>JAJDFF020000002.1:21275-367643 GCA_021527025.2 Geoglossum cookeanum
AGAGCAACAAAAAAAAATGAATAAGAACGAGAAAGCATAAGTATAATGTGATTGTGGGGGGGGGGGGGGGGGGGGGGGGGGGGCACCAATAGGGACTATTTATTTATTACAATACTAATACTACCATATCGTTTCGTTGCTCACTCGACCTTTTTTTTTTTTTTCTCTTCCTTTTCTTTTCTTTTCTTTCCTTTCCCTCCCTTCTTCTTCTAGCAGAGAGACTTTATTTTTTCTAATACACACATACTTACATACACACATACACCTACACACACAGAGAGAGAGAGAAAGAGAGAGAAAGAAGGAGAAGGAGAAGAACATCAAGGGAATAAATAAATAAATAAACAACCCAAAAAAAAAAAAAAAAAAAATCTGCTATAAATATTTCTATCTATATTTTTTTTTTAAAAAAAAAAAAAAAAAAAAAAGTGGCCTCGCGGCTGTAGAAACAAAACTTCTCTCCTCTCCCTCTCTCTCCCTCTCTCCATGTGTGTGTGTGTGTGTCTCTGTCTTAAACCCATGCAGCAAAAAAAAAAAAGAATTTCCACCCTCTCCCCCCCCCCATGGCTAAGTGTACAGACAAGAGAATAGAAATCATTATTCAAATGCTTTTATCTTTGTGTATCTACGGGAGAAAAAGATCAGAGAAAGAAAAAAAGAGAAAAAAAAAAACGCCCAGAAGATACCACCGACCCGCCCCCTTCCCCCAAGTAGAAAAATTTGATGATATCCACCAAAAGAGAAGGGCCCGGAATACATCATGTTAGATCGCGCGCCGCCCATAAGTGCAGTATGCTCCTCCCTCAGGGTAAAAAAAAAAAAAAACAAAAGAACGCTAATGAAGATCAAGCACTGAACCCGCCCAACGTTCCTACTTGAAGAGACTCCTCAACTCCTCCAACTTCCTCTTCACCGCTTCACCCTTATCCAGTCTCTCCTTGCTCATACTTAGATCAGCAAGGTTCTGCTTCTTTCTCTGGAGCTCAAGCATCTTCTCCTCAAAGCTACCGCTCATGATGAATCTCGTCGTGGTTACCGGCCTCTTTTGCCCCAAACGGTGTACGCGGTCTACAGCCTGTGCTTCAGCTGCTGGGTTGAACTGCGGCTCCATAACATAGACATGGCTAGCTGCTGTAAGGTTCAGTCCCAGGCCGCCAGCTGTAAGAGAAACGAGTATGACAGTGATAGACCGGTCATCCCTAAAGCTGTCAAGAGCAGCAGTGCGTTGAGGGCGCGTCATTTTGCCGTCGAGGCGAGTGTATGAGATATTATTGTCTTCTAGCGCGATTTGGATGAGGTCAAGGTGCGATGTCCAGCCGGAAAACACGACGCTCTTGATTGGCGGATCTGATGGGTTCTGTGCACTCAACGCTTGAGACTGTAGGAGCCCTAGAATAAGGGCTCTGGTCTTTGTATGGGGACCTTTGTATGACCCAAACTGCTTTGCTCTGCGCGGATTGGAACTCGCAGCCAGCTTCTTCTCCTCCATATCGTCAATCATACCCTGCTTGAGCTCGAACAAAGAGGGTTTGATCCATTGGCCACACAATGGGCAGGAGACATGTTTGTCAGGGCTCATATTTTCGACAACCTTCTTCCGAAAGTTTTGCACACAATCCTTGCAGAAGATCCGATAACAGTGGGTCATGAACCCGATCGTTTCGTCTTTCGAATTGGCTGCCTCGTCCACCATTAGGTCGTCCGAGGTAGACTTCCGTCCGCAGGTGTGACAACCGTGACCGTTTGTCTGCTTTATGAGTTCGTACATCTCGAAAGCCTGAGCAGGCGTTAGCCCGGATTTCTCGTCCTCGTCATCCCCGCCGTCATCAATAAGATCGATAGCATTCTGCCTGCTCCACCCCTCTGTGGCCTTTAAATCTTCTTCACTAAGAAGATCTTTTCCGTGGGCACATATAAGCCGGAGACGGAGAATCGCTCGAAGCACATGTGCGTAAGTTTTGCTACCCAGTCCATTCTTCTGTTGGATTGCGATAACCCTCATCTTGTTGTTTGAGTCTTTCGCAAACCACTCATAAAGGGAGCGCTCCTCATCGTTGAACTCAAGCCGGATAATCTCATCCCGGCGAGGTGGAAGATCTATTCTATCCTTTAGGCGCCTCAAGGTAACACTATCGACAAGTAGTCGAAGCTTTGGCAAGATTTCCGGATTTGCGTTCTTGAAAGGACTCAAGATGAACTCGGTGAAACCTTTTTTATCGTCAAATGGTTTGATGCGGAGAAACTTGATCAAAGCACCCAGGTCATCGAGACGGTTCTGAATGGGAGTTCCAGTAACTGCCCATCGCCTGTGAGCGGCTAGTCTGCAGATAGCTTGCGATTGTTTGGTCGATTGCTCGCGAATCATATGGGCCTCGTCAAGGACGATGCGAAACCAATTAATACGCTCGAGCGGACTAGGATTTTGGTCTCCGTTTCGTGCTACCTTGTTGCGCTGCTCGCTGGCTACCACACTATAAGTTGTGATCACCATGTCGAACTTTGCGAGTTCGTTCGCGTCACTGATCCTATTGCCCCCATGGTAGATGTAATAAGATAAGGCGCCTGGCTTGATGTGCGCGTCAATCTGCTCCTCCCAATTAGATATAGTGCTCAAAGGCGCCACTAGTAGAGTGGTCTTGGAATTCCGGACAAGTTGCGGTTCCTCGGTGGTCTTCCTTGGTGGAGGCTTCTTCTTTGCCCACTCACTGGAGTCGTTGAGTGTAGACATAACTAATGACAAGATACTCAGCGTCTTGCCCAGACCCATCATGTCCGCCAGAATACCACCCAAAATATCCGAGGGCTTTACCGCCACCTCATTACCAGTGATGACATTGTAGTAAGACCTCTGGCCGTTGCGTATTCTCAGTCTCCAAAGTGAGTTGCGGTCCATGTCGTTGCCGCTATACAAACGCTCCTTTTCCTTCATAGTCATGAAGTAGAGTCCTTGCTTCTGATGACTTAATAGTGGTGTGAGGATTCGAGGATCCGCGTCCATCTCAGGCAGCTTATCGGACTTATGCAAACTATCGAATACACCAATGACGTCGTTTCGAATCTCCTCAACCGTACGTGTAACATACCCTTGCGTTAATCCGGGCTTTGCTACTGACTGGGGCCTCGGTGGGTGTAAGGTCTCTGTAGGGATTCCGGTTTCAGTACCGAAAGGTACTTGCATCCAAATATTCTTCTGGCCCAAGAACTTTCCGACGTTCGTAGAATCCCGTCTCTTCCCGTAGAGGTTGACGCTGAGATCATAATATTCAGAAACAGCCTGGCCGGGCTGCTCCCCCGGTTTTTTCTTCCGCATGAGTATCCTTGCCTGGGTGCGTACGAGATGAGCGTCCATCAGCGGGGCGAGCGCAGCGGCCGTAGAGGCATCGATACTCCCGAAATCGTTGTTGAGAGCATCATAAACGGATATAATGCTAGTGTTGGAGTCACTTTGGCGCTCTAGTCGAACCTTAATGACAGGCCACATGTTGGGGTCAAGACTAGTCGAGCCATGCATTGGATGAGGGACCATGTGAGCCTGAACGCGAGCCTTTGGGACGCACCCATAGCAAACCTCTACAGCTCTAGAGTCGTACGTCACCACAGGGTCGTCATCATCTAAATCAAAAGGAGGAGGCTAGTTAGCAAAAATAATAGCAGGAGTGTATGAGCACTATACCGGTCGTCAAGTCAACAACGGGGGTACAACCAGCGCCCTGCCCCTGGCCCTCCAGTTTCTTTCCATTCACATACTCTCCGATGACTCCGCCGTTTCCATGGCCAGCGCGTCCAGTCCCCGAGTCCCCCTTGCTACCAGCGCGGTCCTGTTTTAGACGCTTCTGCGGATAGGCGCTGCGGTCCTGTACCCCATGCAAATTTTCAATAAGGGCTCCGTAGCCGGCGCCATTGCTCTCCTGAGAGCCGTGTACCTCCTGCTCATTCGGTGCCGTTGGCGTCATGGCGCGAGGTTTAAGCAATTTGGTAGCCTGCGTTATACTCCTGTTGATGCCCTGCGGATCATTCCCCTCTCCCGACTCGCTTGACGACCGCTTCCTAGCCGTGCCTTTAGGGTTGCTAATCTGATGGCGATCGGGCCTACTCGTAGAGTCGGTAGCGTTCGTAGTGCGACCCTTGAAGGGAAGCGAGACGGTTGGGGATGCTGGCTCACCATTGGCATCGCTGTCTCTGGGATCGGGGGGCTGGCTGAGGCGGCTCGGACCCTCGACAGTCAAATCAAAATGGGAGCCCTTTTCCGAGGCAAAGGAAGCGTAAAATGAAGGAGGGGTAGAGGAACCCCGCGCAGATCGAACGCGAAACCGAGGTGGAGAAGAGTCATCAAGAATACTATTCACTTGAACTCGACTTTTTGGATCCAAAACCGTCTTCGAGACTAACGCGGTTGCGTCTGCAGGCCGGGGAACGAAACTCTGTTGTCCGGGCATATTACCCGGCCCATCTGCAGCCCGGTATTCGATCATGTTGCCAGAGCACCGTCGTCGAGGATTCGGACGGCGGGGGGCGACGCACGCACCAAAGGTTCCCGTCCACCAACGCCCAAATAGGCCAGGTTCCGACGGTGCGGGTTGAAGAAAACAAAGAAAGAGAGGGACGTGCAGAAGCGGAAGGGAACGGGCGTCTGTGGCAGAGACGTTACAAAGGCGGGAGATGAGGCTGATGCGGCTGATGCTAGCCCAATGAAGTCTAGCTGAGAAACAAGCTTTTAAGCCTCCACTTGTTAGAGCTGCTGCTGATAACAAAGTGAAAACTCTAGAGCAAGTAGTTCGGTGCGTCAGCCTCGGAGGGGAACCAGCTGCGACTAGGCAAGGAGCGACTAACGCTATCGGTATCCTGTAGCTTCAAGCAGCTCCAAGCGTCAGAAATCTAGTATAGACGCAAGTATGCAGATTGTATGTGCTGGATGGTGTCGGGGCACAGCGAACGGCGGTTTTCTGGGTGAAGTTGATGAACCTGAGCCAACTCAGTCTCAGCTCAGCGAAAAGTCAGATTAGAACAAAAATTTTTTAGAAGCTGGAATTTTTCGGTGTCTGGCTTGGTTTGGAAGAAAATATTCGTGATGCCCTTGTCGAAGCTGACTAGTTATGTTCGGATGGGCCTCTCTCTCCTTGGCTCCGCCCCCCGGTATAGGGCAGTGCGAGCTTTGCGGCAGAACGTTCGAACGGAAGAACTCGGCTTCTCAGTTTGGCCTAGCTAGTGTTAGAAGGTATTTGATGCTTTCTTTCTGCCGAACAAGACAGACTAGTTCGCCGATAACAATCACATCGATCCCTAGGATGCCAGAGCCATCGAGAGCGTAGCGTAATTCTCGAGGTTTCTCTCGGATGGTGTTGGCTGGCATCGAATTGACGTCTTGGAGTTCTTGTTGAGTCACGTTGATTCGATCACATGCTACCACAGCCCAACAGATCTCTGTTGATTCACATCTGCCTTTACTCGCAGAAGAGCTCCACACTAAGAGAATTCCAATACTTCGTTATTGCACTCTCATCTGAATTCTATTTCCCTATCTAAATCCCGCTGCTCTGTTATGAAACCGTTTGGTATTACAACCGGATCCATCTGTTCTTCTCCAGAGAAATCACTACCTCTGGAATCGGGTAGGTGGGTCTAGATAAAGAGATAGAAGGTCTCGACGGCGGGCAGCGCAGTATCTGCAAGGGCGATAAGTTACATGTCAAGTACAGCAGGACGGGTGGGAGCTGATTGGCCCAGATAGAGAGAGAGAGAGAGAGAGAGTATGGGGCATCGCGGCGTTCTGTCTATTTGTAACCCAGTTGAGGATTTCCACGGCTATTGGATCATCCGTGGGTACGCTTCATAGTCTATTCGTTATATGCAAAATTGGGCGCGTACAGATAAAGTTGATATCTCCGCTCTTTAACACATGCAATCGGTGTAGTTAGCCTGGTTACTGTAACTTAACTCCTTCCTTATCATAAATGATACTTCTCTTAGTTCTTAATTCGCCTTTATCAACTGCAATTGCGTATAGAAGTTATCTATCGGTCCAGTCCTCTTGTCAAATAGCTGGCGGACTCGCTCCCCAAGCTAGTGTCTGTTCCTGGCGGCAGTACTTGTGCGAGGTTCGATTCTGCGGGCGTCTGCTCTCACGTTAGTTTGCGTTGAGGGCGACATTACCACTCTAAATGGTTGGAGAAGGAAGGCGAAGTTCAGGTATTATTCCTGTTTCTTCGTGTTGGGGTGCAGGACCCCGAATCTCACGGTCAGCTTAGAATATTCGAACCACTCCCTAGCACTCAAAAGCCAAACCAGTTCTCGCGTTGACCAACTGAGGGATACCGTGGGGGTGGAGAATTGGGATTTGCTTCGACCAGGGGAAGGATTGCATATGCACATTCTTCCTTCCTTATGTACGATTGTCTCGAGGTGCGGATAGGTTGGTGCGGGTGAGCTAATCTCTCTCTTCCTTCCCGTTTCCAAAATCGTGCATGTGTCCCCAAGATAAGTGTCGCCTACATTCGAACTTGGACTTGACAGCGTCTCTTCGTTCCATGTCTCTTCCTTCCGCGTCTCTGTCTCTCTGTGGCCGAGACGCGCGATACCTTCATGGGCCTCCTTAGCGCTCAGGCCGGGCTGTGTCGATCTGACTCATCTCTCGCTGAGACTACCTTAGCCGTAGCGTATGATTCCATATACTAGTACTAGCTCGAGTGGGGTGCTGAAGGCCCTTTGTGGCTGTGGTCGGATCCTTGACGCCTCATTTGTAGGAGTCAACACACATCGAGACGTGGTCCTGAAGCGGATATGGCCGCCGGGGAAAAACGGAGCCAAGCCAAGTACCTCCGCGAGGTGTGCTTTTTCATTAGTTTCCGTCGGTTGGCCCTAGTCAAATTAGAGCGACCTGTAGCTCAAGCTCAGTATTGATGCGTCTGCCACAAGGCCAGTCGGCTCAATGGTCGTGTACGGCCTCACCGGCCAGAAGAACCAGGGTGGCGGCTTCCTGGTGTCTAGGAGAGCCCAGAAGGTGAAAGAATACCTGGATCGGAAGCTCTTGGGAAAGGTTGATGACCGGGATGCTATGGCCTATCCGTTTAAAGACCTCACGGCTAGCCTGGAGAATACACACGAGAATGTAATCGTTCATCCGTAAGCCCCGGATGAAATGAGAGCGTGGGATATTAGTACTGGCTAACAATTACTTTTGGCGCCCAGTGATATCCACATGGGCAATGTGCAACGTCATAATACGGGAATATCCAGCCCCTAACGATCTGACGGATCTCGAGCTAGTCATCATCGACCTCGGCGAAAGCCGAAGGGCGCCGGAACAACCACGATAACGAGGAGTACTGGGGCCCCGGGGCAAAGAATCGGAAACATTTCGGTTTTGCCTCGGACGTATACGCTGCAGGATCGCCCACGAGAAGTCGGTGGGCCAAGCGTCAATGATCCCGAAGCCGCTGTAGAACATCACCGCCAAATGCTTGGCCAAGGGAGCATCGAAGAGACCGACTACCCGTGATCTGCATAGAGGCCTAGATAATCTGATCGGAGAATCCCTTGTCCTTGGGCGGGAGTCTCAAAACAATTTAACCGGAGAACTCCCTGTGACACAAGAGCAGGAGGAGTTCTGTAACCCGGGGGGGGCATGATGGTTTTCAAAAACACTGCTTTCGTTGACTTTTGTGAGTACTTTAGAAGCAGGGACAGCGGTTTCAGAGAAAAGCGCGACTTTTGACTTGCGACAGCTGGTGAGCGGCCTGCGACAGAATGAGACTCTGATAGAGCGATATCCGACAGCTTGCGGGTGGAGGTAATATGTAGACAAAGGTCGGTTGTATAAGATCGTCGGAGGCGTACTCTTGTGCTGAGTCTCATAGGCTAAAACAGATCAATAACCGGTCACCAAAAGTCGTCCACGTCCAGCTCAAGCCATTTGAGCAACCACTTCTTATGGCACTCACCACATTACATGAGGCCTAGGCTGCTGTGTTGGAATTATCACGATGGCATGCACCACGGGAGCATGCATGCTCCCGCGGATATCTGATACACCTGGTCGTACCGATCCAATGACCCTAGCGGCAGCTTGTGGTACTAGTGCCGATACCCTCACGGCAGCCTAGCGGCGGTAAGGGCCCAGTTGTTGGATTATGTCTTTCTCGGCTTCGGTTTGGAGCTCGCGTGCTGTTATCTGCTGCCTCTGCTGCGGTAGCTGCCATTATCGCCTCCCTAGCTCTCCGTACCCATGCTATCGGGGATTTTTCTTGCGTTCCAATGCAAACGTTGCAGTAGCCCAGGGATTTCTAAAATCTGGATTATATGGACCTGTCCGATTTCTTCGACGAAGAGGTAACAGCAGTAGAGGTTCCGCTGTCGTCTGAGGGAGACCCAGTCATCCGCTAGTACTAGGTCTAATTCTCCAAACGCCCGTCGAACTCAACCACGCCTTGACCAAATCTCCTTTGCTCTAGCTTATTCTCCGTTTTTGGCATCCCCACGTTATCGTGCTTCGCTTTGTGATTTAGAGAGAGATGTCCCCCGTTCTTCGATCTCGATATTCCAACGCCCGCTTGGGTGCCTCCCCAGCATTAGTGGTGCTAGCTAGCAATGACAAATACCAAATAGTGGGGACAACTGACGATTCCTCTAGGCTTTTATTAGGGCTAGTCGGGGGGAAGGCTAGGGAAAGAAACCCCCCCCTCCCCCTCGGGAAACTAGAAGCTACTGGCGTTTCTTCTGGAATATTTTTGGATGGATTCGGATGGCTCTTCGCTCCCAGCGTTATAATGCCGGTTTGCCCCACAAGCTATAGGCGGTTGATAGAAAGGATAGTTGTAGCCACGAGAGTCAGTCAGTCAGTCAGTCAGTCAGTCGACATTACGTTCGTCCCATCTAGGCCTACTTATGCAGCGTCTCCCTCCAAACCGATTAGACCTCTATTATATACGTACCGCGGTCGATGCCATTTAAAGACCAGCTGCAGCCCAGTGTTGACTTCCAAAAGCAGCAGCAGCAGCAACATAGTCTCAATACCCACTGTACGCGCCTTCCAAGTCCGCCCAAACCCCCTTATTCCGAGACCTTTTCCAGCATTCCGCATTCCGGTAACCGACCAGGGGGGAATTTGGCTCGCGTTCGTACTGTGAGTGGCTCACGAATGTCGGTGGGTAGGATGATGCTTCATCGGGGGGCGGTTGCCGCGCGCGGGGAAGATAAGCTACTCTCTCTCTCTCTCTCTCTCTCTCTCTGTACGTACTACTGGGAGGGTGTGCTGGCATCGGGCACAACTCTATACAGCCCCTCACTCCCAACTAGATACTCTCTATAACTCTAGAGGAGGACCTAGTGACAGCGCATGCAATCTCTCGTCATACGAAGGGGATCCTAATTTTTGCTTGTTTATTTATCCATCTACCAGCCTATCTACCTACCTACCTTACCCGCATCCAATTTTCAACAACATAACAAACTTTTATTTTTAATTTTTAAATTTTCTTGTTTTTCTAGATAAAAGCTATTGATCTTCCAGGTTTGCTTTTAGTTGAAAATTTTTTTTTTTTTGGAATTCCGTCGTGTACTAACTACTACTAATAAAAATAATGATAGAATAAAATACAAAAAATGAAAAGCCTATGGAACAAAAAAAAAAAAGGGGGGGGGAAAAGGAAAGACCTCGCTCTTTAATGCGTAAAAAAAGTAAGCCGGTCATGCCCGTGTCTAAGATCCACTGGATATATGATTTTCCAATTCTTTTTACCTCAAAGGTTTTTTTCTTCTTCCCTTTCCCGCCTCAACACCACGTAAAAACTGGGTTCTTGCTCTTTACTGTTTCTAACCGCTCTACAATGACCTTCCTTCGATTACTATCCATGTCCTCTGCGGCAGCGTAGCCAAGATCCCCCTCGTCGTCGCCGTCGTAGAGCAGGGCGTTGCTGGGGCGTCTGTAAGAAAATGATCCCCTGCGCTGTCTAGAGCTTTGCGCTGGTCTCGAACGCCGTGAAGACGGCCCATCGTAGCTCGATCGCGCCCCCGACGAAATGCCAAGGCCCACCTGTGCAGTTTCTGAACGTGTAGACCTGTGGCTGTTACGATCGAAACCTGACCCTACATGCGGCTCGCTCCTCGACCCGTCGACTGTGGCGAATGACTTGGGCGACATTGGGTCATCTGTGTCGTCCTTGCTATGTCCCCCGTCGACAGAACTTGACCCTCTCGAGAGACTGAAGCGGCCAGGATTCGGAAGGTCGTTCGGCCGTATCTGCCCAATGGGCGGGAAACTTAGTCCAAGGAGGTCATACTGTGGGAGTGACGCCGATGCGTTAGCCGCACTAATATCCATTTCCTCCTCATCAATTCCCCTTCCAAGCTCGGATTCTCGCCGCCTTCTCATCTCCGTAGAGGTAACGCGTAGCGGAACTGCGACTGGAATGTCTACGAGATCATCCCATACACAAACCCGGGCTCGTCGGGTTAACTCCAACGGCCCGTGGTCGAGGGTTTTGAGAGTTTCAACCACATTCCAGGCTTGCCCTTTCATAACGGCAATCTGCCTCGCAAACATCCTCTCCTGGAAATCAGAGTCCTGACTAAAGACTCTACGGAGGTCACTCTGCGTATCAACCCACCATTTAGTCGAAGTCAGTAGGGGGAGAAAGTGGTCACGGGTTTTCTGTGAGAACGGTTGACCAATGAGGGATACCGGAAGGAACAGCCAACCAAATGGAAAGCTTCGCCACTATGAATCTCGATTAGTACATGCTATGGGACGTTTTTTTTTTTTTGGGGGGGGGGGGGGGGGGGAAGCAAATCCACATACAGCATCGGGGTGCTTCCATGGCCACGACAGACTATTGTCAATCGCCCCAATCGAGATAGATGGGCTTTGTATCCCGCTCAGCGGTGTGGTGGACCGACTGGTAGCAGCCATTGGCATCTGAAGTTTATAAGGGCTGGGTTGTGCAAGGTCGGATAACCCTATATTATCGGCGATCCTTGACGGCGATGGAGGCTCTACGGCTACACCATTTAACTTGGGAGGCTCAGATACGATGGCCACCTCCTGAGTATGCCAGTCAACCTTGATCATCCAGTTATCCAAGCCCCGATCCGTATTCCGCATTATGTAATCCAGAATCACAAGCTTCTCCAATTCTTCTCTGAAGGATTGCTGTAGAGCTTCTGTCCAAAAGAACCGTCTTTGCTGCATTTCTTCCTCGGCTGTTGCCGACCCCTCCTCGCTTTCTTCCTCGTCTTCCGAAACCGCTCCACTAGGTCTGCAAGACTCGCTCCACAGTCTGGGTTTTCTTCTGGGTGCTGCATCTGTCCGGAAAGACGCGTTGTGCTGGTCTGGCCAAGGGTGCTCTTTAAGGAATACATTTGCATCCTTAAAGCCTTGAAGGAAAAACTGAAAACTCCCGACCTTCTGTGGAAATGGCTTCTTTCTCCGGTAGAAGTTCCGCCGATCCCAGAAATCATAGTGGAATGATTTAGAAGATAGGTAGACGATATCCGTATATGGTACTAGGTTCGTACGGAGCCGTTGATCAAGGACGTATGCGGCGGCTTCAGAAACATAGCTTAGATTCGGAATGAGGCAGGCTCGGCCAAAAAAACAGGGAAACAGGTTCCTATGAATCCACTTTGTCCATTTCGGGTTCCTCGAGGCGTAGGGTTCCTCGTCCTTTGGCTTGAAGACCCCTACGACTTTTCCCTCAGTATTCCGTGCGAAATAGCTTCCAGAGCTGCCTTGGGAGATCATCTTTGGATGTATCCCCATTTCAATCGCAATGCGTACACTCTCCACAGCCTCCTCAAACTGCGCCTTGGTTATACGAATACCGTCACCCTCGACCTCATCACCGGCCAGACTCTCCGCCGTCGTGGGTCTGACGCCGTCTGGAGGCCGGAAGACGGAATAGTGTATTTCCAGTTGGCCTTCTTGTGGAGTCTTCCCCTTTGTCTTGCCTATCTTGAACTTTGACGCTATTTCCTCGGCCCATCTCTCCAGCCGTGCATTTATTGCCTTGATATCGACGCCAGAGTTGCTACGCATCCTCGATGATCGCTTTCCATGAAGTCGAACTGCCCGATGGTCTGTAGACGGCGCAGTCTCGGGAATCTGCATCACCTGTGGGCGCGGCTGGATGGGCGCATATCGGGATGTGGTGGACGCCGGCCCCGAAGCTGACTGGTATACCTCATCGTCATCAGATTCATCGGTGTACGGCTGACCACGATCCTCTTCTTCTTGGGCGATCCGGGCGTACCCAGACGTAGCAGGACGGTCTCTAGGCATGGCGTAGAGGCCGGGGGAGATCCGAGGGGATTATGAAGGCATGGGTGGGAGTTTTGGGGGGGGGGAAGCGTGTTGCAAAGTTTTGTGTGAATAGGGATTGCGGCTAACGAAACCCTGACGTTATGGCTCACGGATCGCGGAGGACGGAGGACGGAGGCCAGAGCCCAGAGGCCAGCACGGAGTTTCTGCAGAGCGCCGTGACCCCGTGCTGCTTTTGTCCTGATTTGTCTTGAACTTGACAGCCGCCACAAGAGGCTGGAGGCAAGGCAGCGCAGGCAGGACAGCCACACACCTGCCGCTTTATTATCGTGCCGTCCATGCCCCCCCTCCCAACCGGATCGCACGTCACGTGTCTTCGCGTATCGCGTCAGCGAGTCAGCTCGGAGCGAGGAGCCAAGAGCGAAGTTGATTGGGGAGTTTACATGTACTATGTATGTACCGTGCAATGGCAGTAAATGGCAGTTAGCCGGGATACCAGCGAGGCGCAGCACACGCACACACACACACACACACACAGAGAGAGAGAGAGAGACTGAGAGAGTGAGAGAGTGAGAGAGTGAGGGAGGAATGCTGAACGGACGGATTGGCCGGTTGGGCCCTGACGGCTGTTTCGTTTGGGGCTCCCCCCCCCCTCACCCATGCGAGTTCTCATTTCGCATGCGTTTGCACTTGTCTTGCCTGCAACTGTAAATTGCAGGGGGGGACGAAGGGAGAAGGGAGAAGGGGGGTGAAGCAATTTGGAGGTACATGCCCTTCCCCCCTGCGTAGTGTGTGTGTGCTACATTACTGCGATGGATTTTCGGGTGAAGTGACTAGACTATATATATATATATATATATATTCTTTTCTTTTGAAAATATTAAATGTTTTTTTTTAATTTAATATTTGAAATGATAATTATTTTTTATTTATTTATTTTTATTTTAAAAAAAAATTTTTTTTTTTTTCTTTATATATGTCATCAATTCACTAAACGCGCTGATTTGGTATCACCAACATTTTTCTCCAATGCCTCATGAAGGGGGGAGGGGGGGGGGGTTGGGGGTGGAAGGATTACAATAAAAATATTTGAAAAAGCTATCCGCTTTTTTTTTTTTTATTTTTATTTTTACGTGGAAAATATAGGACCCAAACACGAGGAAATCCAGCGTGTACATGTACATACATACATACATACATACATACATGCTCCTAGTGCCCGTCCCCTTTGTGTTGATCACAGCGATCAGCCCTTATTTCTTCATCCCGTCCGATACAGCCACCCCCCGGCTGTTATATCACATGGCGCAAACCCCGACCATCATCCGCATTTATCAATTCACGCACAACTGGGCCAACTCGACCGACTCGGGACACACTGAATTTTCCTCAGTTGACACGTGGAGTTGGATGCGGTCAGCTAATTTCACCAAAAAGCCAACGAGCACGAAACGCGAGGAGAGGAGAGGAGAGGAGATTACGAGAGAGAAAGAGCGGGCGATTCGCTTAGTTGTGTGAGGAAACGCACACACACACACACATACACCGAAGCAGAAAAGGGCTCCCCCTTGCTTGGCTCGACGTACAGTACAAAGGTGCAGGCGGGCATTGGCGTTGGCACAGACAAGCAAGCGGCGGCGGCGGCGCCAGGGTGGATGTGTGGGTGTTTTGCTTTGCTCCCCCAAAACGAAACCGGAATGAGAGAAATGCCTGCACTCCCCACTTTTTGATCACCACTACCACGTTGGAAGGATTCCCCGTTACGAGCAACCACTCTACCTGAGCTTGCCCGCACAGATCGGGGCGCCAGGATGGGCATATGCAAGGTCGCTGGCTGGTTATTATCTGTGCAGAGCGCGTTTTTTTTTTTTTTTCCCTTTCCTTGGCTAACTCCTTCCTTCTCGTGTGGTGTGTCAAAAGTGGCCAGTAGGTATATTTGTCGCTGGAAAGGATTTGTTTATCTGTGGTTGATTGTGTGTCGAATCGAAATCTCTGCATGAATGTGTGTAGTAGTAGTAGTAGTAAGCAGTGGTAAAGAAAAAGTCACGCAGCCACGTATAAAGTTAACTGTATGTTACAGTATATGTATGCGGGTATAAGTTATGTATGTATGTATGTATGTATGTATGTGCATTAGTTACATTAGTTACATTAGTTACATTAGTACATAAGTACATACATACAATGACACACCCAGCCAGCTATAGCGTGGCTTAATATAGATGGGGATAACGCAGCCCTGGATGATTGACTGATTGACTGATTGATTGATTGTCGATCGAACGAATGGCCCCTTATCCCCATCGGCTGTACGTTCTGTTACGCTTTTGCTTTGCCTGTATTGCCCTGCCACTGGGGTCTCAGCTCAGCAGCAGCAGCAGCAGCAGCAACTCAGAGCTCTCTTAAGCTCTCTCGCTCTCTCTCTCTCTCTCTCTCGAGACAGGGCCAGTCAGCGCGCGCCTCTTAGCACTGGGCTCCTGCAACTTGGGGCTCCTGCATCCCATCTGATAACATCCAACGGCCGTCGTCTGCCCTGCCACCTGCTCTACCTATTAGAGTAGTACTTAGTACTTGTTACCTGTCCACCACCCATCTTGTCCTGTCCTGTCCTGCCTACTTCTTTCTTTCTTCGCGTTGCCGTTGCTTGTCTGTCTTGTTCACCTGGCTTCCTAGCTCTCCCTAGCTCCTCCTTCAGTTCACCCAGTCACTCGCTCATTCTTCGGGGAGCATTCCTTTCGCTTTCAATCGCCCTGTTTCAGCCGTTCATTCGCTCGTTCGCCCTCACTCCGTAGTAGCAGCCGCCTGTCACAAAATTAATTTTCGCTCCTTTATCGCGATCCTCTACTATCGATAGATTCGGCGGACACACACACACACACACACACATACAACTCGATCTTTTCTGCTGCTCAAAATTCCCCGTTCCGTTCCTGCAAAGGAATAGTCTCTCGCTCCACATCGCTCAACCACGTAATAATTCCCTCCCCCCTACCTTAATCACGGCTTCAGCTCTGGCTCCGCTGTTATACCGGGCACCGCCCATCGACTACCTTCGGCCTACTACTTCTGCACAGCAGGTTCGAGACCTGCCATCCCTCACCACGGCGCCCTCAGCTGAAGACAGGCCTCCAGTGCCACCGATAGACGATATTTCGCGTCCATCGTCAACCTCGACCCAGTCCTCTTCCACTCTGCCGTCCGCCAGCAGTTCGCACCCCACTCTTCCCGGAGTTACCACGCTGGCTTCCATCACCGTCGCTCCGTCTCCCCAGATAAGGTGTGTTGGGTTGGTCCCCTTGCGCGTGAATTTTAAATTTTTTTTTTTTTTCGGGTTGGGGGAGGCGTCCAGTAGACACCCGAGTCCTCAGGGTGTCTCGTTATCGTTCTGCCATCTGTCATGCAAGAGCCAAATATTCTAACTGGGCATTCCGGAAGCAGAACGTTCAATGTCGGTCACAGCATGACTTATGCCACATCGTCCCCGTCAGCGACCACAGCTGGTCAGGGCAACACGCCCGTAAGTCCACCGCTTCCTTTAACCCTGCATCGTTAGGTCACACCCTTAAGAGCGCCTCCTGCTCTTTTTTCCCACCTCACATTACGAAGTTTCTTATCGTCGCACCTCACGATGGCTACGATCGCTGACAGTGAACGCGATAAATCACAGCCCATATGTCAAAACTGTACGACATCGACAACCCCTCTGTGGAGACGAGATGAAATTGGCTCGGTGCTTTGCAACGCGTGTGGCCTGTTCCTCAAGCTCCACGGCAGACCTCGACCGATAAGCCTCAAGACTGATGTGATCAAGAGCCGAAACCGTGTCAAAAGCTCTGGACAAGGACCAAAGAAAAAGGTATTCGTCGACTTGGCTCCCCACAACGTTTACGAATACGAACGCTCAGCTAATGCGTCCTATTAGAGTCTCTTCGAGAATGGGCTATCAGTCCCAAGATCCGAGGCAGGTACTCCGCCTCTAGGTCCCCTAGACCATCGCCGATTGTCACAGAGGAGCACATCGGGTGGATCAAACGGTTCAAACTCGCCTTTGTCCCGGTCTGGCACGCCCGCCAACCCAATGAGCTCACACCACCTCGCACCGCAAGGAATGTTTGAGGGCGTCACGCACTCTGACAGCGTGTTTCTCCCATCGCCGTCGCTGCCCTCCCTGCATCTCAATCAACCATCCCCAGGCTCGACGTCCTCGCTCGACAGACAGCACGAAACATCGCAGAGTTACGAGTCACTTTTTGCCGCGAATACATCCCTCAAGACCCGTGTCAGTGAACTAGAGGTCATCAACGACTTGTTCCGTGGCAGAGTGACGGAACTTGAGCAGAGTGAAGCCACTGCTCGACGAGGGGAGATGGTGCGGCGTGACACTGAAGAACACCTGCGAAGGGTCCTGGACGACACCCAACGGCGGGAGCAAGATCTCAAGCGACGCGTGGACGAACTAGAAAAGGAACTCGCTGAGCTACGAGAAAGCTCAGGCCCACCAGCAAAGAAGATGCGAGTCTCAGATATAGTCGAGGAGAGTCTTGTGTCCACGCCACAATCCACGACGTCTTGAGGGTTGGCCCGTACCTACTTACGTTCCCGAGGGATTCTAAAGTTCCAACCGCATACATTTCATTCTCTCTAATTTCTATGATACCATTATAATGAGCATTTACTCCGTTTTGGGCTGGCTGTTCCTCCTTGCGACTCGTACACGCGTCGCCCGTCCCCCTGCATGTTTCTAAACTTACCTGTCTGATGTGTGGACGCCCTTTTCTAGTCCTTGGTGTTTTATCTAGGCTCTCTCCTTGGTTAGCAACGACGAATTTTCCTCTTGGGGGGTGGGGGGAGATTTTGGGTGTACTTGGATCCGTCCCCTCTATCATTACAATTTTTTTTTTATGACAACAATCTGTTCTGTTTTCTATTTTTTTTTTTTGCAGCCTAGTTTGTAACACTATTAGTACCCCTTCCTCCCCCACATTCTATTTCATCTTTCATAAAAAGTTCCATTTAATGCAATCTCCCTACTATAATCTCTTTTTTTCTAATGGACTTGTCAAAAAGAGGGCTTGGCAGCGAAAAAAATGGGGGTCTGGCGGTTTCACAAATAACTAAACAAAACAAAACGTCAAGTAACTATTAATGTCTCTCTCAAGGTCTCTCAATTATACTACTGTATGTACGAGGAAGAAAACAAACAAAAAAAATCTAATACCCCATTGCCATTCTGTTTCATCTTGGTTATTATCCTTCTGTCCCTCTCTCTCTCTCTGTCCCTCCGTAACCTCTGTAACCGTAACTAACCCCCCCCCCCCCTCCCCCTCAGCTACTTTTGCTCTCTCTTGGCAATAGGAACAATTTTATCCTTTTCTCTTATTCTATCTATCTATCTATGGAAGGACTCGGTTTGTTTTTCATTGTTTGCGGAATGCTAGGCTGGACTGATGTGTTTGTTGATTTTTTATTTTTTTTTTGGGTGGAGGTGTGTTTGTCTAGTGGAGTGGTAAAACGAATTGAAGGACTTTGCGAGGCTGGGTGGGTTTTGTTTCTTGAGGGGGTGGTTGAATGTGTCTGAGCTGAGCCATGGGAAGGATGTGTTCTGCTTGTTTGGGTGTAGGTAAGCTGCTCTGCCCTTTTTCGCGCTGGTTGGTCGACGCATTAACACATGTTTCTCCTTGAGCGGGCTGCGCCCTGATGGGGCTCCAGATTGTCATGTTATAACGGTGTCTCCTGGGATACAAGTCCCTGCGATTGTAACGCCTTCCCTTGGGGTCATTCGCTGAAAGCCTCTCGGCGCCAGCGCATGCAATCTCAAGGGTTCGTTAACGACTCCATCAGGATACGGTAATCCGCTCGGTGGCGCATGACTGGAATCTGCTTCCGAGGCGGAAGGGGGATCTCTCTCTCTGTAATCTGTCGGGGCGCTTGGCTGGGCGGTAGAATATGTACGTCAATGCACCGGCCGTGGTGTCGCTGCCCGCTATGA
This sequence comes from Geoglossum cookeanum, assembly GCA_021527025.2. NCBI lineage: Eukaryota > Fungi > Ascomycota > Geoglossomycetes > Geoglossales > Geoglossaceae > Geoglossum > Geoglossum cookeanum. Next base: position 39,515 of record JAJDFF020000002.1, read on the forward strand.
TGGAGGGCTGTGCGTCCTGACTGAGCATCCCCTCGCTTATCAAAGGATCTTTGGCCTTTCAGGTATCATCATCAACGGGGTGGCTGGAAATGTCGGGCCGATCTTGTACTATCTGGACAAACAACACCAGCGTCAGCTTGCTATCAAGGCTATATCACCGGGACCTTCTTCCTGCTCCTCGCACCATTTCAGCCAATTGGCAAATCCTGCCTTTATCAAACGGTAGGGACCAGACTAGTTGGTTATCTAGGGAGCAGTGCCTAGGGGGCAGAGAGCTTTCGTGTTATTATGCAATAGCTTCAGTACCGGAGGTCGAGTCCCCTTTCTCAACGCGCTGAATGACTTCCTGAAGGTCAAGTCTCATAGCATCAACGCCACGGTAGTTGAATCAAACTGTTGCATCGATGACCTTTCCGGCATTAGCAGTCAATTGGGGCATCAGCTCCGAGGCGTAATATATGACGCAGGGTTCGTAGTCATTTGGCACTTGGAAATGTTAATCAAAGGAACGACCATAGCGACGTTTCTTGATGAATTCCGACATATTCCGCCTTACCCTTGCTTGCGAAAGCATGGTCGTAGATCCTTCCCCCTCGGCTATGGAATACTTTATGACGGGTTGTCATCAAGGAGGGATTAGGGCACGCCTGGCTATACCGAGGACCTTTAGCACACTTCGTCTGAGTCTGATGTACTAATCGGACCGCATCCGTGTGATTGATGGATATCTCGCGGGATCCTTCCCGAGAAACGTCAGCACATAACAGGGCCTAGAGAGCGTACACTTACTGATACGGACGAAATCCCCGTACACCCCGGCCGGCGACCTCTTTGAAGGACCAGGGAATTTCCTCAACCTATGGAAAAATGCTCGATATGATGATGCTTCCGAAGAGACCAGCGCCGTATAAAGTACTCTCCAGACTAACAAATCTTGGGAACACCTTCCAGGAGAGCTCTTCAACGAACCCTAGGTACAAGAATAAAACAGTAGGCGCGAGAATACGCCCTACGGCAATAGGGTGTCTATATTGGTTCCGTTCCCGATGGACGAATACAAGCCAATGTGAGATAGCGCTCTTACGCCGCGCAAGTGCCGTCAAGTGCGACCAAGGGTGGGACGTGATGAGCCGTGTGTGGTTTAGTTGGTGGGCGAGCCCTGAGCTCGCGTTCAGCAGGGGAATATTCAACGGCGCACATCCCCCCTCCGGACAGGACATGAGAGATAATAAGATGATACATGAGGGCTGCTCAGACACATCGCCAAACAGCGACTAGCTACAGCACGCGGGGGGGGGGGAACATCATTTCCTCAGGCTTTGTAGTAGAGACACTCACCCGTAGCTCGGAGCGTTCACCGAGGTTTCTCATGTCCTCATATATCTATAGCCTTAAACCATAGCCTTCGAATCGTGTTTACTCACAGTTTACTTGTTCTACACGAAGCGACTGGAAAAGTCTGAGGATAGTATATATATATACTCTTGGGGAAAACTGGTTAAGAGTTGAAGGACCCGGCTGACAAGCTTTTATTTAAAGCTACATTCTGTGAGGCGTGGTGTGTGTGTGTGTGTGTGTGTGTGTGTGTGGTGGAGGACTGGATTGACGGTTAGCCAGTCAAATAGAATGCGGTGAAAGCATGAAGCCGTCCGAAAACCAGCGTCAAGATCTGGATGGATGCCTTTTCACTAGCATCCCCAGCTTAGCCACAACCTCCATCCCCCCCTTCATCCAAATCTCGGTAGTTTGGTGTGCGTTGTATGTTGGTACGTTGTACGTTATATGTTGTATGCTGTATGTTAACCCGAAGTAAGGGGGGCTGTTGGTTGTGGCGGAAGGGGAGGGGGAAATATAAAACCGAAATCGAGTTTTTTGTTTTACGATTTAGAAAGGGGATAAAACCATCTCAGTACGTTACGTGCTTATGTATATACATACCAATGTATGCATCGGGGGGATCCCACATCTTTTTGTTTTGTGATACCGCCGAGTTTCGAGTGTTGGGTATTCTCCGGCATTGCGGCCTTCGTAGAGAAACGTGTATATGTGGGTATATTTTAATTCTATTAAAACTGGGTGGCCCTAATGGTTACTGCCGCTAGAAGGTAAAGAAAAAGCTGTGTAATTTGAAAATTGGGAAGAGATGGTGGAGTGGGCGCCATATTTCCTCTAAGATAACCCCCAGTCTAAATTGCCCTATCCACTGAACCCGCCGTTAAATCCAAAGAGAATAATAGCAGTAAAAAGGGGGGATTCTATCTAGAGCGGAACGGCCCGACACTAGATGGTAATCAAGTAAGGGATCGGGAAAAAAAAAAGGCGAGATTACGCTTCCCTCCCTTCGACCCTCCGGTCCCTCTGCCTCCGAGCCTTTCTTTTGCGCTCTGCATGTATACACCATAGGCTTATGGCCACACCAGCTATGCTCGAGCCGAATGTAACTAGGTACGCACTGCGGTAGCATTGGAGGCCGTCTGGGCAGTCTCGCTCACCGCCTGGAAGAACGTTGCTATGGCGGTCGTAGACAGAGCCTATGTTTTGTTTTTGCAATCGTTAGCAAGCTGTGCGTGCGTATTAACAAACGGTGAAGTAGTTGCATATCGCGGGAAAAAAGAAAATTTAGCTCCGCGTTTTGGATATAGTTGATCTTCAACGTCTTATGAATTTTTGTGGTGTGGGGGTGATGCTGTCCTGCATGGATGGTGATTGAACATTTCTTTTTCCTGTCCCTAGCGTGGTGTGGGGAATGATTGACATGCGATAACGATAACGAGCGATAAGAGAGAATATCATCACCCTGTTCCTGGAGCAGGGAGATAGGGAGATGACTAAAGGGCCACCGCCGCACGGTGGAGTACGTACCATAGAGCAGGTTAAAGATGTTTCCACTGATGACAGGTGCGAGGGTCATGCAACCCCAGCTTTGATAAATCGCGCAACTATCAGCTTCGGCCCGAGGGGATTCTTGCGGTACTCACTTTTGAGACAGGCCGTGGACACCGAACGCCTCTGATACCTATTGGGCCGTGGTTAGCTAGTGCGGGGTATCTGCACGGCGTCGCTGAACAGGCCTTACCATGGTAGGGTAGACGCCAAAGAGGAAGCCATAAGCCACTGTAATACAGCGATCGTAATTAGACGCCTTGATCTAAATATAGGGCGTTATTAATTTGCACTCACAGCCGGTAAGTCCTGAGACGGCCCACAGGTGGTGAGGGTTTTCAATATTCATAGCACAAATTTGTCCAATGCTGAATACTGAACTAGATGCCACCAAGCACCAGAAGCGACTCATGCCAAGCTTCTTGACGATGAGATCAGAGCCAACGCCTGTACATCAGTTAGAGGCTAGAATATGGGTAGCCATTGGTCACTTGGTACTTACCACTAATCAATCTCCCTGAAAAACTCATAAGGGAGAGAATGGAGACGTGCATAGCTTGCCACTTTTGAATGAATTTTGGGTCGGCGCTATCGTCGTAGTGACTCCAAAGAGCTTGGGCCTAGAAGGAAATACCGTCAGCACACATTTAACAAAGCTGGGAAGACAAGGCTGTCCTACATCATTTCCGATATTGCTGGTCCGTATTAGCCCTATTCAGCGCAGAACCGTGCGGTAAGACACTCACTTGATAGTCATCAATCCGACCCCTGTTAGCAGACCTAGAAGTGTGAAAAGTTGCCAGAATTCCACCTTCGGCAAAAGGCCCATTCCTCGGATATCTAGATGATGTGAGTTATCACTATTTGCATTTGCCACCCCTTCGTCATAGGCCACATCGCCGGGGTTAGAAGATGAGGAGCTGGAGATGAGGGACGAAGTTTCTTCTATACCCGAATATGGAATAGCAGAAGCCTCGTTGACTAGTATGGAGGTTCTTGGCAGCTGTTCCTCCAAAAGGGGTGGCTGGGGATGGAGATGATTATTTTGATTGGGTTTAGCTTACCTAGTTCATGCTCCAAGCTGCGTCTTGTTTCTGCGGACTTTGGCCGGCGGAGCTGGTTCGAGTCAGTTCGGAAATGGGTGTTATTGTCTGGTAGTGCTTCGTATATTGCTGGGTGGGGGATGACGCGAAGGAAGAATAACGACACGAAAACTATAGTGAAGGTTCCGACGGCAAGGAGGAAAAGGAAATCCGATGTGTTTCCAGGAAACGCTAGTGATGACAATGTAGAGAAGAAGAATGCGCTAAGACCGAACGCCGCGAGTGGGAAAGCGGTAGCTGTCCCTCGATGGTGGGGGAAGTTCAATGCCGCTATCGAGTGGTTAGTATGTTTAGATATTGGGCTGAGGTGGTACTAACCTGACTTGAGTGATGCAGAAAAGGCCGCGCAGCTTCCTGTTACTTCATGAGCAAAATTATCGAGAGGCGAGGGGGAGTAGAGATGAAAGCCCACCTATCCCAGTCAACAAAGAAAAGAAGCATAGGATAGGTACGCTTTTAGCCCCCGGGCCTAGGTCATAGGCTCCAAAGATTGTTAACGGCGTGTTCTGTCAAGAGTAGAGCTATGGTGGATATACCAAGGTGTATTGGATAATACCCGACTCCGAGGGCCACCGCACCTATCAGGACCGATATTCGAGGCCCTTTCGAGTCCACCAATATGCCAACCGGTATACCAGAGGCATACATCCCTATATTAGCAGCAGTTCCCTAACCAAGATCAGCATCTGGTAATCGTGTGGGGGAGGGGGAGCTGGTTCGCTGACTATCAGATTGGACTCCGTCGAAGACAGCCGTAACCGTTCTGCGAATTGGGGGGCCCACGCAGAGTAGACATACTATGGGTGTTTTAGCAATTAGATATAGTACTTCACAACGCCTCTGGATACGTACATTTGTTCCGCAGGATAATGATATCATGGTTGCCGCAACCACGGACACTACCCTGGCGACTCTCATAGCTTTGTCAGACATTGCGAGACCTTCGAGCGCCGCAAGCAGGCTCTCTCCGCTAACTACTAGCACGACAGTGAGTCTCTGGATCCAAGTTCCAGGTATGCCCCGGTGAGGGCAGAGTAGGCAGCTGCTGGGGTCAGATGAGATATCGTGGGTGCCGAGAAATCGTGACAAGCCTGGAGAAATCGCCAGGCTATGCTACTAACCCTCTGCAACAGCTACAACTGGGATATCTACAGATATTCGAGCTGCTCACAATCGCCTGTACCGTTAACGCTACAGGCCCCTAACAATCTAGACGACCACAATATGCTACACGTAGCAGTATACTCTGACTGCCGGCGGTGTTGGGGTCGGGACTGAGGTCATGTGCAATCTTGCGCTAGCGTGTTTCGGGCTAAGCGCAAGCGCTACCATCCCACACTGTTCCTCAAGTGACGACAGCAGAGCCAAAACCATCTCTCATCAACGTCGTATCTTGCAGCAAAGTATCGAGTCGGCTATCAGTGAGTCGTAGCGATGGGTGCTTTACTATCTATCCCTTTACTTGCCGTGCCAAGTTTGAGCACGGTATGTCTTCTCCATCCTTGTTTTCCCGCTGGGATTGGACTGACGCATACACAGCTCGGTACATTCGCCGCTTCATGCTGCGGTGCTGCGACCTGCTCAGCTGTCTGTAGCGCATGTGGTAAATGCAAGAGCAGGTGTGTTCATACGATCTATTCGCCTTTTACTGACTATGGGAGTTCTAATAATCAAGCAGCATTGCCACCCGTATTGCTTACGCCCTCATACTCCTCGTCAACTCCATTCTATCATGGATAATGCTCACGCCATGGGCAATCAAAAAACTGGAAGGCCTGACGCTTGACTATATGAAGATCCGCTGCGTGGGGAAGGAATGCTATGGTTTTGTTGCGGTTCACCGGATCAACTTTGCTTTGGGATCTTTTCATGCCCTGCTCGCCATTATGCTGCTTGGTGTTAGATCAACAAAGGACGGAAGAGCCTCGATACAGAATGGCTTCTGGGGCCCCAAGATTGTAGGCTGGCTTGGGCTGATTGTTCTGACCTTCCTTATCCCCGATGGATTCTTCATAACATGGGGAAACTACGTCGCTTTATTTGGTGCTATGCTGTTCCTGCTGTTGGGTCTCATCCTGCTGGTTGATCTTGCTCACACATGGGCTGAATATTGCCTGGAGAAGATCGAATACAACGACTCTCGGGCGTGGCGTGGTCTCTTGATTGGCTCCACTCTTGGGATGTATCTTGGATCCATCGCCATGACGATAGTGATGTACATCTTCTTTGCTGGTGGAGGCTGTTCCATGAACCAGGCTGCTATTACCGTATGCTCTACTTTCCTCTGTGGCTGATACTATACTAATGTGAAGCACAGATAAATCTCATCCTCCTCCTTATTGTCTCATTCGCCTCTATCCACCCGACCGTCCAGGAATTTAACCCGCAAGCCGGTCTCGCCCAGTCAGCCATGGTCGCTGTCTACTGCACCTATCTTACTATGTCCGCTGTCTCCATGGAACCCGATGATAAAAACTGCAATCCCCTCCTCCGTGCTCGCGGCACCAGAACAGTCTCCATCGTCATGGGTGCAATTATTACTATGCTCACAATTGCATACACGACCACACGCGCTGCTACTCAGGGCGTCGCTCTCGGCTCCAACGGTGCTGCAGGCTATGCCCAACTCAGCCCTGATAGCGAACATGGCCTAGTAACCCAGCAGCCTAACGAACGCCGTGAAATGCGAGCTGAAGCCCTCCGCGCTGCGGTGGAAAGTGGGAGCCTTCCAGCCAGCGCCCTCGACGACAGCGATGACGATGATGGTAGCGATGATGGGCGCACGTCAAAGGATGATGAAAGGGGGAAGACGCAATATAACTACTCGCTGTTCCATATCATTTTCATGCTTGCCACGGCTTGGGTCGCTACTCTCCTGACGATGACTGTTAAGATGGAGCAGACGGGGGATTTCGCGCCCGTGGGGAGGACCTACTGGGCTAGCTGGGTAAAGATTGTGAGCGGGTGGGTGTGTTACGCGATTTATACTTGGTCTTTAGTCGCACCAGTGGTGTTACCGGATAGGTTTGGATATTGACATCTTATTTGGGAGGAGTTGTGTGTGTTTTTCGCGGGGATCCAAAGAGCATTATATATAAATACCTCGTTGCTATTGCTTTATCACTGTTATTCTAGTTCGTTATTCTATCCTCGTTATCATTCTCTTGCTTGCGAGCTTCTAAGTGCTCACAGGGGAAGGCATTGATCATGGATTCTGGTACTCGTGTATTTCAAGAGTCGCAAAACTTGTACATCACGATACACCCATAACTGGAGGGGCAGGGCCTACATGATTAACTGTGATAAGGTAGATCGCACCCATTGTGGGGCTTCCCTCCGGCGCCTCGCTGCCAACGGCGCCGATGTCCTCTCCGCCACGATCCCCCAATACGCCCGTACTGAAAGAACTCATTTTCAAGCTTCTCTTCACTCCTTCTGCCCCCCCTTCTCCTCCCACTCCAGCCAGCTCCCTTTATACTCTCCTACCTTGCCCCACCCAGCTTGCAGTGCCAGCTTTGCGGCCGCCGCACTCCTCACCCCCGCCTTGCAATAAAACACAACCTCCTCATCCTTTGAAGGCTGAGGCCAGCCGAACCGCGCAAGGAAGTCGTCAGCGGGAAGGAAAAGAGCCTCAGGCTGCGAGGTTATGGGGAGATTTTTGGACGTCGGAATGTGACCGGCAGAGTACTCGGCGGGTTCACGCACGTCAATGAGGTGCCGTGGGGGGTTTTTGATTTTGGAGGAGGGGAGCAGGGCTTTGACCTGCTGGGATTAGTTGAGGGAATTGGAGGTGAGGGGGAAGGGGGGTTTGATCGCGTACGTCTTCGAAGGTGTAGGGTTTTGGTGCTGCGGAGGAGGAGGAGTTACGACGGATAGGTATTTGCGGTACCCGGGCGTGGAATGCGGTCACTGCTATGGCGCGGGTGCATAATGTGCGCGTCCCCAACGGTCTAGCAACGGGCCGTAATAGTGCGAGCGGAGAAAATGCTCGTCGTGATGCCATGGCTTGAGGCAATTGTGGGGGGGACACGGCATAGGAGTACTACCCTGTACTCCACCACATGACGCCGCTTTAGCAGGGGGTGAACGATCTAGAAGGAGAAGCATTGACCCGACCCCACATCAGAATCTGCGACGCTCAAAGCGGCCACCTCCCAAGACCACATGCCAGGCCCAGTTGCTTTTGAGTGAACAGCAGCAACCCTTCATATTCCAAGTTTTTATAGACTATACTATTCAAATTCTGTTCGCCAAAAAGTGCAATGGACTTCTGCAAATACAATCGGCGCCCACTTCTGACATGAGGAACTCTTGCTACGTATCCGGTGTCTTTTCGATTTGCATCCCCCTCGATCGACAGCCCCAACATCGGCTTCCTGTTCCAGCTCAAACCAACAGCAGTGCAATAGCGACTGCCAAACCCGTGATGGTCACCCCCATTCGGATCCCATTTGCTGAACTTGTCTTTTCACCCTTATCACCCTCGACGAATTCATCGGATGTGACGTTGAAGCAAGGAACCTGAGCTTGCATCAGATGAACCGGAACGAACGTCTTGACCGAGTTGTTAGTAAGTATAATATACCATGATCAAGACCAATTCTTATGGCTGAGCTCTCATGGTAGGAGAACATACGATATCAGCGCAAGCGTACTGAGACTTATTCTTTGAATCGTCGACAGCCTGGTACTCAAGCTGTATGGTGGCATTTGCTCCCTCTTCAACGTTGCTTGGGAGCGAGGGCAGTGTGTAACATTGGTGGCCCGGGTCGATATCAGAGACTCTTGTGAGGAGAGTTGTAAAGTCTCTTTCGGCGGTTGGTTCTTGATGTCACCATTAGGAGCAGTTCAGAGCTCGCATCAAGACGAAGACTTGATAGGGTCATACCATCTATATATGAGATACGCAAGGTAACATTCCATGCATCATCGGCAATCGTGAGTGCGACGGCCCCGTTTACTTCTGTCTAGTTAGATACGAATGCAATTCACGACTGCAGCCGCTAAGCTTACACAACGGGAAGTTGGTTCGATTGTTAGGAGGAGCTTTGCTCCCGCAAGGGGGAGTGTTGTCCTGATCGTCGTTCCACACGCGGTCTGGCGGCCACATGAAGGCGACCGGTCCCATCTTTTTCTTCTCCTCTTCGCCATGCGGGGTAGTATCGCAAGAGGCCAGGTTCGGCAGAATTGCCATACCAGCAAGGATGATCTGGAGCACGGTAGAGAAACGACGCATGCTTCCCGCCGTAAACGATTCAGGACCCGAGGATGGATACTTGCAATGCACAGGAATATGGGCAATGGGGAGGGGAGGGCTCTTGATCTTGCCGATGCAAGCTGGGGTTCGTATTTAAGCCCGGTGTGAAGGGGAAGTCCTGGTGGAGAAGCCCACTGGGGCCTGAGCGGCCCTTCATGGCGCCGTTCTTGACTAACACACCGGCCAAACTGGTCCTGCACACACCGCGCTCTCATTGGCAAAGTGCGGGTTGCGTACTTCTGTCCGCCAGTCTTTAGGTAATTTGGCTCGTCCGCCATGGCCGCCATGGCTGCCACTGCTGCCATTTGCATCTTGGCCTTGGCGTGGCGGGGGTCGGGGCGCTTCCTATTGGTGCAGGGTCCGCCAAGCCCAGGTCGTATCTGATCATCTGATAGTCATTCCGCTTGGCCTCCTGCGGGATCTGATAACGCGGCCATGAGGCATCCAATTGACCATGAGAAACTCCCTCCCCACGCCTAATGCCGCCGGCATTATGAGAGAAGGTTTCTTGTGGGCTCTCCTGTGTGCTTGGCAGAGGTCGACAAAGTCCAGAGCATCGCCCACCCTGCACCCCAACACCGCCCTCACCTTGCACACGTTGACTGGATCTCTTGTATTGCCACTAGGCCGTCAATTCTTCACCCCGTCCAACGAAGACACGCGAATCATTGCAGCAAAATGCTCCCTCTCACGCAAATTCTATTCATGTTTTCTTTGATCATGATAGGGGATGTAGCTGCGGCGGATAAAAATTGGTACCTTGCGCTTCAACAGCGCCAAGAGCCAGGAACTCCTCTATATGCTTGCCATGAGAACTGCGGTAAGTACCTATATATTTTAGTATTGTGAAGTCGATTGTTTCTTCATATATAATTCAACCCGCAAGTACATTTCGTTCTGCTATCATTATCGAGATGAGCGTTGGGACTCGAAGCCCGAAGCGTCGAATTTATTTCGCTGCAGCAATCCCCCACGACAACCCCTGAAATACTGAAATACTGAATACCCGTCACACCCAAATATGCCCACTAGACTAAACTCATCTCTAGGCAAGAGCATCACCTTGTCGAAGTCTGCCAGCGGTACCGGGTTTTGCACAGATGAAGCATTTGTCTCTGCATATAATGCCTGCCTCGCATGTGCTGGCCCTGAAAACCTCGATATCTGGAGGATTTATGGCAACAGTGTTTCTGCTGCCGGTGAGACCTGTGGATTTCAAACAGAGCCAGCGGGAGAGACGGAAGTAGCCACGACAAATACCGCTGCGCCTGCTACTTCCACCGGGCACTCGAACGCATCAGCTACCGCTTCAACTTCCTCAGAGGCACCAAGCACTACTACCACGGTAAGCCATAACTACCCAACGACGTGCATTCATCTATAGCAACCAATATTCTAGAACCATCATGCGGTAAATTACAAAGCTAACAGGAATAGGGGTCAACGCAACTACCTCCATCCTCGAGCACGTCAGCTCCACCGACAAGCTTCACCGGTGCAGCAGTTACCAACACAAACGTCCGTAGCCTGAGTTGTCTCGTTTGGCTTGCCGGGCATCTTATGCTGCGCGGGGTGTGGGATTTCGGACTGTTCTAACTCCGGCGAAAACAGAAGAGACGACTCTTTAGTCCTCGAGAGATAGATAAACCCCGCTATAGCTATTATTACTACTATAACCCCCCACTTCCCTTAAGCTTCCAAGCCCACCCTCTCGGTGGAGGTAACTAGTTTAATCAACCTCTGGTTATGGTCTTTGACGGACTCTTCGCTATCCAATGCTCGTGGCTGCTTTTCCTGTTTGATCATCTATCGTTTCCCTCTCCTGCTCTACAAGCGTATCAAGGACGACATTTACGTCGAAAATTCAAGGTCGAACACCATGCCTTCCGGCCTTTAGGGTCCCATCTTATTAAGAACGTCTAGCTTTCGCCCTATGAAACCGTACCTACACAAAGCACCCAGCCCAGGACAAGAAATTCGTAAAAAAAGTGAGAAACCCTCAACCCGGACCCTCCAAACCCACTCAATTCCCGCGGTTATGAGCTTGACAGCTCAGGGTAGATTCCACAAGGTACAACTACATGCTTTGTTGTCATGTCAGACCCGCCATCTCCAATCTTCTGAAGGCCTGGTACTACGACCAGATCTACCACGTAAGCCGCCCCCTTGTTAAGTTCCCCGTCCTGACAGTCCCGAAACTCATCCCCGATTGTAATCTGCTCCCCGCGATCGGGGACGGACAGCCTCAGCTGAGCGGTGTGGATGCCGAATTGCAACGCAATCTCGAAGCACATATTTGTCATCTCCCGGACCTGGTCCCCTATCTCACCACTGACCTTCCCACCGGATAGTTTGGACACTTCAGAAAGGACGCTAATAATACGAGTTACCGTTTGATTGACATTGTCGGCGCCGAGCTTCGCCACTGGTGCCAGGTCGTGCCCACTATTTGCCATTAGTGCCGCACCGATGCTCTGAAAAGTCGCTGATCGCCATTTGTTGGCCAGTTTGTCTCGACGAAAAATAGCAAGATCCTCACCGCCACGCGAAGCTGTAGAGGGTATTTTAGTAACCTTAAAGAATCTCATCACAAGGGATCCCACCTGTCTTAGCGGAACTGTCTAGTGTCTTCCACCACGCAAAATAAATGTTCATGAGCTCCCCCTGGGCTTTGCCGGGCCCGAACACGCCAAAGCCAAAGGGCGCCGTGAAAAACTGTTCACGGAAAATAGCCCAAATTTTGCTTTTGAGCAGGTAGTGGGACTTCCCTCTGCCTGCCCGGCCAACAAAGTTTGCTGGATCCAAGCGCAGGCCGAGCTGCTGGTTCGAGGGGATCCGGAATTCCTTGAGACTGGGAGAGGTCACGGATTCGACAAGTCGCTGGAGCTCCCTGAACTTGACCTTGAGTTTGTCATCGGCCCATGCCTCGAAGTCATTTTGGTTGGTTAGAAGCTGTCCCACCAGTTTGTCAATATATGTGTTGAGCCGACCGATCTCCTCCTTGTGGTGGGCTTCCAATTTTGCCATATCTTCACCGTGACGGCTCTCAAGTTTTGCTATGTCCGCTGAATACCCTATGGTAAGCCTGTTCATTGACGACTCGTAGTACTGCTTCGTTTCTAGCCTCTCTCTCTCCCTGTCCATCTTCTCTTTGTTAATGTCGGCCAACGCAGTTTGGAGATTGAGTGACGTATTTTCGAGTTGAGACTCGGTGAGGTCGCGCGCTTTAGTGAGTTTATGGATCTTCTTTTCCCCATCTTGCCATTGATCGATACACTGATTCAGTTGCTGCTCCAGCATCCTCTTTTCGTCCAACAGCTTCTTCCCCCAGGTAAAGAGGTCATCCAGCGAACTCCCTCTACGTGAGAAGAAGCCCCCACCCGGACTGCCGACTTTGTTGAGAAACTCATTGATCTGTACGGCGAAGTCTCTCTTGACGGCTGAGGCGCTTTCCTTCTCGCGCTTAAAGAGACTCATGGTGATAATAGAGCATTGACCCACAACCACCGCAGGCAGTGCGTGCAAGCGCCAAGGATCATAGGTTCAAGCAGTCCACGCTGTCGACCGGACTGTATACAGTATATCTTGGCGGTCAGCCTTTCTTTGGCTCAAGCATAGGTACCTGTAAAGTATAGGTACAGGGCCTCATTTCCTCGTCAAAGCGGCATGCAATGAGGCGAGGCTGCACAATTGAAGGCGCGATTGAACGCTCAAATGAACGTCTCGGTGCATGCAGAGGGGCACGTGGCGCCTCTGCTTGTGTGATTGGGATAGAGCCCAGCAGCCTGGCGATGGGGAGTCTCCAAAAACCGCGTGTTTCGTTCCTTCTGCTGGTGTACGGAGATCTGCTCTGTACCGCTTGGAGGAACTGCATCCGCCGGCACTCGACGTTGAGTCCCACCTCGGCCTAATCGCGACTGATTTCAGTCTGCCAGTTCGTTGACTGCATTTCCCAGTCAACAGTTACGGAGACTGTACTTCCTGAACATGGCAGAGGGACCAGTAGCGGCCCCGGTCAATGGACCCCGAATTGTTCTGGGTCTCGATTATGGTACAACATACACAGGTACGCCGCTTCGCATATTGAGTTTTCGTCAGAGTCTGAAGCTGCCTCACTAGGACTGGCTTGGATAAGCGCAGACGGTCAAACTGCTCCTTCAATGGAAGGCATAAAGCCTTACCAGTCGTGGCCTGAAAGGGAAGCATCAAAAGTTCCATCAACCTTATCATACTCCAGAACCAGAGCCACGAAGCGGCACAAACAATGGGGTTACTCCATTGATGAAGATTCGCTAGTGATGCAGTGGACAAAGCTGGAGCTCGAACCGCGCACTGCAGTCAAGGAGCTGGATATCCTCCGAGACTTGGTGAGTGGGCTCGACCTCATCAATGAACTACGGGCCGACGAGCAGGCAGCCCTAGTTAATAATATACCACGACATATCACCAAAGATGCAGAGGGCGTCGTAAGGGACTACCTCAGCAAAGTCTCAAGGGAGTGGTATACCCACATTAAGGCCCAGGGTAGATATATTTTGGACCGTGTTCCCCTCGACATTGTGATTTCTCATCCCGCCGTAGGCTACCCTCATTCCGCGGACTTGACTGTTTTGATTCTCATTATTAGTCCTAGTCCTGGTCATACGAGGCTATTAATAAAACCTACCGGGCCGTTACCCACGCATTTCATCGGGGCATGTTCCCAACGCTCCGAAATTTCTACCTCACATCAGAGCCCGAAGCATGCGCTTTGTACACCGCTCAATATCTAGACAGGAATAACCGCAGTCCCCTCATTCCAGTAAGGCCATCACAATTATGAAGCCCGATTTAGAGCTAATACTGATAGGGGGAATGCTTTGTACTTTGCGACGCTGGCGGCGGCACAGTCGTAAGTTTAGAACATCAAAACTACCCTAGATATCACTCGCTGACTTATCATTCCTCTGGAGGATTTGGTCTCATACCTTGTTGAAAGTAATGATCCGCTGAAACTCACGAGAGTTGGAGGAATTTGTGGTAAAGCTGCAAACGGTGAATTAAAGGAAACTCTCATCTAATTGCTCTGCAGGAGATAAATATGGTGCATCGCTCGTAGACAGGGAGTTCTTGAAATTCTTGGAATCGAGAGTGGAAAATTTAGAAATCTTCCCCAGAGATTACGCCAACTCTGGCCACTTTATACTGACGCCACTGGGGAAGCATGTGCTTGAGGAATTTGAAAGAACCAAACATGGATTCAACGGGGAGCGGGGGGGCGACATTAGTATTCCCCGAGGAGCTGTCCTTGTCACAGATGGAGAGGACGAAGAAACTGGAATATTATCCCTTACTGCGTGAGCGTAGAAATTTCCGTTTGTTGCTGTTGGCTATTAGCTAATAAGTACTAGGGCGGACGTCAAGAAGATGTTTGAGAAGTCTGTTAACGGGACTATCGATCTAATTGCCAGGCAGGTGGTGCAGGTTCAAAATAGCCCATACGGAGAAACTAGTGGTACAGTTACCGTAAGTCCTTGGCACCTCCACATCACCTATTTAAAGAGTTAACACGAGAAACGAACACGTTTACAGAATATCTTCCTTTCTGGCGGATTCGCAATGAACGAACACCTTTTCAGGGAGGTCACGAAATATGCCGCTGAAAACGATATTGACGTCCATAAGGCTGACGATTGGTTAGTGGGTCCTCTGCTACAAACTTAACTAGCACCATTCTGAACTCTGTTACGTTAGCTGGACCGGGGTCGTTAAAGGCGCCGTGCTTAGAGTCATAGGCATAGGCATGGACCCACTACCCAAGGCCGGAACGTGCCCCAGGCACTACGGCATCTGCACATCCCAGGAGTATGCAGGCTGGAGAGACGGTGGTATGAGAACGATCACGGACGGTTTCGACGGCAGGCGAATGGTCCCGGAGCAACTTATCTGGCTAGTTCAGAAAGGAGATATAATTATCCCTAACAAGCCTATCGAGACGACATTCGACATACAGTGCAAATTCACCAAACGACATCGAGAGCTGGGAGAGAGCGTGCAAATGGTCATAGCTGCTACCGCTCTAGAGAGGCCTCCATTAAACCTCTCTAGCTTACGAACGGGTACGGAAACCCCCACCCCCTTAGTGCATATATATTCCGTACTACCTGTAATCGACTCTTGAGTGCCATTGCTGCTCATAGTCTTTCTCATTTCTTTAACTGAATGCTAACTCGTGTTCTCTGCGACCTCCCCCCCTTAAACAGACCAAAACGAAGTTATCTACATGGGCGTAAAATTAAACGACATTCCAGAGAGGTATATCCAATTACAAAATCGCCAGCATAGTAATCCCTTTTTCAAGGCTACCATAACGGTCGAGATCCGGATATCTTCAGAAGCAATATTTAGTTTCAAGTGCGGCCGTACTGTGTTGAGTTGGCAAAGAATGGACCTCTGAGAGGAGAGAGAGAGAGAGAGAGAGAGAGAGAGCTCGACTAGCTCTTGTTGCGCGACATTAACCATGTATTTGGCTCGTTTTCGCCATTGATTTCGGGCAACCTAGCCTGCAATTCTACGCTAGACATGCAATAAACAGTAGGGAATTTCTGCTCTTACTCTCACTCGGCACACAAGGCTGAGACTAGACTGAGACTATTTTGATGTACATACTTCTACACTATACAGAGGCTCGCGCCCAAAGTAAATAATAGGGCTTCACTATATAGGCTACGCTCAGGCTTCGCTCAGGCCCCGACCCCACTAAAATCCAGTTAAGACTAGGCGTTTTGGCGGTTGTGTGTAGGCAGGGCATTAGTTAGGGTGTGACATGTACTGTAGGCAGGTGGTCGCTTGACTATCTTCAGTTGAAGAGTTCGATTGCTTCTGGTGCGGTACATGTAACGATATACATACAAGGAGTACAGACAACCCTCGCGGCTGAAAACAGGAAAAAAAAGCCGGCTGGTCCGTCTGTCTGTCTGCCTGCCTGCAGGGTAGTCCTGCTGTGCTTTTTGCTGAGGCATCTCGCGAGCAAGTGTGCGCGGGGCCATTGGACGAAAGGTACATGCACCACCTACGTCCGTAACCTTGGATTGGGGGGGGTTATTGGGTTTGTTGGAGGAGTTAATGGCGGCGCCCCGGCCAAGTCGAGAACCCCCGCAGCGCCGCTTTTGGCACCACTTAACTACTTGGTATCGCGTCCAGTAGTATCCGACGCCTCGTCGCACGCGTGCGGGGCCGAGACATGCGAGAAGTGGGTGAGAGTGAGGGAGGGAGGGCATGGGTGCAGGTGAGGCTGTCAGTTCTGCAATTATCCCGCGTCTTGCTTTGGCAGCTAGCCCAGCCCAGCCCAGCCCAACTGGATATTGTATTGTACGGGGTACGAAGGATGGACTGCTGTCTCGATAGGCAACGGGGCAGCGTGAGCGAGTGCGGGGCGGTAACAACACGCATACATACATACAATTCTGCATACAATTCTGCGCCGGAGTACTTGCTTACCCTGACAGCCCTGCCGCACAACAGACTATGTACTGGTACTTGGACACAAGACGTACATACATACTCCGTACACACTCACATTCTCTCTCTCTCTCACACACATGCTCACATGCTACTCTGCCAGCCAACCAAGTCAGCCGTACTCACGCCGCGCAGTCCTGCGCAGGAAGCACCAGCGGCATGCAGCAGCATCGATAAGCCCCAACTCCCTCCCCCAACCCGAGCTCTAGGTTCTCCCCAACCTTCCTTCGATGGAAGCCTGGAAGTACATTGACTACACCCACATTTCTCCCATCGTCGCGCTCAGTGCCACCACCGAGCGATGGGGACTTGGCCCATTTCCCCCCAACATCGCGGCTTCTAACGACACCAGGACTTCACACAACGCTTCGCTGGCAGCTTGGGCTGTGCCGTTCCCGTGCTCGAATTCCACCGGCCTCCGCTCCGGTGCTATCGACATTTCTCCGTCGGACAAGATCTGTACCAACGCTCGAGTTTCTCCAGTTTGTCCTGCCTCCGACTGCATCCTTCTAATTGAGGGCATCGGCAAAACCACAACAGGCCCCGCCCACACCAGCATTATCGGCCTTTCACACGGCATCGCCTTCATCTTGGCCTCTACCGTCACCATCAGCATCACCATGTGGAGCCCTATCCGCTCCATTTTCGGGCAACCTAAGAAACCGAAAGGCAGTAAATCGAAACCCAGACGACAGTCAAAACACTTAGAAGTCCGCCAGTTCATAAACCCGCCGCCGCAGCCGCCTTCAAAAGACAAATACACAGAAAAAGCCATGGCGCCCGAGAAACTGTCCAAAGAGGTTTCGCAGTGCTCGTCCCTACTCCGGCAGCTCTACGCCTTGGAACTCGAGATTTGGGCCCAGAAGGGCGTCGTCGCCGCCGAGATTCCCAAGCGGGAGGAGAATCAACGCAGGGCCAACGCCCTCTTCGCTGAGATCCGGAGGAAGATCAACGGCTTGAAGTCAATACCCGATGCCCATTGGTCGCCTCAGGAGCGGCAGACCATTGAAGATATCTGCAGCGTTGTGAACCGACAGGGCGAGAAGAGATACTAGCTTCTAGCTTGAGTACGCAGGCACTGCAGAGCCCTGACACAGAGGAGTTATTGGGGGGGGGGGTTTAGAAAAACCCAGAAGCAAAAAAGGCGTCCAACAGCAAACTTGGAATCCACTTCATGTAGCAACTACCCCGTTTTGTAATCAGTATACCTTCTATACATCTATCTCCCACGCCAATCACACACATATACCCTCCACTCAAATACTCCCCAGCGCAATCAAACAAACAATCAAACCAATCAAACTCAATCCCCCCTAACCCTAACCAAACCCACACACCCCGCTAGTGTTGGCCTAAAAAATCCGTGCTATCCATATAAAAAGGTACAAGAGTAAATCCAAAAATAATTCGAAAATAAGTGAACAAGTGAATGAATCAATTAATTAGAAAAAAAACTTCTTATTTGTCCGTAGAGGAGAAGGAACGTGCAGAGTATACGTATATGCGTGTGTATATATATTTTACGCATCAGAAAGCTTCAGAAATTTATCAACTTCGCGGGCAAAAGTAGGTAAGAAACCCTAAATCTAAACTAGAGTTCAAACAAATAACCCACTCCAAAAAAAAAAAAAAATATAAAATTATAACTAATTAGTATAAGACAACCAGTACAATGTCCACCCTTCTTCCCGTCGAGATTGCTCCAAAGAGCCATGTTCTTTTCTATAGGTGGATGTTCCATGCTTTGTCTCGACCCAAACGACATAATGTTTCTACAGGTAGATGTTAGGTTGGGTTGATGGATTATGGAGTATGACAATGGGCTTGGAAAGTGCGTAATAATAACCAGACGCGAGAATACTGACTGGGTGGTGGGATTTGACCAAGAGCAGGAGGTTGGGGATGGCGCATCTAAAAACTATCGAGAAGTCTCCGCTTAAAACGACCCCCGATGTTTGGCAAGCTTCCACTCCAGCCAACTCTGCTCGATCATAGAGCGTATGTATCCTCGATCCCGCAAACGGTGGCTTTACTTTTGCACGCTTCGGTTTTGGACTAATTCTAGAGCTCGTGAGTGAGTGGGCACTTTAACTGGGGATTTAGGGCGGCAAGAGGTGAGCAACATAGACTTCAAGACAAGGCTGGACGAGGCTGGGGAACAAAAGCTGGGGAGCCTGCCCCCCCCAAACCCAGCGCTTGATGGCTTTATCAACATCTCAAACCCCGATCCGACAGGTTGCCGACTGGCTGGCATGACTTCTGTCGCTCTCCTCTCCCGGTCAGACGCCTTCACAGCTCCCACCGGAATCAAATCATGAAGGGTCTCTGGCGGGTTCCCACTATAACTATCAACCCCGGCCGGGGGATTGTCGTCTTCGATTCCCTTGTTGCATTCCTAGTCATTGGCTCCACCATCACTTCGCTGGGTAGAAGGTCAAGACATTGGCCGGAAGCGAAGATGTTGCACACCGGCATGGTCTTGCTGTCAATGTAAGTAAGTTGCGGAGGAATTGGAGCCCTTCCCCCTCCCCCTCCCCAGTGTACATATATTCGTCGTGCTAAAAGGGATTTTTCTTGAGCATAGCTGGTTGCTCCTTCATTGGATAGATGTGGTAATCCGTCACAATCAAATTGAAGTTTCCTTCAGTTATATCTTTGTCGGCTGTATCTTCAACGTCTTTCGGGTACTCTCGGACGTCTTTGTCCTTTGTGGCACCATTACTATCCTTCCCCGTTATACCACTGTGGAGACCCGCAAATACAAAACAGATATCGCCTGCGTAACTGGCTTGTTCTTGTTTCTGGGGCTCTATCATGTCTGCCTACTATTCGGGCTCTCGTTCGCCTGGCTGTCCTTCTCCGACCTTGAAGCCATCAATGCCATTGCCAAAGCCCGGAACGGCTTTGAAATCGCATTCACAGCGTCGCAGTTCGTTGCCACATTCGAGATAACTAGGGAGGCCTTTGAAGGTGGGGTTAGGCGGCAGGAGAGGGTGTATACTACGGTGAGCGCACATCCCCAGGATATGTGCTGAAAATAGAGTAATAAGATGTCTGACATTTGCCGCAGGAGCGGATGTTCCTTCAAATTGTATCCGTTGCCTTACTTTTGCGATCATTTTGCGAAGTTACTATCGTGGGCGAGCTAGACCGCCATCCCAATCATATCCAGCGCATTTACGGAGTTAGAGAAGTCATGTATGGGCTCTGGAGCACAGCCTTCGTGATCTGCATCAACGGAGCCATACCCTCCAATACCGAAGAGGACCCACTTATCAAGGAGAAAGAGGCACGGGACCAAGCCGAAGAGGCTGCTCAGGCGACCGCGATAGAGGAAGTGAAGGACTACATCATGGCAAAACTCATCGCCACAACCGAGAACGGTAAAAAGACAGCACCAACCATATCAAGCCTCCTAGATGCCCTGGAGAGCGAACTACACCCGCCACAAAACTCTACGGTCGACGATCCATACGACATCTACGGCACAAAGAAGCGGGAAATCGACTCGCTGAGGGAGTACTACGCCGAGTGGGAGCCTATTTACAGGTGGCAGGGACCTGAACAAACCTCTCTCTAGCTAGCTAGTTATGGCCTTGGTTTTATTCAATATCAATATCAAATCATCCTAAAACTTATTATTATATATACCTAATTTTACCCCCTCCCCCCCCCCCAGCAAAAATGAATAACCAAAAAGCCCACACAAGAACCTCGAGGGGAAAAAAAAAATTGGAAAAAAAAAAAAAAAAAGCAGCATATTAAAAAATCGAAATTACCTGGGTGTGCAATGAATGTCTCGTCCAAACCTCTCCCGCTTCTGCATTTCTTCCTTCTTCCTTCCTAGAACGAAAGTAGAAAGTGGATGCTTTGGGGAAGAGGGGGGGGGGATTCTAGGAGTGTGTGTAGTGGCTATATTATTGTATTGTATGTATCGCGCGTATGTATGTATGTATATACAAATGTGTTGGGGGTTGTGGATGTATTTTTCTTCTTGTTTGGATTGAAATTTGGAATAAAGTATGTCTAGCTAAATAAAATTAATAAATACATTGGATTGCGAAAAAGGAAAAAAATTAAATATTTAGGGTTGAAAAGGGTCGAATCGTTATTAGGTACGCAAGCCCGAGCGCAGTTTCGCGATTGAGGCCATCATAGCCGGCTCTACGTGGTGGCGAGGCGGGGCCCGGTAGCCGTGGGGTAGTAAGAAGACGTAGCGGACTAGCAACTTATTCTCGTCGGTGACCACTACAGAGTTTGTCGGCGGAGGAATATATGCAGCCAGCTCACAGCCCAGCATAATTCTCATGTTCCTGAGCTCGCTGTTGCTCCAGCCCTGACCCAAGACGCCCATGTAGCCGAGTGAGCCAGACTGGTCGTTTCCGCAGTAGATGCCCGCGCCGAACGCGGCGCCATTGATCATGAACGGGGTACCGCTCATCACCTTTAGGCCCTCTGTGAGGACTAGGAATAGCCGCGAGACGTGCGTACCGTGGAATACTACCCCACTCCCTAGCGGGCCAGCTTGTTGTTTGAAGAGCCGCTCCCTTTCGTGGTTTGAATTCAGCATCAGGAACTGCTGCGTGTTTGGCATGCTGGGGACTCGAAAACCGTCCGGGGCCGTCATCATGAAGCCCCTGAACGAAAGGCACAACCAGGAGAGAAGGCGTTCTCGGTCAGGTCCGTACATGTCATGACCCCGGATGGCTGTTTTGAGGCTGGTAGCGGTCTGCAGACTGGCTATGGGTGGGAGTGAGTCGATCACGGCTCTGATATTGGCCTTCTGGACCGGGCAGCCCGGGAGGAGGTCGAGATTTGATTGATCGGCTGCTGCCTCGTAGACACAACTAAGGAGAAGGTCGATTGAACGTGGATCGACCAGCAAGTTATGAAGCCGGACCTCTAGGGGAGCCTTTCGAAGTTTATTTGTGCAATTCTGAGAGCAAGACGCAGGTTTCCAGAGGTTTGCACCCATGGAACCAGAACAAACGATGCACGTAGCTGGGGACTGGGTTAACAGCTTCAGGGTAGCTGAATGAATGGATTCTAGAGAGTATCGTCTCCGCAAGAGTTGACTTAATTTGCGGGCTAAATAGTACGTGAACAAATTTGGTCTAGTCGTGCAAATAGCAGAATTTGGTCCGCCGTCGGCAGGCCGCCGGTAATCATGCCGGCCTCGCCCTTCCTCATCAGGCGAGAAATGGAGACAGAACCCTGGGTTCTCTTGGAGACTAAGACGGACCACAAGCATACGAGATTTCTTGGATATACCTCGAGCCTGGCGTTGAAGGTCACTCAGACCTGTTAACGCAAAGGAGAGCTCATACTCGGATTCGCCAACCGTCTCTATGGCATCAAGGAGCTCATGGGGAATCCCAACGTCAGCCGCTCTACCACAGCTCGTACTATCGATGCCGAGTCGTTGGAGAAGTGTAGAAATCCGCTCTGGGTTCTGGCGTCGAAGCCTCAACCGAAATGTCTCAAGGGTTCTCGCGCGGTTGAGAAGTAGATCGTAATCAGACTGAAGTTGTCCACTTGCAGACCGAGAGCTAGCGGGACCGACTTGTGACGGTATGGGAAGCTGAAGAAGCCTTCTGATGAGGTCAAGGGCTGATTTGTCTAACCGAGTGAGAGATGCACTTCGACTCCAAGCCTTGAGCATAACATCTAGCTCAGGGTCTGACCACTTAGCCGCTCCCTTCCTGAAAAGCACACGTTCGCAAACGGCCTGACCAATAGTGGAAGTGTTTCTGATTTCATGGATGCAATCGGAGACAGTTTCGGCGTTATTGCCATCGGGCGAAAGATATGACACAATCTGACGATAAACTGGTGTCATACTCGGCCCATTACTTGCAATATCAAGTAGATCCACAATGTTACCCAAACGCGGTGGAAAGTATAGCCACCTCAAACTACCCTGGCCACCTTGCCCTTCGAGCAGGAATCGCACGGCAGTCGTCTTCCGTGATAGCACCACCCACCAAGACAGTGTTTCTTGCGTCAAGCCGACGCCAGACTGAGAGAGCATTAGGCTGATAGGTGTAGCTGTGTAAGTGAGATCGTCTACCAATTTTAGCCACTGATCAGATGGCACAGATTCCGACATCCTTGGTAGAAAAGACTCCCCTTGCTCCTTGATCAAGTACATCAGTAGCAAGGGCCAGCACTCATCCTGCAATTGGTTAAGACGGCGGCGATTCGTGAGATAGCTCAGAAAGTTGATGCAGGTTTGCTCACCCCCTGTCGCGATCGTGTGTCTCATCTCGCGGATAAACAAGTCGTCTTCTTTGAGTGTCGCGAGAAGACACGCTGTGTAAAGAGGATAATCTGTATTTTTGACTTTTGCAAGTGACTTCGAAAAATCTCTCCTGAGAGTGTCAGGCGGATGCTTCCAGAATTCAATCTCTTCTTGTATCGCGTCAAAGGTGATCGGTTCATCCTCGGCTGAGGTTCTCCCACCAAGAGCTGATGCGAGGTATGTCTTGTAGCGGCTGTCTCCAATGCTAAGACCTACATGATTCCGAAGTTCGTCGAACAGTGCTTCTAGGACCTCCTGAGATGGAAACTTTCGGACCTGAGCGAGTAGGTTAGGAGACAGGCTTGGATGAATCCAAGAAGCCTGCAGGGTTGCAGCGCCGAGATCATATATTAGCATTCCTATGTATTCGCCAGTTCCCTTCTCAAGCTGCGAACAAAATTTGGCCTGAGCATCGCTCATAACGCCATTTAGGCGGTCCGCAAGACGGTGGGTTGGAAAAGAGGTATTCTGGTGTGTCATCTGGTTGTGGAGGCTAGATAATGCCTTTGTCAAATCCACCATCTGACGGCCCAACCTAGGCTGAGGACCGAGAGCCCGGCATAAAACTAGTAATCTACCGCAGTAGGAATCATCCCCGGCCCTAATGCCACTATCAACCGTTGATAGAGCGATCTCGTCGGCGGGGTTGTCAATACACAGGTATATGAACAGTTCTAATGCCCCGGTTCCGAGGGCCTGAGCCCTATGTAGGAGATCTAGAAACCTTTCTAAGGTTTCCGTGCTCCGCGGATGTACGTGCACATATTCATAGCATTCAGGTTCGGCCGCCCCGAGGGACTCCCGCCGGTGAACAGTCCTATCTGGACCATCCAGGTCGAATGCGCGTGACAACTTTTTCCTCTGCGTGTCACTAAGCGTCCCAAATTCCCATTGATTTATCCGCTCTATGTTGGGTCTCCACGCCCGCAGCAAAGGCCACGACGGAAAATGCGTATCCAAGACGGTAGTAATCTCATTGTTTGAAATTCCGGGAGCGGATTGAAGCCAGGAGACCAGAAGAAAGGTGCTCATGAATTTTTTCTGCTCGAGGTGAGAATCCAACTGTCTCTGGAGACGGGAGCGAATGCCGGAGTTCTCCAATGCTACTTGGACGATGGGGAGAGGTACCAATACCGCCTCCACGCCTGATCCGAGTGTTTCAATCAGGTGTTGGAATAATTGAAAATCGTCGCCCTGGCGCGAGAGAATTCGAAGAAGGGATTGAGCAGATCGAAGCTCCTCACTCGATACAACATTAGGATTGGCTTGGCTGGCGAGGGTGATGCATCGTAAATATCTTTCGGCATCTAGGTCCATTAACGAGACTAGATGCTTGATGGCAGCCGGAATCGAGAAGGCATAGAGGCAAGCAAGTATCGCCACATCCCTCGTGAGGCATTCCGTTCCGGCATGCTCGACAATTAGAGCGCCCAGTATTTCGTCGCACTCTGTCGGCGGCTGGGGGTGATTTACTCTCCACACCGTCAAGTAATCTGCGGTTGATCTCCCCAGTGATTCCAGGCGAGTGGATCCGATTTGGGGACGGCCCGACACCAAAAACTCCAACACATCGCGGGATTCTTCCACGCTGCGACGCCAGTTTTCGCGATTTGTACTGTCCGAGACCCTCGAGCTATGAGGCACCCCGGCCGCCGCCCCCGGCCCCGATGCCCTTGTCCTATTCGGGGCATTTGAACCCCTCAATGAAGATATCAGGCGTGAGGATGACCACGGCATTTCTCGACCCGCCCATCACACATGCTGAAGAGCCCGGCACCAGCCACGCGCCGTCCTCCACGAACGCGTCTAGAGCTCCCGCCCAACGAGTCCAGGTCAAGCTAGTCTGGGGAATCGACCGAACGACTCGGGGGTGGGTGGGGGGGGGGCAGACTGAGCGAGACCAGACGCCAGAGGGTCCTTCTGGACACCAGAGCGAACGTGGATGTTGGGTGGCAAGCAACGAACACACACGGTGTCGGTGTTCATGTTGAACGCCCAAGGCCTCCCTCCGTCCAGTGCGGGTGGGAGACAAGGCTGAGACTTTCTCTGCGTTCGACCAAAGGTTGGGAAGGCTGCCGGCTTTAAAAGCAGCGCCACAACCCCGCCAACACTACCGAACGGTGCTGCGTGTCCGTGGGACAGTGTAACCAGTCATTGGGGGAATCGCCGGCTGGGATAAAACGGCCAAAGTGGCTGGGTACGGAGGACCTGGTAGCTCGTGGGGATGGAGATGCGAGAGGCATCAATCCAGTAGCCCGCACTACAGCCGCTTGTAGCGATCTCGACTTACCCATGCCGGCATAGCGAGCCCAACTGCCACGGCGCCTTAGATGGCGGGGGGAAACGGCGTGCTTACCGATCTTTACAATGCTCTTGACCAGCAACCGTCAAGTGTCCATGTCCACGAGAGGCTCCTCGAAGTATGGCAGGGGCTGGGGGAGGAAGGTAACCAGGATTTACTCCATTCCGTCCCGCCGCCATCCCATGAGCAGCGGCTAACGAGGTTTGGTAGACATGGCATTCGAGGTTGCGTCTGCGCTTCTAAATATTGACCGTAAAAATAAGGTCGCGAGGCGGTATCTGCAGAGTAGACGACCCAGAGACAGTGTGCCGGTAGCAGCGGAGAGTCGACATCGGCCGAGCCGACGAAGCAAGCAAACCTCTTATGTTGAAGACCCTGAGTTTGCGCGTCCCCTGACGACGCAGGAAGACTGGCTGTGGGCGGAAAAAAAGCTCGAAGAAGGCTACACGTCATTGAAGCTAGAGGCCCAGTTTCTCCGAGAAGAAATAGAAGCTGTCTCTGCCCTAGGGGGGACTCCGATGGACGATGAGGAAGCAGTTTCGAATCTTCAAGCAATCAGCGACGGTCGCGTCAGCGCGGCTGTTGCGCCAGCTCCGCCGCCATCGGTGCGAGAGCTGGCGAGGGTGATAATGTCTACATCGGGAAAGGCTCAGGAGTTGATCGCTGAGGACTTTGAGGCCATTTCCCGCTGGGGAGCATCCCAAAAGCCACCACTAGGGCCGGACGGCATACGGGAGAGATTGGTCAAGCGTAAAACGCTTTTAGAGGCAGCGCTTCCCCAGTCGATGCAGCATCTCACCGCAGCAGCACTCACCCAGATTGAAAGAGAACACCTGCAGAAGAAGTACGTCAACACGAAAACTATGCTTCACGACCCAATCGAGGATATTCCTAAGGAGAACTTCTTTGTGAGCGAAGATAATTACGCTTGGGACATGGAAGAGCTCGCTCAGGCGCTTGTGTCAAACGACGGCGTCATGCGAAACCCAATGAGCAAAGAAATGTTCTCCGAGTCCGACATCCACAAGATACTTGCTCACCCGCATGGACAGCGGCTGGGGCCTCTACAGATGACACAGAGCCAGCTAAAGGGCGGCGCCCGCCCGAAAACAATCGACTGGATCCAGAAGCTGGGTCGCATCATGCTAGAAGACCAAAGCGTCACTGCTGCGCCCAGCCGGCAGGCTATGGACGAGTTCCTTGCCTACGCAGCAACCCTCCCCGAGTCAGAGCAGAAGACCATCAATTCGCTGAAGGTCCCGGCCAGAGACAGTCACACTGGGCAGGCATTCGACTACACCATTGGCGAGTCCGTAAGGGATGCCAAAGCAAACACAACCTGTTTCCATAAGGTGCAGTATTATTCCTCCCCCCCTGAAATAGCAAGAGTCCCACTAACTTTCTGCCCCAATACCCAGACTGGGGATTTCCTTTCGCAGGCCGCGACCTACCTCCGTCGCCAGTAGTTAGTTTGTTAGCTTATTAGTTAGAATTAGCATGAAAGAGGAAATATTAATTCACCAACCCCCTCCCTCTTAAAATAATATCACAACAAGGCAACCCAGTCCAGTCCAACCAGCCCGATAAAAACAACAGAACACAGCTCGGGGGGACTTACGCAACGTATACTGACAGAAAGAAAAAAATCGAGAGCTGGCTGGGTTTTTGAAACTACCGGCATTATTGTGTTAAAAGTTCCTATCGATGGAGGAAGTGTGTCGTTCGCGATCCGGTCTCTAGTAGTTAGTTGAGCGGACAACCTCTCTATTTGAACCTCGTTTGGTGTGTGGTTGGCCTGGGCCTTAGGAGAGTCATTAGGCGCGAATTCCAAATAAGGACGTGCGGAGGCCCCAAAAGGCCTAAAACGTTCCATAGAGCTGTCTGTAATCGTTTCTATGGCAGTGGCATCTGTTGCTGCCACTGGCACGACAGTATCGCTATGGCCGTGGTATTGCCGTGGGCGTGGCATTAGAATTGGATTGGGCGCCGCATATGCAACACGGGGGGTAGGAGTGTTGCAAGTCTCATAGCTCAGATTACGAATCTTCTGGCCTTCCGTAGCCCTCTTGAGCAATGCTGGCGTCGCGAGGAGGATGTCCACAAGTAGAGGCAGTGCCTCATAACTAGAATCAATTGTTGGTCATTTGAATACATTCGTTCTGCTAGCTTGTTTACATTGTGACTGCTCTTTTCGAACACTTCGGCCCAGAATGTCCCCATCACTTAACTCGTGGGCAATGTGGCAGCCGTCTCTCCAGGCGCTCAGATACATAACCTGACTAGAGGGTAGCGCTGACTTCTACTATTTAGTACAAATGTCGTCTACCGCAAGTTCGTACCTTGTGGCACTACCTCTCCACCTACGAGAAAGCAGCTAGGCTCCTAGCCTAAGATGGAATGAAAGTCTGCAAGCGCTATATCGTTACACAGCGTATACTGTGCCTTTCTGCGAATCGGTTGGTCCGGAATGGGCTTAAAGCAAATCGAGCCTCTTTACAAATTTTTGAGTTTAGTGCGCGAGTATGAACAGGGGATTCTGTGGGCGTCCGAACCGGCGTTGGGTACTTACTGGATGGGGCGATTGGGCTGGTCGGGCGGAGGAAATGTAGATAGCAGCTATAGAATGGTCATCATGTAATCAAAGAATAGGGCTCGTGGCTACAAGGCGCGGATATCCTTTTGATTGCCTTGTCGCTAGATTCTACCCACCCTCTGCGCTGCTCAAATGCCAGCTGGAGGTCTGTTGCACCATCGTGATGTTGTTGTGGAGGGGCCGGCGGGTAAGGAAAACAAACGGCAGCGAGGTAGATAAGCTCCCCTCGCCAAGAATCCAAGGAACCACCCCTATTAGGTTTACCTGCACTACAACTGTGCCCTGTGCCCTAAGCCTCATTGCCCGAACTCAGATATAGTACGGCTACTCAAAGTTTCGGCTTGGTTTCCGGCTTCCACTCGACAAATCCGATTTAGCATTGGTATGAAAGCGTTAGCTTAAACATCACATATTTTGGAATAGCAAACATGACGCCGAACATCCGCTTTCCCAGCAAGCATCTTCTTGCTTCCATCTCAGCGTATGAAATCTAGTCCGCGCAGGTTTCCGGAGGGCTCATCAATGCACAGGTCCCGAGACAACGGAGAATTTACCGATCTCACCTTGAGCCATGGAACGAGACTCTTCAAGGTCCACCGAATCATTGTTTGCCCTCAATCGAAGGTGTTTTACAAGGCGTGCACTGGGCAATTCAAGGTAGGAATCCTCTTATATATCTTAGTTATCGCTAATACCAACCAGGAGAGTTTCACTGGCGTCATCGAAATGGCGGATGTATCCTATGTTGAGGTGGAGAAACTGGTCAACTTCTTTTACAGCATGAGCTACAATGATGAGATCTCTGAAGAGGCCAGACAAGAGATGGACCCACCTATCTCCTCGCTTCAGCTCCACGTGCGGATGTTCGCACTTGGGGATCGGTACGACGTTCCGGGCCTGAGAGATGTGGCCGCTAAGAAATACTTATCCAGATGCGCATTGTCTGGGATATCTTTGGAACTCTTAGAATCTATTTACGACGTGTATAGAAGGACTCCTTCCTCTATCAGACAGCTACGCCATGCCGCCGCCACTACGATCCGAAACAAATTGCCAAAGATGCTTGACGATAAGGATGTCGCGGCGGCCTATGAAAATCTCCTCACCGAAGTCCCCGAGTTTACAAGGGATTTGTTAGGAATCTACGTCAAAACATGTGGAGCGTAACATATAAATAACTGAGAATGAATTGAATTAAGTCTGTCTTTCTGTAGAGAGTGCGCGCAGCGTACTAAATACAACTTGTGGGGCGAAGAGAATTTTCTACCACTAACGAACCGAGTGAGGCATATAGGAGCAATACAATTTCGGTAACGCTTATTCTGCGCCCGCGCGCTCCATTTCCTACAAAACACCTATATACGGATACTGCCATGATTGTAGCTCGTATCAAGGCATGGAGGCTCTACAAGTCAAGTGTATGGGATGTAGGAAAGGGAGGTAAGGGCGGAGTTGACGCAATTGGATCACCCTAAAACACATTGAAAGAAGAGGAAGACTGACACCCTAGGCAGTTCCCATAGGGTTGATTGATGGAATATTCATTAGTACCGGGACTAAAGGGGGGAAAGTAGTGGATTGCTTACTTTGCACCGGTATTGTAGAGGCGGTTTCTGAGCCCGGGCAACTAGCTAGATTACTTGGCACGGACAGCTTACCCCCTGAGCCATCATCTGTAATATTCTCGATGGATGTATTCCCCTCCAACGAGGGCCAGCTTTCATATCGTACACACAGGTAGGGGAGAGGTCGCCTTTCGCTCAGATGTGCCGCTTCGATCATCTGTAAAAAAAAATTAAGGGGTGGATAAACTCCGCGTCCTAGCTCTAATAACACTGCCCCATATTTAGTGTCAAAATGGCCTCTAATATCTATTAAATGACAGACGAAACTTTTTTGTAGATAAGATTAAGAATTATAGAGATAGGTTTGATGGGTAAGAAAAAATAGCTTATGAAGAGTTGGTTGTATCGTCGGTGGATCTGATAGCAGCTGTTTGAATAGAAATATACTGAGGGATGAGGTCAAAATCTGGTAATTTTCGCGCTTACTCACTCACCTCCCACTTTTCGCCTCCACCTCCGCCTTCCGCCTTCCGCCTTCCGCCTTCCGCCTTCCGCCTCCCACTTTCTAACAGCCGCTTTCTTGACCAAGCCAGACACAAGTTCACTAGTTACAGGATGTCGTTAACGAACTGTCGGTATTACGAGGAGCAGTTCCCTGAGGTGGATAGCTTCGTTATGGTCAATGTGAAGCAGGTAGGTTGTTAGGCTACATCACACATGCTGCCTTCAAGTATTCCTCAATATCATTATTTAACCAAGCGTGCGTGTCTCTAGATCGCCGAGATGGGTGCATACGTCAAACTTCTTGAATACGACAACATCGATGGGATGATTCTTCTGAGCGAGCTCTCGAGACGTCGTATTCGAAGTATTCAGAAACTCATTCGGATTGGGAGGAATGAGGTTGTGGTAGTGCTCAGAGTGGACAAGGAAAAGGGTGCGTGGTGCAAGCCACCCTATGAGAACGAGGAGTGACGACTAACAATGGGGGCCTGCATAGGATACATTGACCTTTCGAAGCGGAGAGTGTCGCCAGAGGACGTGGTCAAGTGTGAGGAACGCTACAACAAGAGCAAGATGGTACATTCGATTTTACGGCATGTGGCGGAGAAGACCAAGGAGCCGATTGAAGACCTGTACAAGACGATTGGATGGCCACTGAACAAGAAATACGGACATTCGATCGACGCCTTCAAGATCTCAATAACGTATGTTTTGCGCCTTTCGCTACGGTGCCCATGTGATAGGGTGGGCGTTTTCAGTTTAAGGCTTACATAATTTCATGGACTCCACAGCAATCCCAGCGTCTGGGAGGATATCAGCTTTCCCAACGACGTGGTCCGCCAGGAGCTCACTTCCTACATCGGCAAACGCCTCACACCAGCACCCACAAAAGTTCGCGCTGATGTGGAAGTAACCTGTTTCGGCTATGAAGGCATTGACGCCGTCAAGACAGCTCTCCGAACCGCCGAAGCCAAGAACACCCCCGAAGCGCAAGTCAAGGTAAAGTTGGTCTCGCCGCCTCTGTATGTGCTCACCAGTCAATGTATTGAGAAGGCTACCGGGATCGCAACACTTGAAGAAGCTATCAAGGAGATTGACAAGAGCATCACGGCTGCTGGTGGAGGCTGCATGGTTAAGATGGCCCCGAAGGCAGTGACGGAGAATGATGATGCAGAGTTGCAGGCCCTGATGGACAAGAGGGAGCGGGAGAACCAGGAGGTCAGCGGGGATGAGAGCTTAAGTGAGAGTGACGAGGGGGTCGTGGAGGCACCTTAGATGAGATTACAACTGAATTGAGATATGGGGAGTAACCGAAAGCACAGTCGAAGGCTGTTTGGGTGGAATTGTACGACGAGGCGGACGCGGGATGAGGTAAAAGCTGACGGGAACGATGGAGGCAGAGCTGTTCGCTGGGATTTCAGATGAGCCAAAAGTTAAAACAGGAGTTATAGCGGTGGAGTTAAGCATGTGCGAGCTGAACCCAGGTTGGATGTGTAGAGGAAAACACCCTAAAGCTTGAAGCTTTGATACTACACGGCTCCAGGTTTGCTTTCCAAATCTTACGTAATCCGGAGCCAAAAGCAAATAGTTGGTTATCCAAAACAATAGACGCTTTTCCTATTCGCGGGGGTTATCTGATGCATTATGCATGGGATCTGCTCTGGATGCACCATGCTAGCACGCAACGGGCAAAGCTTACTCGCGAACCCCCGTGGCGTCACCATTGCACAGTCCCCATTGATTTGCACCAGAAACAAGTGCCATGGCGCCCAGCCGGCGCTCCCCACCGCTCACTTCAGTCCATTCACTCACCTCGCCCCACCCCTCTTTCTCTCTGCTATTTTGCCCCGTTTCACGATAATCAATTAGACGGTCACTGAGGGCGACGCACATTTGAAGCGAGGGAGGCGTATACAGTCGATCAGACAACAAACATGGTCCACTGGACGCGCCTCTTCACCTGGGACTACCCTCGCAGCGGGAGGATTCATCTCAATGACGATATCGGGAGCCGTGGGTCTCAATCCAGGCAATCACAAGTCAGCTGTCACTAACTCGTTCTCTGCCGTCTAGTTCTACCCCACCACAATCCCCACAACCACCTCCCTTCTGCAATCCCAGCTGCTGAAGTCACGAAGGTGGCTCAGCGCCTGAAGTATCTGATTGAGACAACGATTCCAGTGGAATTGGAAGCGTTGAGGATTACCAGGCCACATAGCAAGGTTATTACGCGGAAGGTTATCCAGCTCGCGAAGGAGGCCGGGGGAGAGGAGCATAGGGCGTGTGTGGTTTTTGGGTTGTTGGTTTGTAAGCGATGGGTATGTGTTTGACATGGCGGTGTTTTGGGCTTTGCAGGGTAGGGGCTAATGCGGGTATATGTGGATTAGTTTATGAGACAGGCCTTGTGAGTATTCCGCAGCCGCTGGGTGAATGGGGCGTGTTTATACTAACAATAGGTTAGGATAGAGCTATGGGATGCGGGCCTCCATGACGTACAGGCAACTGCTTGCGAGGTCATTGCAAAGGCTTTGTGAGTTGCATGGTAAAAGGCGGGTCGCGGATAGTGAACTGATTTTGGCGGTAGGATTGAAAACGAGGAAGACGAGGATTACCTATTTCAAGAGGTTGGTGCCAATTCCCCGGTATCCCTTAGCGTGTGGGCTAGCAATTGGCTTCCCCATTTGTTAATAACAAAGCCGGCACTAGGTCCTCCTTAAACGATACTCTGTCCTTCACAACAAGGAAGAAACTTACCCATCAAATGCCGTCGAACGCGCTGTTGACTTACACGCCTTGCGCGTCATCTCCTCCTCCGGCTATCAGAGGTGTGTCAATTACCTCTGGCGCGGCTGGTTGATACAGTGTGAGGAGGACCCAACCGTATTCGTCAGGTACGAGAACAAGGCGAATTGCAATTACTGGACACACTTCAATCCGAACCGGATGCGTGCGCCGGTGTATCAGAACTGGCTCCAGATATCCGTGTCACTCCTGTTTTTGGCTCTGTATACTGCGGCAATCAACTCCATCAATCCCAAAGGTGACTTAGATGTAGTTGAGGGGCTCCTGTATGTCTTCACACTCGGCTATATCTGCGATGAACTCTCAAAGATTTGGAAGGTTGGGAGATACTACATCGGGTTTTGGAATGTCTTCAACGTTACGTTGTACTCGCTCCTCACTGTCTCCTTTATCCTGCGGATGATCGCCCTTAGTCACCCACTTCAAGGCGGGAGGCGTCACGATTTCAACCACCTGAGCTACAATTTCCTCGCCTTCTCGGCACCTATGTTCTGGGTGCGCCTGCTACTCTACCTAGACAGTTTCCGCTTCTTTGGCGCTATGCTAGTGGTGCTAAAGGTGATGATGAAAGAATCACTCATCTTCTTTGCATTGCTCGGGGTTGTGGCCATTGGGTTTCTGCAGGCATTCGTCGGCATGGATAACATCGATGAGACAAAGACGGCGACAAGCTTTATCCTTCAGGCTATGGCGAATACGGTCATGCAGAGTCCTGATTTCGAAGGCTTTGAGCATTTTGCACCGCCTTTCGGGATTATATTGTATTACCTCTTTACGTTTATCATTATGGTTTGTAAGTGGCTCGCTTTAGTTTGCCTGGGGGATGGACTGGCCTTTGCTGACCCTTACGTAGTGTTGTTGAATATCTTGATTGCGCTGTATAACAGTGCTTATACGGACATCACCGACAACTCAACCGACGAGTACATGGCCTTGGTATGTATAGCGCGCTGCTAATAGCGATTAGTGAATTCTAGTAAGCTAATCGTCATGCATTAGTTTACCCAAAAGACCATGCAATTCGTGCGCGCCCCAGACGAGAATGTTTTCATAGCTCGTAAGTATCCCACATTGGAGAATCTTCTTAGAGGAAAGGGCTTATCCGAAACTCTCCAGCCTTCAATGTCATTGAAATATTCTTCCTTATTCTCCCCTTCGAATGGTGGCTATCCCCCAAGCAATACGAACGCCTCAACAACATCGTCATGGGAATAATCTACTCCCCTCTCCTCCTTGTCACTGCTTTCCTCGAAACCCGTGCCGCACATCGAGTAGTACATAACAGGCACCATGGCGAAGCAGACGACGACACACTTGAGGAGTGGGAGGAATTCGAAGTTGAAGAGCGAGAGAGGGATTTCGAGGGTAAAGATTGGAAGGAGAGAGTCGAGTCAGCAAGGCCGAATATTGAGGATGATTTGGCAGTTGTGGAGGTTAGAGCGCTAAGGGAGGAAGTGGATTCACTTAGGCAGATGGTGGGAAAGCTAGGGAAGGGGAAGGAGAAAGATGATGGGCAGGCGATGTGAAAATGTTATTTCCCCATCTCTTTAGCCGTCAGGTTTTCACCCTTGCGATATTATTTTTTTTTCATCAACATTATTGTACCTACCACATATCCCACCCCCACCCTCCTTAAACCGTTAACTCAAGCTCATTTCACCTAAATTCTTCCTCCAAACTAGCTAGCTAGCTACTCACAACAAATAACAATGAGGTTTTACCCCAAAAAAAAGCTTTTTTTTTTATATAATGCCCTTTATTTATAAAGTGAATGGTTCTTTTTTTTGAGTATCTATGTATTTATGTAAGACTAGTACAGATTTCAAGAATATATAGTAATATGATAATTTATAGCAACGATAGCATAGCTCTGGCATGATATAATTATATTTTATTTATAGAGGCAATGTAACTATCACAAAGGTAAAGAAATAATCTCAATTCTGTAGTTTTGAAGAAAAACTAATTATTACCTATTTTACTATAGGTAGTAAACTGCTTAAATACATGGTTTTGTTAACTCTATACCAGTTACCTTATTTTATAACTCTATACCTATGTCTTGACTTTTTCTGATAATGATAATATTATTAATAAGATATTTTTACTACTTTTGTAGTATTGTTCCTTTAGCATATTACTTTCTGTAAAGTGTCACGAATGTAAATTCCAGGCACTTGGAAAGCAAGGTAGGACTACTTCTATTTGATGATTCAAAGCTAAAGAGAAGAGGAGGCTCAGAAGGAGACCTCGAGTTTATATACATATTAAAAAATAGCTCTCGAACTTCCAATTCGAGTGTCAGGAGCCTGCGCTGGCCACAGGAATGCTATGCAGCAGGGTAACCCTATGTGGTTTCCATTACTGTATTTAGTTGATTGGCTGAGCCTCAGGAGGAGGCCAGCGATCAGTTTTTCTACATACTAGAATTGATCCTCTTGCCTTCTAATATCGTACCTACCTGTAGCCTACCCAGCGGGTCGTCAGCGACCCTCAGTAGAACTCGGCGCTCCGACTAAGCCTACATATGTCTACGTTGACCTGCTGCTGTGCCAGCAGCACTCAAGCCGGTCGGACAGTGTCACATTACCATAACTACCCTAGGGGTCCCTACAGGAGGTGACCTTTACATCAGGTGCCTCAAGCCAGATAACATCATGGTGCCCAGATCCACAGGATAATGACAAGCAGTTAGGCTCATAGTGAGGTCAGGCATGAGTTCGAGCTGGCAAGCTATGCTGCTTATAATAAGGGCTTGCGACAAGGCTTATAGATGGGCTTGTGTATCGTTGCATATGGCTAAGACCTGCATAGAGGCTTGCGAGCTTGTACGAGGCTCGTAACATAAGGCATTGACAATGAAGCTCTTACAAGGAAACTTTCTATAAGGGTCACCTCCTATAGAAACCCCTAAAATAGTTATGACAATGTAATACTGCCCAATTGGCTTGGATGCTAAGGACATGACTGTAAAGGTTACTTATATAGCAAATTCAGTACATGACTAACATGTATTTAACCTCATCATTGGCAACTCTTTAGAAGCCAGCCTGTAAGGGTCGCCTCCTGCAGGGACCCCTAGGGTGGTTATGGCAGTGTGACACCGTCCGACCGGCTTGGCCGCTGATTGCACGACGGCGAGTCAATGTAGACATGTGTAGGCTTAGTCGGAGCGCCGAGTTCTACTGAGGGTCGCTGACGACCCGCTGGGTAGGCTACAGGTGGATACGATGTCAGAAGGCAAGAGGATCGATTCTAGTATGTAGAAGAACTGATCGCTGGCCTCCTCCTGAGGCTCAGCCGATTGACTAAATACAGTAACGGAAACCACATAGGGTTACCCTACTGCATAGCATTCCTGCGGCCAGCGCAGGCTCCTGACACAGCCATTAGTTCTTATTAAGAAGTTATTAAAAAGTTATCTTAATCTCATCTCCCATCACTAGAAGCTTAGCCAGGGCTCCTACAGATCGCCTGTAACATATTGATGATGCAGCTAACTGCTTACCTATTGATTTATTGCCTACAAGATATCTATATACACTGCAGCCAGCATACTACCAGTACCATAACAAGACACTTGCTGAGAGGCGTCTTAGTATCTCTTATAATAAAAGTTAATCAATATATATATATATAAGTCTATTAAAAATACTGGGTTCTACTGAGGATTACTGATGACCTGCTAAGTAAGCTATAGGTAAATATATTGTCAGAAGGTAAGAGGATCAATTCTAGTATATTGAAGAGCTAATCACTAGCCTCTTCCTGAAGCTTGGTCAATCAACTAAATACAGTAATAGAAACTCTATAGAGTTACCCTGCTGCATAGCATTCCTGTGGCCAGCATAGGCTTCTGACATTCTTAGTCATATTAGACTGCCTAAACTGCTTTCAGCTACTAGCAGACTCAATAATGTCAAACTTTTATAATAATAATGAGGACTATAAATAAGCTACTGCAAATATTTTCTACAAACATATATTGTAAGACCATAATGTGGGTCTTGGGGATAGTAGTGTGACAACTTATATGTAAAGGTCGCTCATATGGCAAATGTCAGATGGCTGAGGGCCGCAGGCGGTCCGCCGGCGGCACGTGGCCGACATGTATTTAGCCTCATCACTGGCAGCCCTTTGGGGGTCAGCGATTAGTTCTTATTAAGAAGTCATCAAGAAGTCACCTTAACCTTGTTTCACATTGCTAGAAACCTAGCTGGCGCTCCTACGGATCGCCTGTGGCACACTGACGGCGCAGCTAACTGCCTGCCTATTGATTCATTGCTTACGAGACGTCTATATACTCTGCGACCAACACACTACCAATACCACGACGAGATGCCTGCGGAGAGGCGTCTCAGCACCCCTTACATTATAGCAATAATAGAGTAGTTCTAGCATGGTGCAATTATGATGGTAAAGAAACAATCTTAATTAGTAGAAGTGCTTTTAGTTCTGTAGTTTAAAAAGAAGAACTAATTGCTACCCATTCTACTATGGACAGCAGACTGCTTAAATACATAGTTTTGTCAGCTCTATACCAATTATCTTATTTTATAACTCTATATTTATTGTTCTGACTTCTGCTAGTAATGACGATGTCATCAATAGGGTGTTTCTGATGTTTTTGTAGCATTGTCCCTGTGGCATACTACTTTCATAATAACATCTTTGTCTGATAGTGACTGTTTCTGTTATTCATCTAGATGAGTTGGATATCATATGTTTGTGAGGGATGCTTGCAATTGCTTGCTTGTAGTTTTGTTGTTATTGCAGAAGACTGACGTTATTGAGTCATCTGGCAGCTGGAAGTAGTTTGAACAGTCTGATATAGCTGAGAGCTATCTTATGAGAGCCTCATTATTAGTACCTTATATATATTGTCACGAACGTAGATTCCGAGCGCTTGGAAAGTAAGGTAGGACTACTTCTATTCGACAATTCAAAGTTAAAGAAGAGAGGAGATATAGAAGGAGGTCTCGCGTTTATATATATAAGAATAGAGAGCTCTCGAACCCGCCACGAACTGTTATAAGCCATGCTAGCCGCAGTTGGGCCCGCTGACTATACTATGAGTAGTAGTGGTTCGCAATGTGGTCTGTCTGTAGGTTCGTTGGATAGCACGGTTGAGGTCTGCATAGAGGTTCAAGAGCTTTGCATGAGGTTTGTGGGTCTGGCGATGAGCTCATGCGGCTCAATGTAGCTCGTAGAGACTAGATCGGAGGCTTTGGTCAGAGGTTTGTGACATATATCATCTAAATCATCCAGACAAATAACAGAAACAGTTCCTAGCAAACAAAGATATCACTACAAAAGTAACATACCAAAAGAATAATGTTATGAAAACAGTAAAAATATACTATTGACAATGTCACTAATGTTAGAAGAAGTCAGGTCAATAGGTACAAGGCTATAAAACAAAGTAACTAGCGCAGAACCAATAAAACCTTATATTTAAGCAGTCCACTGCCTGTCACAAATGTAGATTCCGGACGCTTGGAAAGCAAGGTAGGACTACTTCTATTCGACGATTTAAAGCTAAAGAAGAGAAGAGGTATAGAAGGAGGCCTTGCGTTTATATACATAAGAAGAGGAAACTCTTGAACCCACCACAAATCGTCACGAGCCATGCCAGCCGCTGTTGGGTCCGCTGGCTATACTACGAGCGGTAGTGGTTTGTGGCATTTGTAGGTTCGTTGGGCAGCATAGTTGAGGTCTATGTAGAGGCTTGCATTATGGTCAAGGCCTGTGTAAAGGTTCGAGGGCTTTGCGCAAAGTTTGTGGGTCTGGCGATGAGCTCATGTAGCTCGATGCAGCTCGTGGAGGCTAGATCGGAGGCTCAGATCGGAGGTTCGTAACACTACCTATAGTAGAATGGGTAGCGATTAGTTTTTCTTCTAAATTACAAAACTAAGAGTACTTCTTTATCTCTATAATATTTATATTGCCTCTACAAATGCACTACAATTGCACTATACCAGAACTACTTCATCATTGCTATAAGTTATTACACTACTACATATCCTAAAAATCTATACTGTAGTCTTACATTTTCATAATGATGTTTTTGTCTGCTAGAAACTGTTGCTGTTATCCATCTGGACTGACTGGATTGTATATGTTTATAGGAGATACTTATAGTTGCTTACTTGCAAGTCTTGTTGTCATTATAGAAGTTTAATGTTATTGAGTCTTCTAACAGTTACAAGCTGTTTGGGCAGTCTGACACAACTAAAAGCCTTCTTATAAAATCCTCATTATTAATGCTTTATAATCTAGGGTGTTGGTTTGTCCACCTTGCCTATTTGCATAGTCCACTCATTTTGCATGACCCACCCATTCTGCATAGCCCACTCTATGTAAGCAGCAAGTATTTCATATACTTATATCATTTTATGCAATAAAATTATAAATTCCAAAGTAATAACAAAATATAAAAAAAATTTTCTTTTTAGTCAGATTCCTCATCTTCTCCATCATATGTAGCATATATTATTTCCATCTCATCATCAGTATTCAATATAACTTCCATCTCCTTATCTATCCCTCCATTGCTTTCCTCAATCTGCTTCTACTTTCCCTTATCAAAATCTCTAATATCCACATTGCTATCCTCACACTTTCTTTTTTTTTCCTTTGGTTCCATTTGTACCACTTGCTTCCCTTTGCCTTTTTTGTCATGCTTACCTGGCCCACCTTTTCTTTTGAAACTTGTTAACTCCTCAACTTTCTTATTTTTCCAACTTAATAGAGTTTAATATACAAAGCAGTTGACTAAGTTCCTAACCCCCTCTTGAATATTGACAGTATTGTGGGTAATTATTCTGATGAGGAAAAGAATTGCATCACCTAGCAATAACTCCAAAACTAAGCCAAGATCCCATAATACTAGTTTGGAACTAGTATAGTCTCCCCATCCCACAACTACATTTAATCCACAATAGTAGTGTTATGAACCTCCGATCTGAGCCCCCAATCGCCTCCAACCTAGCCTCCACGAGCCACATCGAGCCGCATGAGCTCATCGCCAGACCCACGAACTTTGTGCAAAGCCCTCGAACCTTTACACAGGCCTTAACCATAATGCAAGCCTCTACACGGACCTTAACTACGCTGCCCAACGAACCTATGGACCCAACGAACCTACAGACAGACCAACCGCGAACCACTAACGCTCGTAATATAGCCAGCAGGCCCAACCGCGGCTGGCATGGCTCGTGACGATTTGTGGTGGGTTCAAGAGTTTCCTCTTCTTATGTATATAAACGCAAGGCCTCCTTCTATACCTCCTCTCTTCTTTAGCTTTGAATCGTCGAATAGAAGTAGTCCTACCTTGCTTTCAAAGCACCCGGAATCTACGTTCGTGACAAGTAGTTGCTTCTGTCTAAATGTGCAATACCATCCATGGTCATATCTTAGTTAATAGCACAAGTGTACCATGCACCACAGGCTAGTTGGATATCAGGAGGCAAAAAGTCCTTGATACTGATGTACCTGATATACATTTGTGGGTCTAAAAGGTATAATATATTGAAAAAGATCCTTATTGGCATCGAGCCATTGTTGAGAATTAGGAAGGTCTTGAAGGTAATTGCCAGACATGTGTGGATCAATGAAATACTTTCTCTAGAGACCCCAGTATCTATTGACAGTTGTGCTTCAACTATGTGACTGGACCTTTTTAGGTAGAATAAGTGATTCTGTATTGACAAGGCCCTGATATAGCTTTTCAGGCAATTGAACTCAATATGCAAGAAGGCGACCTCTATTATCTTCAATTTGGAGATGATTCTTATTGGCTGCCAAAAGTTGAAACTGTTGCCAATCTTGCTTGAAAATATTCTTAGCCATCTTTCTAGCCTATACCTTTTTCCAGAGATCTTTTCTCAAAATAGGAAGCCACATAATTGTCATTTCCTCCTGTTGTTTTCCCCATCAATAGAGATGTGACTTGATGGAATTGCATAAGCCTTTAATATGCAGAAAGCCTTTATAAGCTTTAAGATCATTGATGAAATAATCGAGTCGCTTGTTGAGTTTATCCATCAGCCATCAGAATTATTTGCAACAGTTATTAATATTATCTTATGAAGAAGAGAATAATACAAATGGTTATCTCAAAAAGAACTGTCCTTACTTCCTTGTTGGTAATATGCTTGGATAATAATATGAAGCTGAAAGAGCAAGGTAATGAAAAAAAAAATTCAATAAGACTATTGTTGAGCCTCCTGCCAAGCCTCCTGCCAAGCCTCTCCCCTTAATTTCCCCCACTAAGATGTATAAGTACCTGGTACTTCTTCCTACCACTTCTTTCTTTCTCTTCTTCAATTGCCATTATCGGCATTTCTCTCATATAGGTGTTTGATACCTATTTGAGTTGTATATACATCCTCAAATCTATATACCTTTATCTATTCTATGGGTTTATGCTATATAGTATGTGCAAGCATATAAAACATGACAGTCATGAGAGAGACTATAGAAAAATCTCCTTCTGACCTCAATGTAAAATTGGCAGTTGTGAGGGACTTAAAACCTCCTTCTGGCCTAGAAGTAAAATAGGTGCAGTCAGTATTTTGAAGTAGAGCTATGCTCAATTTTTTGAATATTAGCATTCTCTCAGATTACTTACAGTGACAAGCAAATATACTTTGACTTCATGTCAGGTAGCAGTACAAGGTTGCTACAGGGTAACCCAATGAGTCACAGTATGGTAACCCCATAGGTTATGGTAGGGTAACTCAACAGTTCATGGTATGGTGACCTGATAGGTCATGCATGGTAGGGTAACCCAATAGTCATAGGGTAATCCAGTGTGGTTGTATCTCATGGGTCAATACGGCTACAGGAGAAGGTCAGTAACTAGCTCTTATGTAGTATATCCTTACTGACTCACAAGTATACTCTCAACACCTAGATCATATTCTGGCAGGGTAACTCAGAAAAGTTATTATCATTTAGTCAATAATTCGTACTATAAAAATAAATTAGTAACTTGATATTGAGTTACGATTGGATTCTTACCTTTTGAATACACAATACCAGAGTTCCCAAAAACATACTGATAAATATTTTATTTCTAATTCCTAAGTCAGACTGTTTCATCCCCTTATGAGATAATTATCAACATGCCTTTTTATTGCCCTTTGTTACAGCAAATATATGTGTTGCTCTTGTCATACCAGCAAACTCTGGCTCTTGTGTCCATAATGGTTCTGCTGCTCCTCAAGATGCAACCAGTCATACCAATTCATGACATGTCAACTCATCCTCAGACAAGTCATGGGATTCAGTCTCTGTATCCTTTTCTTTTTCCTGCTCTTTCTCTGATTCTAACTCTTTAGTTTTTTTCCGACCTGTTCTTGTATGCTTTCTTGACTTCGGCTGTTGTGGAATAGAACTCGAGGGAAGCGATTGTTCAAACTGAGAAAAAATGCAAGATGTTGATGATTTAGGCTGTCAGTTTACTGAATCTTGAGGTCATCCTTTTATATGTATAACAAGTGGATCAAGAATTGGTGTTTGTGGCTCACTATCTTCTGGAAGTCAATTAAAGAACCAATGTGGATGAAAGTCTTGCTGATATAAAACCCAGTTCTAAGATATTCTTTTCTTCATAATGTGGTAACATGGAATACCCATTGAGTCAATATGATTTTGACTACATGGTTAGTGAAGAGATGGTCAATTTAGAATCTGCTTTTCATCAAAGGCTCACCATAGTGCAAATGATGTAATATGTCCAATTAGGGCAAGGAAAAGTAGGTTTCAGAAGGTTTGAGATATGCGATTTCGAGCTATGGAAACTGCAGCCCGATGCTCCTGATATTGGGTCACTAACATCAGACATAACTTTGTAAAAACTTCATGAAGATCTCCAGTGTCTATGTTACCAAGAGGATAGCTAGGCTGAGAGTGCCTGAAGAGGATGCCTATGACACCCACTAGTATGTTTGTGCTTCCACATCATCACTCCTTACTGCTCAATTGAACCACCTCTTGTTACCCTGCATTTTCTACTTTCATTTTACCTCTTATGTTAAGTACCTTGGCTAGGCACTTGCGATGCCTAAGAACAGTTCTTTAGATAATGCCTAAGAACAGTTTTTTAGGTAATGCTTAAGAATAATTCTTTAGGCATGCTTAAGTAATTCACCATAATACCTAAGAATAATTCTCTAGGCATATCTAAGAAGCCTAAGAAAATTTATTTATGCCTAAACTCTAGTTGAAGAAGATACCTGTTATGAATATGGCTTAGCATGGCTTGCAAGCCTCCTCATAAGCTCCATGAACTCATCATAAACCTCATCACTGACCTCATGAGCTTGATACTTAGCTTGTGCCCCTCCATACAAGTGCTAACTAGAGCTCTTAGGTCAATACCTTTTGTAGGAACCCTGTGATGTACCCACAAACCTACTCATACTTGCTAAACTTATTGCATGAGCTTGTCATAGAGCTCATCATATATGTAAACCTCATAGCATGTGGGGGCAGCCTGAGAGGCATTCTTCTATATATTTAAGTTCAAGACCTCCTTACAAACCTCCTCTCTTTTTTAGCTCTGAATCATTGAATAGAAGTAGCCTAACTACATTTTCCAAGCATCTAGAATCTAAGTTTGTGACAATACCTAATGTATTTCTTTAGTCTTTTTCTCTAGGTAAGTGACTTGAGTTACTTTTTGATATGACTGTTGTATGGGAGATAAATGGGTTTTAGTGATTCACACACAAAAATAATATTTTTGAAAAGTGAAATCAACCTTGGAACTCCTTTCTGCAAAGTCTTGACTGAATGGTTGGTATATGAGAATGTTGACTTCAAGTAATCAAGCAAAAATCCTTATTAATATATTTACTTGACTAGTTACAGTATCTAGACAAAAGTCTACATTATATATAGCCTTGTAAATTGACTTATTTGTATGATTCTAAAAGGTACAAAATACAAAAACCCAATCTAATACTTTGTATACCATCCTTTAGCTTTTCCCACTACCTTTACCCCCCTTTCCACCATTGATTCAATCAAATTCTCAAACAAATTTTCAGGTAGTGCCTCCCAACCCTCTTACAAAGTGGCCAGAAGCTGGTTCTTAACCTCCTAACTTTCACTTATAAGTTCTAAAAGTTTTAGGTAGTGCCTATAAATACAGTCTTTTAGATATGCCTAAACATGCTCAATAGGATTTAGGTTAGGTGAGATTGGAGGCTACTCCACCACTATAATTCCTTGTTCCTTAAACCATATCCTAATAATCCTTACTATATAGATACTAGATTGGGTT
Source organism: Geoglossum cookeanum (assembly GCA_021527025.2). Taxonomy (NCBI): domain Eukaryota; kingdom Fungi; phylum Ascomycota; class Geoglossomycetes; order Geoglossales; family Geoglossaceae; genus Geoglossum; species Geoglossum cookeanum. Next base: position 83,618 of record JAJDFF020000002.1, read on the forward strand.
CCCATATAGTTGGCAGTTGATCCTCCAAAACTTCAAGATAAATTGCAGATGTAACTCCACCATGCTTTGACTCTGTATCTCCTAGCATGAAGACTATTCTGACTGCTGTCCAGCACCAAAAGTACTCCATACTATTATTGTAACATTCTTGCCTTTTTTATATGATTGAATAAAGTTTTTTTCCCACTTTTGTATAGATGTGTGAAAAACCCACTCATGTCACTGCCCTGATCCTAGGCCAACACTGCATTTATTGGATCATATATATCTTTTCTACTCTTCAACACCCCAATCTTTGCCTACCTTGCACCACTCATAATGCTTTTTAGCATACTCTTCTATTAAAATTGGTGGCCTTTTAGTAAGTTACTTCTTTATTACTTGCTTTTTGACAATATACACAATTGTCTTAAAACTGCAATTAAGAGCTAGCTCCTTCTTGACTGTTGCATATGTAGCTTTGGGATTTTTGTGACAATATTGAATAATATTGTGTTTTGTGACTTTATTGACTGTAGAAGGGCAGCCTCTTTGAGGTAGGGACTCTCCCTTTAGGCATGAAGGTAGGAATTGGATGGTAGACTGGATGGTTGACTCTGATATATGAGTGAGATATGAGATCTCATAGTTTGGAATGCTTACAAAATGCATGCCTTCAATCATAGAGTGCTTATGAGATGATAGCTCTTTTCTAGGATCTTCTTTTTTAGAACACATGCATTGGCACTTTTAAGATTGAGTGGAGTGCACAGTATCATGGAAATGTGGGTGGTACAGTCAGAAGATGCATCATGAGGTGAGTGAATTCCCAAAAACTTTTGTTTAGGTATTATATATATACCAGTACTGTTTCTGTGCCAGTACAGGCTTTCACTTTATATTATAGAGCACTTAGTAGCAAGCTTAGTAACTAGAATCAAAATTTTTAGGTATTTTCTTAACTAGACTTTAGAGACAGTACAATATAGCTAGTCAAGTGAATATACTGATAAAGATTTTTGCTTGATCACTTGAAGTCAATACCTCTTATACCCACTGGGTGGCATTCAGTTAAGACTTTGCAGAAAAGACTTCCAGAGTTATTTTCACTTTTCAAAAATAATATTTTTATATATAAATCACCAAAAACCCATCCACCTCCCATAATAATAGTCATGTCAGAAAGTGACAAGTTACTTAAAGAAAAAGACAAAGGAAAACATTGTGTATTTTCTTTAACTATAGTTTGTCCACCTTGCCTATTTATGCAACCCACCCTTATCTCAGATTAATTTTCTAATCACTGGTTATGGTTGCTCAACTATTTCCATGTTCTTTTAACTTAAAATTGAAATCGGTAGAGTAAGTGTAGGAAACACAGGGTTTTGCGCACAATAGAGCTCAGCTGCAGCTGGGTTCTGAATGAGAATGGTTCAATTAATGAGTGTAGATAGTACTGTACATTCAGGAGAAGAACATGTGAAGACACGGGTAGTGAAAACTTCTTCCCGCTAGCCATCTGGGCTGGGCGAATAGGTGCCACATAGATTGGCTGGCTCCTATTCGCCACCATGGGGTTGACTTGGGTAGTTCCGCCTCACCTGCGAACACAAGCCTTGCAGCGATGTTCCAACAGTAAGTAAAGTAGGATGTTGCTTAAATCAGTTGACTATAGCTGCTTGAGTAGGGTTGGCTATACAAATTGGGTGGGCCACATAGAATGGGTGGGCTGCATAAACAGGCAAGGTGGCAAACCAACATTCTTATTCTTAGGTACCTAGCCTAGGTACCTAACATTTAAGCCATAGGGTTACCTACAGTTAAGAGATAAAATGAGAGTAGGAAATGCAGGGTAACAAGAGGTGTATCAATGGGGTAGTGATGTGGTATGCACAAACACACTGGTGGGTGTCACAGGTTCTCCAATTCCTTGAGTTTCACAGGTACTCCCTTTAGACACTATCAATTTACCTAAGTATACTATTAGGCATGAAATTCCAACATCCTGGTATTGTTATTATAGATAGAGAAAATGCTCCTATTACTCTTTTAAACTACCAAATGGCAAATTGGCTGCCATTTTGAGAGGGGTTCAGCCACTGTTTTTTGCTGCCAACTTGCCAACATATTGTGCTACTCTAATGCTTGCTTATCAAGAGTCAAGGCAGCAACACCTTGGGACCTGAGCCATTTATTATACTGGTTCAGAAGGGAGAGCCAAAAAGTGGACAGACATTGTAGGCTCAAAAATGAAGTTGTGGCTCAAGCCAAAACACAATTAAGTGGGTAATCACTCAAGCTTACCAGCAATCAGTACTTCATGCTCACCCTGCTCATACAGTAATGTGATAGAAGTCTCTGATAAACTGCACTTTTGATCTTTTCCTTGATTGCATCATTAGAGCCAGTTATAGAATAAAGATCTAGATGTAATTTATAAATCAATTTTTTCAATTCTGTCTATACATGTTTAATAGGATTAAGGTCAGAAAAATAAGGTGGCCATACCATTATTTTATGATCCTTTTCCTCCAACCATGCAACCAATTGTCAAGCTTTATGGGTTTTTGCACCATCCTGCATAAAAATAAATTCTGAATTATCATCCAGAATCTGAGGTAGAATTTTTTTAAGTGCATACTCAAGAATAATTCTTCCAGTAACTATTCCTCTTTTACTCTCTGAATGTCCTGGTAGATCTGTAAGACCCATCATTCTCATCCCCTCAAAACATTCTCAAAACATAATCTTAGTATCTTTTCTTAAATTGCCCCTTAGTTCAATACAATCCTGATGCCATTTTTCTTGTGGTGTTCAAACAATCTATACAGGGCCTTTACCACATCTTTGTTCCACCAAACACTTATCACTCCACAGAACCTTGTTCTAGTCCTCTGTCTTCCAATTGCAGTATTTTAATGCCTATTGGTATTGAGCTTTTTTATGCTTTGGAGTAAGCTGTGGATGATCCTTTACAAGCTATTTATTGACATTTTGCTTTTTCAAATGATTCTGAATTGTATGGGTCAATAATTAGGGTTGAAAATTGGCTTGCAATTCTCTTAATAGTATGGAGGCTCACCCCAAAAGTTATAGGACTGTCGCTTAGGCATCTCCCCCACTAAACTTCAGTTAAACCCTTCGCCGTCCTTCGCGGTAGTAATTTCTGCTCTCCTACTTTCTAACTTCCTCAAGGTGATCCACAATGCACTCAATTCAGACTTGAATTCTACTCTGTTCAAGCTCTTCTCATGCCTTTGTCCATGCTTCAATAGCTTCCTTGTGTGTTTTTAGAAGGCCTTTTTTAGTAGTAACTCATTTTAAGTATGCCCAAGCTGGCTCAATCATGTTGAGATCTGGAGAATTTCCTGGCTACAATAATCGCTACATTTGAAAAATGTTGTAAAGTTCCTTTTGAGTTGAATACTTATATGAAGAAGCACCATCTTCTTGTACAATAGTATTGGGTCAGTCCTTTGCACACTCTTTTGCAAATGGAATGAGTTTTCTTAACAAGATAACTCTTTCATATTGATACCAATCAATGCCACCACCTGTTGCCTCTCTAACTAATTTGCTATTTTTCTTGTTGAAATTCCAAACCGGTTTTTTGCCTGGTGTTTTTTGTTATAGATTCAATCATCACATTGCAGTAGATATCTCCCATTGAATTCTTAACTCAGGTTTACGAATACTATTCAAATTTTCTAACTCTTTATCAGCAACTCGATGTTCTTGAGTAGTTTTAGGCTGCCAGATATGCATTGGCCCCTTCTTATCATAAGAAAAACTCCCCCAAAACATAAACTCGGAAGCCTTTTTCCATTGGCGTTTGATTACTGTCTAATCGTATCGTTCTTCCTTAGTTCTCCAAACCCTTACTGCATCACAATGATGACCTAAAATAACACTAGTTTCATCGGTCCAGATAACGTTTTTCTAGTCCTCTAGAGTCCAGTCCTTATATCATATAGCGAATTCATATCTTGCTGCTCTCATTTCTGCCATTATGACTGGCTTCCATGTCGGCTTGAATTTTCCTAGACCATTTGCATGTAATATTCGAAGAGCCAACTGTCTAGATACCCCAGCTTTAAATCCCAATTCACTAGAAGTCATTTCTTTTCCTTCCCAGTCTTTTCTAGCTTTTTCTAACACTTTGTATGTAGTTTCTGCCATGATCACTTTTGGCCAGCCTGAGTAGGGTGCATTGGCAAAAAATTCATCTTTGAATTCTTTGCTTACTATAGGGTCATAACTTTGCTCATAAGCAATTTGTTTTATGTGAAAAATTGAGGATTTAGAATAAGAAGTGATTTCTATTATTTTAGATACTGAAATACTCTCTTCAAGAAATGCAAGGACTTGTACATGGAGAGTGATGTCTATTTTGCGACTGGGCATTTTGGTAAGGTTGGGTTGAGGCTTTCGCTTAACTGCTATTCAATTAAGGGTCCTATGACTTTTGGGATGAGCCTCTGTACCTGATGACTTTTTGGACCTTTACATGTATTGCGATATAGTCAGTGGTCATCTTTAATATCTGTTTTGCAAGGAGCAGATCGTGGAAGTAATTTTGTGGTTTCATATTTTTGCATGTTTTGGATTGTGTCTACTACAGTAGCTTTGGGAATTTTAGTTTTTTTAGAAAAATTATCAAACATTTTGCCAGTATCATGCCTACTTACTAGGTAAGCCCTATTAGTAGAAGTTAACTTGCAGCAAATTGTTTTAGGTTGTGAAAGTATTAGGAATGTAGGAGGTATTTGTGTTATGTATTCTGAAAAGATGCAATCAGTTGAAGATTTCTGTCACATAACTGTACAAACATAGGGCTCCATCACTTACCCTCCAGATTTGATATGAGTTTGTCATAATTTGCATGTTTCTTGGTACCAGATGTCAGTCTATAGTGCAAAAATAAATAAACAATAAGAGTAAACTGAGGGCCACAGGAAATTGAAGCAGTAGATCAACAAATATTACTGACTAGATCATATACAGCAGTCAAGTTTTCAACAGTTTGGATGAAATAAAAACCAACTGTATTGAGTGAGAAGCAAATCACAATATCTTGTAAGCACAACACAGTAAGTAAGAAGAATAGTTTAAAATAGAAGTTAATATTTTATGATAAAGCAACAAGTAATAGAGAGTAGTTAGAGTGAGTACAAAATAGATAATCTGTTTCTGCTATAAAAAAACTTTTCCCACTTCCATTTCTTCATGTTTAGCTTTTTCATAAAAAAAGAATATAAGAAGCCAATTTATTTCTCAACACTTAGTTATTCTATAAGAAGTGACAGTTTGGGATTGACTTTGAGTGTCACAAACGTAGATTCCGGGCGCTTGAAAAGCAAGGTAGGACTACTTCTATTCGACGATTCAAAGCTAGAGAAGAGAAAAGGTATAGAAGGAGGCCTCGCGTTTATATACATAAGAAGAGAAAGTTCTCGAACCCGCCACGAATTGTCACGAGCCATGCCAGCCGTGGTTGGGCCTGCCGGTTATGCTACGAGCGGTAATGGTTCGCAGTTGGTCTGTCCGTAGGTTTGTTGGGTCTGTAGGTTCGTTGGCCAACGCAGTTGAGGTCCGTGTAGAGGCTTACATCATGGTTAAGGCTGTGTAGGGGTTCGAGAACTTTGCGCGCGGTTTGTAGGTCTGGCGATGAGCTCATGCAGCTCGATGCGGCTCGTGGAGGCTAGGTCGGAGGCGATCGGGGGCTCAAATCGGAGGTTCGTAACACTTGTGACAGTTCTGGCATTTCCAGTTGATCTTGCCTCGCTTAGACTCGCTTACGGATTTCTATGGGTTTCTATGTATAACTGTAACACCCTCACTTACCAATTTAGGAAATTAGACCACTTTAAGTAAGTCATGCATATACTTACTTCTAATTTTCTACTCATATTGGACTCATAGGAGGTCCACTAATAGCTTGTTAACTTCCCGACTATGTTTTGACTCTTACATGGCTGTTAAGTGAAAACTACCTCTAACAGACAGGGTTTGGAGGACCAAACCCCACCGTGGAGGGGGCAGTTGTAAGGGTTATTTTTAAGCGGGCATTAGCCGCCTGCAGACTGGCGATGTCCCATTAACTGAGAGTTGCCTTGTTGCAAGTTCTCCCCTTGTATATAGTCGTATCGCAAACCTCTATTGAAGGTTAGTAATTAGTTCCTCTTTAGAAGTCATTAAGATTACAGCTATCTATATTGTTCTATCTGTAAAACCTTATACAGAATGCTTATGGCATCCTTACGATACACTTATGGTTTAACTAGCTACTTACCTACATGGTTACCCTTATCATGTGACTTCTACATACACTTGCCAGCACCTTACCGGTACCGACTGCAGGACACTAATAGAGTGGCATTCAATATCCTCTTACATATCTACACTCTCTTTATTCTATAGCTTAGAATTTTTATTTTTAGCAATCTAATCTTGCTTAAGCTTTTCAATTGCATAGCTGATTTTGCAATTTGTAATAGTTCTTTTATGAAACATATAATTGGAAAAGAATTTAGGTTGAAAACTAGAGAGTCAATAGTTGGAACCATATTAACTGATTGAAATTAATCTTGAAAGAGTTAACAAATAAGTTTGTAAGCTATATAAAGAAAAGCATAATTAATAATAGATGAGTTGCAATTAGTTTCAAGTAGTTAAATCTAGGATAGTAAACCTTCATATTATCTAGATCAATACATTAGTCACTTATATATAAGATGCAATAAAGTTTATAGGCTTTTCTAAGTAATAAGCATTAGACTTTACCTCTTTATTATAAATTGACTTTCTAGAAAGTCATATGTATCTGTGTTGTTGAGAAAATTTGACAAAACTCTATTATAAGTCAATTGTCATATCTATTTTACTTCTGGACCAGAAAGAGGTTTAAAGTCCCTTATGACTTATCCGCTTTTTACATGCTGCTGCATGTCACATATCCTATTCACTAGATGGAGAGATATGTAGAAAGTCTGGACCTCGTACTGCCTACAAACCAGTCTTGAATCTGCAGGAAGAAGGCTGGCCAGGCACTTGAAGAAGAAGAAGAGGAAAAAAATTCTCAGCACGGCAGATATAGGGGCGCGGCTCGGCATCACGTGATTTCTCGGCGCGCGCTTGAAAAAAGGGCCCGGCAGTCTCTAGAAGCTCTTAGAGGCAGTAGGGATAGTGATGGGTTGGAAAGAGAGCTTAGACTAGGCTCAAGGCGGGCAGAATACCTTTCATGGTATTGTAGGAAGTTTCGCTAAAAAAAAGGTGGTATGGCAGTCAAACGTTTCTAAAACCATGGTATATCTGCCAATACGTTTAAAAACCGTGGTAGAGAAGAGTGACTAGACATATTCGCCTTTAGGCGCCATCGCCTAGCCATCAACAGCCAGACTTTGCCCTTTCGAACCTTGAGATCAAACTTGGACTTGTCATATTTGAGTCTCCTAGTGAGTACACTCTTAACCTTCGGAACGCTAGTGCAGGTGACAAAGATTGTTGGCTTAGCGGTGCCCGGATTTTCGCCGACACCAATGAGGTCAACCGTCACAGTCTCCGATGAATCGGCCAAGGCTTTCTCCAGAATCTGTTCAACTCTCGGAAGGACGTTTTGGTGCCACTCATCTAATAGAGCGGGTGAGGCGTTGACGGGATGCACTTTCAATCGCGGTTTTGGGGCGGGTTCTGCTATGGGGGGGCCGCCGTACTGTTTCTGCGGGGCCAGCTTCGGCAGCCGGGGCGATGCTTGTATTTGGGCGCGCTCCAGGATGAACGCTCAGGCTTGGGCCATGGGGTGTTGTAGGGGGACAATCGGGTGAGAGGACGTCTAGAGGATCGAGGGGATTTGACCCCACTCGATGTGGGGGTGGTGGGCGAAGCGGTGCCGTAGGTCCGACCCCTTGAGTGGCCCGGTTGTATGGTACACCCCTCAACAACCCCCTAGTTCTTGCGAGAGAATGAATGTATTTCGTTATAGTTCAAGGAGAATCCCCGCGGCAAAGCGGGCCACTAGCATTCTGAATAGCCGAAAAGGGAATAAAAAAAATATCCCAACAGGGGTCGATACCCTAATAATTAAACCCTCCCGTTGCAGTCGAACAAAGTCGAACGGCGTCAAGAAAAACTTCAAAGGAATACTGTCCACGGACTACTTCCTCACTTCATCACATACCTTGTCATGATCCACATCCTCGTAATAGGTGCACTCACGTTCGTAACTGTAATAGTCCAATCCGAAAGAACACACGGCCCCTGAGCCGCAAACGACTTCAACGACCCAATAGCCTTCGCGTCCGTGAAGGACAGATCATTGATCCCTTGCGTCAATCCTATCTCACCCGAATTAATCTGCCCGTCGGTAACAATCCACACATCCTGCGCCAAGAGACCTGACACTGGGCGGCCTTTGGTGTAAAGCGGTAGGCGGTCGTTAATACCTTTTAGGGTAAGTACCCGTTGCGTCGCTGACGACGGAGGATGTATAAACGGCTGCCATGTGACAGCAAAATCGGTGCGAGCGTCAAATATAGCGAAGAGACCATCCTGATTACTGATATCCGACACAGTGCGAACATAATCATCCACCACACCAGAGGCAATGTCGCGGAGCTTAGTACCGCCGTCACGGCTCGTGTAGCGGATATGGAGAATCGCATCAGTAATACTACCATAGTCGAATTGGCGGAAGTTGGACGGCAACTCTAGACTCCACTGGGAGACGGCACCGGCCCCTTCGAAAGGCATGAATCGTTCGTCTTTGAAGTTGAGCTCAAACACACCGCTGTCGTTGTTGCCGGAAGACACTGCTACGGAGCTGATGGGAATATTGGTCGTGTCGAAGCGGGGGTCCTGCCCTCCATCTTCTGTCTTCTCCACGTAGTCCTTTTTGTCCTTTGCCGTTGGGTTGGATCGGTATTTATGTGCGGTTAGGCGTAGCGTGCAGTTCACAGTTGTATATGGTCCTACAACGCATGGGATGGTAAGAGCTACGGATTTAATCTTCCTTAGGTACTGGCCTGGAAAATCCATGTCGAAGAGGATTTCCGGAACGGCAAACTCGCATTTGCCAGACTCGCGGAGATCCATTAAAGCGAGAGGATTCGTCTGCCGCAACGAGACGAACTTGGAAACCTCGAAATCGTAGCCGCGGTATTCGTGGTATGCCGCTTCCATATTCTTGAGACTCATAAACAGCGACTCTCCGCAAAGAAGGCCATCATGACCAGGTTCCCAATATCCTGCTTGGATAAAATTTGTGTCCTTAAGGCCACGCTCAAACCGGAAGGATAACTCGGCTTTCCGAGCCCAGCTATATGCCATCTGGTACGTTTGGTAATAGAGTGTTCGAACTCGGCCCTCCATGAAGGAGTAAAGCTCTGTGTTGGTATACTTGTTTGTAAGGTAGTCCATCACCTCTTGGGTATTGTCAATCTGCTGCTGCTGGTTGGTGATCTCCTGGTCACAGATGGAGATCCGGACCTTTTGCGTCAAAATTTGTTTGTCGATATTCTTGATCTCATAACCCTGGGTGTTGGCTGTCTGTACACGATCTTGTCTGGTTCGAATGTGCGAGTTCTTCCTCCCGGCTGCAGTGGACTGGTACGATAGACTATCCGCTTCAATTTTCATGACTTGGCAGACACCGTTCATAACCTCTGCGATAAATGATGCACCCCAGCACACTGCGACGCCAACACCAAAAGGCGATCCATGACCATTAATCGTGGGAAATGCATGTAGCTCGCTCGATATTGCCTGGATGATAGAAATCGCGGTGTTGAAATCTTTGGCTTCAGCTGCCTTATCTATCTCTTCACTTTCCTCATGACTGAGCAACATGCCGCTGAATTGGACTGGAGCTGGAATGTCATCCGGCAGCTCCTGCCAATCCTGATCTTCCCCCGGAACCAAGCCTGTGTCAGCACCTAATAGTTTGAGCACGTGTTGCAGTTGATAGACCGGCCGCTTTCGAGAATACACAAGCCCTTCAATATTCTTTTGCGCTTCCTTGCGAGCCAGCTTCTTCTGCTCCATGATAAGGTTTTGCATTGCCAAATCGTGTCTTTGTCTAAGCACCGAGAGACTTTCGCCATCCTGCTTCTCCTTGGCTGAAAGAAAAGCCCCACCGAGAGCCTTGAGTTCGCCGCACAATTCCAGGGCTTTGGACAGGATGAATGGAAATCGATAGTTGGGCATTGGGGTATTTAGGTCGTTTAGAATGCTGGTTAGGCTAAGGCCCTGAGCGACGGCAGTTACTAGTTGTCCAACATCCAGAGGAGGTTCGTATAGCGGCAGCATTCGGAACACACCCTTGATATCCTAGCAGTGCCGTATCTTGAAAAGCCGATCGTCGATCTTGTCTCTTACTGCGACCAACTGCTCATTGTTGGGTATGCAGAAGTAGTAATTAGTAGCGAATCCGAAAATATTAGCCAGGCCCCGCACGCCGTTACTTTGGCCCCAACTTTTCTGGATCTGGTTGGAGAAGGGAAAGTCAAGCTCAAGTTGAACCATTGCATTGCCAAAAGCGTCCCATTTGTTTAGCAAAGTCAGGTAAGCCTGAGGCTTCTTCTTACCACGCCTTGGGATTTTCTGTCCACGAGGGCCATAGATGTGGGAAGCGAGAACATAACACTGGATAGCCATGGGGATCATTTCCAGCGTGTTTTGCTGGAAATACCAGTCGCCATACGCAATGAGGATCTCGATATACTTCATCACGGCCCATTTCATGTAAGCCACTGGTCGAAGTCGAGCTAGGACATGAGGCTGGAACGGGTCGTCTCTCCACTGATTGATAGCATTATCGATGGGAACGGAATGGCCAGGCTGGAGTTTTGCAAATAAACTCTCTAACGAGTCTATCGAGTCGATCTTACGGAACGGCGGCATCCGCCAATAACGGCTTATGCTTGACCCCTTTTCGTAAGGATTGAAGACGTAGTGACACATCTTCAGCGCCAAGTCGAATTGTTGAGTTTGAAGCAACTTATCGGCCAATGCCATAGGAGCATGGAATGCCATCTCCCAATTGTATATCGAGTAAGTTCGATTGAGCTCATTGAACTGTGCTCGAGTCTCTGCAGTTTGAGTTAAGAGTGGGCCGCCCCATGCCTCCTTCTCGTCCAGATCATCACTTTGGAAGTATTGAAAGAATTGGTCTAGCGATGAAGCACTGGCAGCTTGGCTTATTAGAGCATGTATGAACTGATGGTTAAAGGGTCCGGGGCCGGAGTCAAGATACACTCTCGAGCCGAGCGCAGTGCCTGTCGTGATCCCCACAGCAGGACTGTCGTCAAATTCCAGAGCTGAGGAAGGGTCGCTTGCCAACACTTGTAGCGAGCTAACGAGATCTTCGGTTCCGCCGCCGGTATATTGGAAGACCCTGGTGAGGGTTCTCTGGGCTACGTCTTTGATCTTGTCTCTCTGAATGCGACTGCCATTGAAAGCAAACCGACCTACGGGCTTCCCATTATGGAGCACGTCGATATGAACGATTACGTCTAGCTTAGTGTTAATCAGGGAATCAGGTGAAGAACTAGCCTCGGGCGGATCTTGAATCTTCGGGAGGAATTGATATTCGCACACTTCAGGGGCCTTTGGTTCCGGTGCTTCCCAAACAGCATCAGGCGAAATGACCTTCTGTTTCCAGGTCCCATTCTGAAGCTCCGTAAAACCGAATTTGATTTCCCAGTACTCGTAAGCACTGAGAGAGTCGGCATTGCCCTGTCCCATTTCACTGAAGGTCTGACTTGGCACGGGTGCAGGCACCTGCTTCTTCATGAACTGAGGCAGACCGACTATCAATCGTCCATTGTACATAAACGGAACAATGTAGCACCCATTCAAGGTATTCAGCGGATCCTTCTTCTCGTCCTTGGTTCCATCTTTCTTTCGTTCTATTTCGTAGTTAGGAATGTCAATAGTCATTTGACTCCAAGGTGACCACGTCTGGTAGATTGCGTCAAAAGTGCGATAGAAATACTTGTAGGGAGACGAAGGCGTTCGGGCAAAGAAATGGATCGTCTTTTTTCGTCTCTTGCGGTCCGAGTCGGTAGGGGGAGGTGCGTAAGATTCCTCAACGTACATCGAGACGGCACGAAGATTTGCGATCTCGTCGACAGCGAAGAGGTAATTCTTCAAAGCATTTAGGACAGACTGCTCGTTGACGTCCTTCTGCAGCATTTCCGACTCCAAGGCCTTGTACTGTGCAGACTTGTCGTCTCGGAGCGAAGATTGTATCCAATTTTCAGGAAACAAAAAAACCTTCCTGTTAGCCTCCCACAGCCTGTAGCGTTGCATCCAATCCCATCTCTTCCGGTCAATAGTATCGACCGATACACCCGTCCCAAATCCGGAGCTTTGGTCTTCCAGTCCAAGCAAACACCTCTGGATGAAAAGCTGAACGCTCGAAGTGGCCTGTTTCAGACGAGACGTCTCCATACAAGGACACATACTTGCATCAATGAGGAAGAATTCGAAAAGGCTATCCGCATCGACGATACCCTGCTGGATGAGATCCGGTTGGGTAACCAAGTACGCAACTAGTGCGTTACTCTGGTTCTGCCGTAAGGTATCATACGTGGGCTTGATTGCCTTGTTCCAGTCACTCAGCGTAAACTTTGAGCGAATAGCAATCTTGATGTCGTCAGTCATCGCCTGAGCTTCCGAGAAAGAAATTGCTGGTTTTGCCCATGTGAAGAGCTTGTTAATGTCGACAGCCACCTTTTGGGCTAAATTTAGTGCTTCTTGTATCTTCCTCAGCGCAACCTCATTCCTGAAGTTGGAAGGACTCTGGAGATCAAAGTTCTTAGCCGAAATGAGCTTGGAAACGTCATCGACATTCCATAGAGTCACAGTGTTGATCTGCGTCGCGACATCCCCCGGTTTTGCAAGAGGGCTATTCGCCCATAAAAAGAGATTAAGAAGGGGATTTGCATTTTTTGGCAGACTCTCTTTGAAGGTAACATAGTCATTGAGCCGTTTCCAGTGGTCCAATCGAAGAGAATTCCAGTCGAATCCAGCGAAATCGGCGCCATGTTGTTGAAAGAAAGTGACTTCGGCCAACTTCAGACGGAACCCGCTAATGAAGAATCCACATTTGATCAAAAGGGTGAGCACTTGCCGAACACCGGAAGTGGCGTGTGCAGGGATCAAGAACGACGAAGGGATGGGCGCTAGCACAGAGAGATCGGTTCTCCACATCAATTTGGTCGCGAGTTGATCACGAACCTCCAGTTTGTACAACTTTCCACCGAGGAGTTTGATAGGCGGTCCGTACCAAACGTTCGTAGGATCTTCCTGTTGTGTGGAGAAGTCGTAATCCTGGCCATCAATTGAAATTGCAGCAGGCTTATTGTCTTCGACGGTACTGTTGGCATAGAGCGTGTAGTTATCAGTGGTGCTAATTAGGAGGTAGCCACTCCAACTCGTTTGAGAGGAGGGGTCGTTCTTGATATCCTCAATGAAAGACCGAGCACTTCTACCAGTATTGCCCTGCGCCGGGTCCCTACCAACAACCAGAATGCCCTCCAGTAGAGCCGCAGAAATATCATTAGGAACAGAAGCAGCAGAGGCCATGGTAGTGATGATGGACTGCGTAGAGAGCTGCCTTTTAAGGAACGGAATGAAAAACTGAAGGAAATAAAGGCGTTTCCCGGGAGTGGTTCCTGGAGAAGTATCATCAGTCGCTGAGGCCGCTACGTCGCCTGCAAGAAGGATAGACTTTGCAGCTTCCTTGTCCTGGAAGATCGGGCTCAAAATAGCGTTGAAGAAAGTCACCGCCTGCTTGGACAAGCGGTCTACGGCACTTGACCATTTAGCATTTTGGGAAGCAATAGCCTTTGCTTGGCCAATCTCGTTGGCAGTAAGTTGGCCAACTGTTTGAATTGCAGGAACCTGTCCAGTCGTCACATATTTGAGCTTCCCTTTCAAGTTATCGGGAATCGCGATGCTGTCGAGTTTCGGTGCATTTGTCGAATAAACCCGCGTGCCTTCGAGGAAACTCAGAACATCTCCCGCAGTCGATTGCGCAAAGACTAGTTGAGTAGTGGAAGATACAGCGTTGCTCGTGGCTTGGTCAACGGACGTTATGGCGGGGTATCGATCATCGATAGCCTTGAGGCTGGTGTGGAGACTCGTAGCCAGCCTCAGAACCGTGACTTCTGTTGGCCCAATTGGACGAAGTGGGTCGTCGATATCGTTAAAGATGAAGGCCAATTGCTTCAGATCGAACCCTGCATCCGATATTCTATTCCACAATTTCAAAAGGTCAAGTGTGCTCTGTGCAGAATCCCAAGGAGCGTAGAAAACTTTGAAGACGGTTTCGAGATCTTTCGGCTTGACGCCAAGCATGTTGGCTAATTTGGCGTGTCTATAAATGGCAGAGACGTTTCCCAGTATCAATTGATCGTTTGTGATCTTCGCTATACGAACAATATCGTCAAGATCATTGGGCTTCAAGTGAAACCCTGCCAGGAGAACAGGCCGATGTTGCGAGATCAGTGGTGTAGGGGACTGCACGAGGTAATTTCCGTCAGCGTCTGGGGCGAACACTCTGTCGATCCCAAGCATGTTGTACGTCAGGAACAGCTGAGAATACAGAGACTTGGGCTCGTGCGTGTCGATGTCGCTCCAGAAACTTAATACTTGCAGGATGCTAAATCCGGTGAGGTCAACAATCTTCTTCAAAGCTGCTACTTGATTAATCAAGTAAGGTGAAATATCTAAAGCCTGTTTGGTAACGCTTGGGGTTCCCGCATCACTGCCAGCTTTACTTCTCTCCCTGCAATGGCAATATTTCAAGCCAGGCTTTCTAGTCTTGCCGTATACCTTCAAGCTCCCACAGTGAGTGCAATACTTCCCCCACTTTGCTTTGTGATGCATCGTTCCATTTTGACCCTTGCCACTGCAAGTATGGCATGTGGGTAGACCACACCCGCCACAAGGCTCTTGGAAATCACCGTAATCGACGTCGTCATCTAGAGGATTCGAGGTGCCAGGCGGGGCGGCTGGCCGGGCTGACGCTGGGCCTGCCCCGAACGCGGTAATTGCAGCGTCGACCTCTGAAATAGACCAGCCAAGTTTCCTCCAGAGGCGCAAAAATCGGTGTAGCTTATCGTACTCTTGGCGTGTAACCATTTTTCCGTCGAGATGCTGAAGTCGCACTGTGTGAATTACGATAAGTTACCGCATCTCGACGAAATTTCGAGTGCACACTCACCTTTTGTAAGATCACAATCATCATACGTTACCGTCCAAGGCGTTGGCGCATCAATACCGTATATATGAAGTACGGAATTATCGTCAATGAAGCCGTCGGGCTCTTCCCCTGCCGGCGAGTCTGTTCGACGGATAATAACTTTGAACCCGCTGGGATTCGCACTAAACAGATTTCCTTCTGAATCGTAGACTACTCCAGTAAGCGAGACATATCCAATAAGTTTGGGCGGGGTCGCTGCATCGGTGATGCTGCCGTCTTGATGGATATGTCCGAGGAATGTATCTACGGGATCCCCGGCAGGCTCCACGGGAGGCAGCAGAATTGGGGTTACTCCAGTTTCATCTCGAGACACTGTAATATTTATCACATTATCCGGCAGATGTTTAAATATATCTGCTTCCCATGGCAACTTTTGGCCTTCGCCTGAGTCCAACACAATGACCTTTCCTACAGCTTCAAAGTACTTGCAGATCCAGTCTCTCAGCTCGGTATCACAGCCGCATTGGCACTTCCCGGACTTGTGCTTCTCGGACAGGCTCAGACTCGCTCCATTCATAGCCAGCGCTTCTCCACTGAAGAGTCTCCTTGGCTGGCGATTCTCAAAGAGAAGTTGACAGCACGACTGCTTCTTCAGAGAATCTTTCAGTACGTCGGCGAACGCGGCGTCCTGGTCTGTGGGGCTCTGGATGAATTCGAGCAGCTTCCTAAGCCTTGCTTTCCTATGTTTCTCGTTTGGGTCAATCTTGGAAGCGAGGAACTGATAGCTAAATTGGAAGCTCTCCATGATGACCTTCGCCCGCCCCTTTGGCATGCTTGGATTTATGAAATTCGTACGGAGAATCTCCACGAGATTCTCGTATAGAATGCCGGTTCGGGGCAGGAATTGCTTCTTCACGAACGTCAGACCCATTCCGTTCTTATCATCCTGCATATCCGCAAGGGACGTGTAGTCCAGACCCCAATATTCCCAGTCCTTCTTCACACCGATTCTCTTCCGATAGGTAGCTGTGGAAACCTCTTCACCGTGGCGGATGTCGAAATGGGTTTTCGGCCAAAATGCTTGTTTGGTGAGGATGATATACTCTTCCTGTGTAATGCCCAATTCCTCAGCTGCAACCGCTCTCTGAAGAGCGCTCTGATGTATCTTAGTCAAGGTAGCCCTCTCTTCTGTGGTAAGTTGGCGGTCGGACGCAATGTTGTTGTAGTCATTAGCATCGTCATACTCTGAATCGTCTTCATATCCATTCGCATCAGCCGGGTATTGGTCCTCATTATACGAATCCTGATACTCAGGATTGGCATCATACGAGGTATCTGAAAAGTCTCCCTGACAATCCTGAGTAGTGGGTTCTTCTCCACATGGAGGTGGAAGGTGCACACGTGGATTGGGGCATATGACATTCGCCCAAGTGTCCGGCGAGGTCAGCGTAGGCGGATGGTATACCGCCTGAAAAATTCTGGTGATTTCGGACTTGCTTGTAGCAAGAAAGGTCAAGAACTGACGAGCGGCATCCACCGGCTGATTGTACGGCAACTTAGCCGCAGGATAGACAGACTCATGGAGAATTTGATACGCTGATGTATTGACGTTCTGAGGAACCGCCAGAAGTTCCGCGGTACTTCCTCCAAGCCCGTCTGTGTTGTCAGATGCGTTGAAAATGTTGATCCATGTTTGTTTGGGGTTTGATGAAGCAGAGTATCTCGCCTGGTGTACAATGAAGGACTCCATGACCTCATTGGCGAGATCAATATAAGGAAGGACGGTGTTGGTGTTTGCACAAGTGAGCTCCAAGCAAGCTAGGTCCGGACGTCTGCGGAGGAGGCAATCTAGTGGTGAGTAGCTGAAGTCCTCGCTATTCGTCCAAGTTGACCACGGTGTATTTGGATTCAGGTTGTTATTCCTGAGAAATTGCATGAGCTCCACGAAATATGCAGCAGGACTTGTGACAGAGGTGCAGTCGCTGCATTCGCAATAGTCGAGACTGCCAAACAATTTTTCCAAGTTTATCTGTCCGGGTATATCCGAAGCAACTTGCTGCAGCCGACTCCTTCGTTGTTGTGGCGTTTCAGGGCCATCGATAGCAGCGATGCCCGTGCCTCTGACTGATTGGAGGATAGAAATAAGGGCATGGTCATTTCTTGAGGTGACCCTGACTGCGTGTTCGTGGATATCCTTCGCAACAGCCGCTCCTCCAAGAGGTGATCTGAAGTTATCAATAAATTGTTGCTCGGGTAATTGAGAGACACGGAATGCAGACAATTTGGATTTGAAGAGAGTGGGCAGTGCTTGGGGAACAGGCATCAGAGCTTGAGCCAAATGCAGATCCTTGAGAGCGGTTGCCACTTTTGGCTTGGAATCTTTTGGTACGCCGGAAAAAGACTTTTCGTTAGATAGAACAGACGAGAGAGGATGCTGCCGGAAATCGAAATTCGTGTTGTTCTTGAGAACAGTAATTAGGCCAGACGTGATTGGGTCGTCCCGGACAACTGTCGCGGAGACGGCCGAACGATCCTGAGCGCTCTTCACCGAGGGCGAAGGTGTTGCTGGGGCGGCTTTAGGCTTGGGCGGATCTGGCGAAAGCATTCCATCCTCTAACATACGCGTGATGACGGCGGTTGTTTGCATGTTAAATAGATTATTCTGAACACGAGCGATGGGGCCCGGAGGTGGATCGCTTGCGTCTGCAGACTGGACAGCTTTGGCGCTGGCAAGGCCCGTTGTTGCTCCAGAAGCCTCTACGCTGGAGCGAAGTTCTTTCAACTTCTTATCATTGTACTTTAATGCGACATCTCGAAGAGAGGAGATGTCGCCATCTTCGAAAAGGCCTTTAGTTAAGGCAAAGTCGCTTCCCGTGATGTCCGCCAAATCATTGACTAGCTCAAGCCGCTTAGCTCTCCCGATAATTTCCAGATCAGTAGATTGAGCAGTAATGGAGCCGTGAGCAGTAAATTCCTTCAGGATGGGCGCGTAGCTCTCCGGGACCACTGACTTGAGGAATAAGATTCGGGATGGAGACCGATCGACGTTCAGGGTGAATTCAATCGTAGCTGGGGCTGGGGATGCTTGGGCAGCCATGATGGGCCAAACTGAGATACGCCCCAGTTGCGAAGGTGAACGAGAAGCTGCAGATAACGATGAAGATGCGAGAAGGGAGGCGTACAGCCCTCACCACAGAGAAAGTGAGCGATGGAGGGTGGAGGATGAGAGCTGCAAGCTGAGGCAATCTCTCAAAGCATTATTGCAACCCGGAGCCGAGCGGTCACGACGGACTGGGCAGAATGGGTCCAGACATCGACGGCGCTGCGCCGAGCCAGGGTGGCGATGAGGACCCACCAACCCCGCAACACAGAGCGAATCACGCCAGCTCTACCCAGCCCTATTCTCCAGAGCTGAAATACAAGGGGGCCAGATCCTCCGCGAACGGCATCACCCGCGTAAGCAAGGGCGCGGCTCGGGCACCGCCCCGCCGTAAGCAACGGCGTAATCCCCGACCGTCTCCCAGGACACAACCTCACGCACAAGAATCAAATTTTTGGAATAACTCCACCACCACACCCGTATCCGCCTAACTGTATGGCTCGAACCACTCATCCAGCTGTAAGGTATTGCCTGATACCGAGAAAGTGGGATGAGTGACAACCCCAAGCCAAGGGTAAGCTACCAGCGGCAATGAGATAGTAACTATGTCATCCAACTCCTCACCAGCATCGAAGCACTGCAGGCCTATCTGGGAAACAAAACAATAGGGAGAAGCAAATCCCTCCTAAGGGACCTTGTAGATCAAATATTTAGCAGCATAAAGGGCTTCATTAAGAAGGGGCAAGAACAACTGTAAGGCGCTGACAATGAGGCTTTCAAAAAGAGGCTCTCAGTCATATCGAACTGCCTAAACTGCTTACAGCTTCCAGAAGACTCAATGATATCAGTCCTCTGCAATAACAACAAGACTGCAAGCAAGCAATTGTAAGCATCCCCCATAAGCATATAATATCCAGCGCATTCAGACATATGACAGAAACAGTCCTTATTATACAAATACATCACTATGAAAGTAGCATGCTATAGAGATGATACTACAAAAATAGTAGAAATACCCTATTGACAATATTACCATTATCAGCAGAAGTCAGAACAATGAGTGTATAGCTATGAGGCAAGGTAACTAGCATAGAGCTAATGAAACTATATATTTAAGCAACCTGCTGCCTATAGTAGAATAAGCAGTAATTAGTTCTTCTTCTAAGTTACAATACTGAGAGCACTTCTGCTAATTGCTTTTTTACTACTGTGATAATCACATTACCTCTACAAACGCATTATGATTGTGCCATATCGAAGCTACTCCATCACTACTATAAGTTGTCACACTATCATATATCCTCAAGACCTGCGATACAGTCTTACAAAGGGATAAAGCTATTACAGTTTTGCTGAGACCTGAATTGTCTGCTACCAGGCTACTGAGATAAGCAAATTTTCCATCTTTTAGCACATCATCTGAACCAAATTGCTTGGATATAGGGAAAGGGCCTCTTTCATATTCAATCAGATACTGCAATCTGGTAACCTGGAATGGTAATAGGCAGTAGTCTTGCTGAGTACCAATATGGGGTTCGGTAGAATCCGTAAACTCCAAATCTTTAAGCGAATATAATAGCTCAATTCTTAAGTAGTTTATATTCAGATATGAAGACTGAAATTTCCAAAATTTCTCTTTATTCTTTTCATTTATTTCCATCTGCATATTAGCCATAGTATTAACAAGGTTGACCATTTCGATATCTGTATTTCGTGCCTTCTGAGACCTTTAATTGCATATAATATTAAACTAGTTCCAAATACATATAAGTATCTTGCCTTGAAAATCAGTGACTGCTTCTGGATCTATAAGGTCAATGTTGTCAAGATTTGATCATATTCTTCATCCTCATTAGACTTATAGAGGAGGTTGATTACTGGATCTAAGTCAGGTTGATCATCATCATTTTTGTTTAGGAAATTTTCGAAGTTTGCTAGTAGAGAAGCTTCATATATGTAAATGTCCTTATTTGATAATGCCGTCTAGAGGTACCACTTCATCCATGAAAGCTCTTCAATCATCAAAAGATATTATACTCGAGGATAGTTGTCCATAATTTCTATCTTCTATAACTTTCCATATTCGCTAACTAGCTTTTTTTTACTACCAATAATAACAGAAAAGCTCTTAATATTGACTTCCAGAGGCTCCATCTTATACTGTAGATAGATTTTATCTCTCAGATGCTGAGCATCAGAAAAATAAAGCGGGTCTACTAGCTCTTGTATAGTTGGAGGAACCATAATACTAAAGTTTTCAATCGTATCTCGATTCTTCCAAAAGAATTTAATTGGCGGATGTTGAACTGATTCAACTTTAGAATTGAGTTTGGTATTGGGAATGGTTGAGACCATTTCGTTTGTTGAAGTTGGGTCTTGACTTGCTAAGTCCTGTATAAATTAAGGGATTATGGACAGCTTAGAAATGTGACAATTTGTCCTAGCTTGTCTGGACAGACTATCCTTTTTCTTCCTCCAAATGATTGTTTTCTAGATACAGTTGATGTTTTGATCTGAATGACTATCGCCAGGGAATTTGATGGCAATGGAACTGTCGGCAACATTGGATAATACAATGATATTGACAATAGCATGTACCCAATGGTCCTCAATTAACCATCTAGAGGTATTTGGATTTAGTATTCTGTATCCTCTTGAACTAGTTTGAGTTTGGACGAGCTTGATCATAGTAGATAAATGTGGAATCGAGCGGCTAAGCTTCGATACATTAACCAATTAAAGATATGATGGCTCAAATCTTGGCCTGTAAATATAGACTCAAAATGCTACTATATCTAGCAGTCTAAAGAAACCAGCAAACAATTGTTTACTTGTTGGATTGTATAGTTTTACCTTTGTATCATCTTTTAGCTTTGCTTTCTTTTTGTCAGTTGGCCTTGCTTGCTTCGTGAATGGGTTACTCATAGTGGCAAGTGGCGATAAGGTAGAGATAACTAATAATATGAATATTAGAAACTAGAATTATTTCTGTTCTCCATGTGAAGAGGATAGTCTGAATATAAATTAGAATAAACTCATAGTTCTAGTAACTAATTCAGTTGATAAGTGTATGTATCTGTCGGAAGAGCTAAAGGAGTGCTATGAAATAGCCTCAATTATCTCTTTTGCCCTTGTGTTAAGTACATATGATATAAATATAAGCTAGAGATGTAAAGGGTGTCAAGATGCCTCTTCGTAGATATCTCGTTGTGGTACCGATAGTGTATCAATCGCAGTATATATAGATGTTTCATAGGTAATGAATCAATGAATAGGCAGTTAGCTATGCCGTTAAAGTGCCACAGGCGATCCGTAGGAGCATCAGCTAGGTTTCTAGCAATGAGAGACAAGGTTAAGATGACTTCTTGATAATTTCTTAATAAGAACTAATTACTAGCTCCTAAAGAGCTGCCAGCGATGAGGCTAAATATATGTTGGTCATATGCCACCAGTGAACTGTTTGTGGCCCTCAGCTAGTTGGTGTTTGCTATATGAGTAACCTTTACAAATATCAATAAGTCAAGAGACAGGGTTATGACAGGACTCCTTGCCGACCTACAAATAACAGAATACAATATCCTCGCCATTCAGGAATTATAGAAAAACCCCTTTCACTACATCACATACAACTCAACAAGAGGACACTTCGACTTGATATATTATGACCATATCACTACAAGGGTCTACCTTTTTGTCAACACTAAACTTCAAGGCTTCTGGACCTACATCTATCACTTACCTAACTACAGTACTCTAAATCTATGCTACTGCATCAACAACAACTAAGAACGCATAATACATATTTACAACATTTACAACCTATTGCCAGGACCAGGAAACTGACTAGGGACACTCCTTCTCCTAGACAAAATACTCCAACATTATAGAGAGAAGGAGGAACATATAGTACTAGGCGACTTTAACCTCAACCACCCCTATTGGGGAGGATATGGCCTTCAAGATATTTATCTTGAAGCAGATGCCATGCTTACCATCATGAATAAACATCAAGTACAACTACTACTCCCTTCAGGCACTATTATAAGATAGGAAAGGAACCAATCCACTACTATTGACCTAATATTTACTATATATATGCTCTCAGAGGATGTCATTATATGTGGACTAGTAGACTACTTCCTAAATCATGACTCTAATCACTTAGCAATATCTACCATTATTGATATGGCATTGGTCACCTGATACCCAACCCCTTACAGATTGTAGAAACTCATAGATGAATTAATACTCTTACAAACACTAGGTCAAGTTCTACCTTAATTCAATATACCAGAGACTCCAGACAACCTAAACATAGCGATAGAAAGCCTAATAGTAGCAATTACTACAGTAATAGAAATAGCAGCCCCCCTTTCCCAGCCATGCCCACACTTCATATTAGGATGGATGCCAGAAATTAAAGAAGCACAAATGCGAGTATGCTACCTTTAGTGCCAATACCAATACGCATATACAGAGGAGGCATGGGAAGCTTACAAAAAAGCCCAAAACCTAAAGGGACAACTAATTAAAAGAGTACTATGAAGGACATATAGGAAATGAATCCAGGAAATTTCTATCTCCCCCAAGAACTATGGAAAGTTATTAGGTGGGCATACAATAGATACTACCAGCAAACTCAAATGCCACCACTAGCAAGAAATAAAAAAACCATAAAGCAAGAACCAGCAGGAAAAGCAGAATTACTACAAGAAACTTTCTTCCCTATCCCACTAGAAGCTGACCTTAGTGATCTATAGATATACAACTACTCACTACTAATCAGCCACCCTAGGATTATATCCTATGAGATAGAGTAAGCAATCAAAATTATAGTAGCAGGCAAGGCATCAGGAACAGATAGAATCCCAACATACATACTTCACTTTATATGGCTCTCTATACTACTCATTCTCTACTATCTTTTCAATACATGCCTGGATTTTGGCCACTACTTATGGCACTTCAAGAACTCAACAACAGTAGTACTTAGAAAGTCAGGAAAGGACAACTATACTATAGCAAAATCCTATAGTCCAATAGCCCTCTTTAATACAGTTGAGAAGATACTAAACACCATCCTTACAAAACAAACCAGCTATATAGCAGAGGCCTACTAACTACTGCCTACCAAACATCTAAGGGGTCAAAAAGTCACTTTTATTAAACACATAGTACATCTACTAATAGAATCTATCTATGCTAGTAGCTCGCTATTTTCAGTATACCATATCAATACCATATGCTCTCTTGACGTATCAGAATCCTTTAACCATATATTATATACTAGACTTATAAGGCCAACTTCTGCGGGGATCCCTAGGGTGGTTATGGTAATGTAACACTACCTGACTGACTTGGGTGCTGTTGGCATGACGGTGAGTCAATATAGATATATATAGGTATATCTGGAATGATAGCTTCTACTGAGGGTCGCTAATGACCTACTAGGTAGGTGTAAGACTATAGTATAGGTCTTGGGGATAAAAAGTAGTATGACAACTTATAGTAATGATAAAGTAACTTTGGTATGATGCAATAATAATATGTTCATAAAGGCAATGTAATTATCAAGGTGATAAAGAAGCAATTAGTAGAAGTATACTCAATATTGTAATTTCGAAGAAGAATTAATCACTACCCATTCTACTATAGATAGCAAGTTACTTAAATACATGGTTTCGCCAGCTCTACATTGGTTACCTTGCCTCATAGCTATATACCCATTGTCCTGACTTCTGTTGGTAATAGCGATATTGTCAATGGAGTGTTTTTACTGTTGTCAGGAGCCTGCACTGGTCGCAGGAATGCTACACAGCAGGGTAACTCTGTGTAGTTTCCATTACTGTATTTAGTCAATCGGCTGAGCCTCAGGAGAAGGCCAGCAATCAGTTCTTCTATATGCTAGAATCGATCCTCTTGTTTTTTGATATTGTACTCATCTGTAGCCTATCCAGCAGATCGTCAGCAACCTTCAGTGAAATTCGGCACTCCGACTAAGCCTACACACATCTGTGTTAACTCGCTGCCATGCCATCAGTACCCAAGCCAGTCGGATAGTGTCATACTGTCATAACTACCCTAAGGGTTTCTGCAGGAGGCAACCCTTACAGCTGTTTTCATAGCATTGTCCCTATAGTATGCTACTTTCATAGCAACGTCTTTATTCGATAGAAATTGTTTCCATTGTACGTCTGAATCAGCTATACATTATATGATTGTGGGAGATGCTTGCGGCTACTTGCTTACAGTCTTGATATCATTGTAAAGGACTAATATTATTGAGTCTTCTGAAAACTGTAAGTAGTTTGGGCAGTTCGACATAACTAAGAGCCTCCTTTTGAGAGCCTCATTGTCAGTGCCTTATACTGAGTAATATTGTGGTATGCCTCGCCACCACCATGATGCTATGGTATTACCATAGTGCACATCGGAAATGAGTAGGGCTCTGAGGGTTGAAATGCATCAAAGCGCTGTTGGAATAAGCGGACTGCTTTGAAGCACAGGAAGGCTCTGCCGCGAGGCATGTGTGCAAGGGCAGAACCTCGCAAGTATTGGCCTTGGGCCAATGCGACAAACCTCTGGCTAGCATATAAGTAGCATGGAAGGTAGCTAAGTAGATAGTCAGAAGAGTTAATTGAATTCTCATTGTTGCTGCGAATACTAGTCCTAACTATTATTTATACTGCCTCCATCTGATTGCTCGACCAACCTGAACATAGCTGCACCAATAAGTAAGTTTATTATTTTCCCCCTATGTTATGTTAAAATGATGTCTCCAGCATGGTAATGTGATCGCTGGTGAGCTAAGTTTCAGGGTTACCAAAGGTAACCCCAGCTGAGGTTTTTGTTACTTGAAGGCCTCCTGCCTCCTTATCATGTACTTTAGGCAAGCAGTGTCTGCATTTAATTCAATCTACATCTGTTATTCAAAATAGATTATGAGTTTGGCAAGTACTTAATAGATTGCTAAACAAATTTTTTTCAAAGTCAATGGTCCTAACATCCTCCAAGTAATAATGACTTCCTTGGTCAGTAATAATAGTATGCTCTCACTAGTTCCAAAGCTCTAATCGGGTAACTACAGAACCTGGAAAATGAATATAGAAATATTACTAATTCATAAAAAATTATAGAATATTATATGCCAGAGATGGATCCGTCCAGAAGGCGATACTAAGGACAAGCCTATAAAGGCTCAAAATAAGTTTGATGATGATGCTGAACGAGTGACCATAACAATCTTCTTCTATATCGATGAGATGACTAAAAGCCATATTTCTAACCTATGGGATCTAGTAGTTATTTGGGCTAAACTAGAGGAGATATATCAGTCAAGTAGGTTCTCAGCATGGTTTGGAGCATAGCATTAGCTTTTTGCAATTCAGTTTGATAGTTCTCCCAATATCGAAGCATATATTAATAAGATTCGCTCTTATTGCCAGCAGCTAAAGAAAGCTGGTTTTAAGGTTCATGAAGAGATACAGGTACCAGTAGTATTAAATGGTTTAGGTTCATTACGGGAAATATTTATGATGTTAGTTATATAAGCATATTGGCAGAAAGAGAAGGTCAGTTTAGAAACTTTGGTATCATAGCTTATAGATGAAGAATGATGAAAGTTAGATAATAAAGGAGATCCAATAGCATTACTGTAAGAACCGTAAAGTGAGTCTTTAGGATATATAGTAGTGTGATGACTTATAGTAATGATAAAGTAGCTTTGGCGTAGTGCAATCATATTGCGTTCATAGAGGCAATGTAATTATTATGGTGGTAAAGAAGTAATTAGCATAAGTGCTCTCAGTATTGTAGCTTAGAAGAAGAAGAACTAATTGCTGCTTAAATACATGGTTTCGCTGGCTCTATACCAGCTACCTTGCATCATAGCTATATATCTATTATCCTAACTTCTACTAATAACGGCGATATTGTCAATGGAGTATTTCTGCTGTTTTCATAACATTGTCTCTATGGCATGTGTCATGAATCTCTGACTGGAGCCTCTGACCTAGCCTCTACAAGCCGCATTGAGCCGCATGAGCTCATCGCCAAGCCTACAAACCTTGCGCAAAGCCCTCGAACCTCTACACGAATCTCAACCGTACTACCTAATGAACTCACAAACAGACCACACCGCGAACCACTACTACTCGTAGTATAGCCAGTGGGCCCAACCATGGCTGGTATGGCTCGTGACAGTCCATGGCGGATTTGAGAGCTCTCTCTTCTTATATAAACACGAGACCTCCTTCTATACTTCCTCTCTTCTTTAGCTTTGAATTGTCAAATAGAAGTAGTCCTACCTTGCTTTCCAAGCGCCTGGAATCTATGTTCATGACAGCATGCTGCTTTCATAATGATGTCTTTATCTGATAGTGACTGTTTCTGTCATGTGTCTGGATGCGCTGGACGTTGTATACTTGTGGGGGATGCTTGCGGCTGCTTGCTTGCAGTCTTGTCGTTGACGTGGAGAACTGACATCGTTGAGTTTTCTGGAAGCCATAAGCGGTTTAGGTAATCTGACATGGTTGAGAGCCTCCTTTTGAGAGCCTCATTATCAGCACCTTATAATTACTTACTCATGGCTATAGTCTTAGATACCAGCATCAGCCTCTTAAGTGTTAGTCTTGTTGCAATATGCCTCACCGATGTGAGAATGCTATGGCCTATACCATAGCGTAGGTGGATATTGCCAAGAGGCAATTAGGTGTTGGCAGCGTCATGGATTATGCTATAGTGCTGTAGGAAATTGCCTTGAGGCAATAGATTATCAGGAGACGATTGATCATCATTCAGCAATTGGTAATTGCTGAGTAGATCCTCATGTAATTTCTGAGGCACTATGGAGTACCTTTGGCACTCTATAGCACTCGGAAATTGGAACCACGGTGTTCCGCAAGGATTTGCAGTTTAGAAAGATTCCGTTTCGTTTCGGAGAGCAGCGATCAATGCCACATGATGTCATATATTATGGCATCATCAGGAGGCAGGATACCTCAGATATTGGCCTTGAGGTCCAGAAACAGTGGATCCGAAAGTGCATAAGAAGGGCCTGGGAGCCCAGTAGCTAGTTAGTAGCAAGTAAGCATATTGGATTATCTAGAATCAGAGTACAATCACCTTATTGTGACTATCCGCACCATACCAACCCCTCTACTCTGCAATATGATCGTACTTGTCCTCTGACAGGTCTTATAGTCGGGTTGGGTATCATGAAGAGAATTGCTGAGATAAGCACCCTGAGAAATGTCCAGATCAAGGTCAGAATATAGCTGTAGAGTTATTGTAGGAAACACAGGGGTTCGCTGTCGCGATGAGCTCAGCTGCAGCTGGGTTCTAGGTGAAGGTATATCTATTGTTCTAAGGATTATGTGTGTTTTGAGAGAGGCAGCGCGGAGGCGCGGGTGAAGAAGACTTTTCACCCGCTAGCAATCCGGGCTGGGCGAATAGGGACCATACAACTTAGGTGGCTCCTATTTGCCACCACGGGATCGTTTCAGCTTAGTTCCGCCCATGTGCCCCATCATCGCGAACACAAGTCTTGCGGCGATATTCCAACAGTTATTTTAGTTATAATTTAGCTATTCAGTTATTTGGTTATATAGTCTTGATGTTCTAGTCTTTAGTCTTGGTCTGGTATTGTTGTTTGGTTTTATTGTTTGATTTACTATTTAGTTTATTATTTGTGGTATTTGATTTTAGGGAGAGCATCATAGAATACCACAATCTTGACGAGAATGAGTGTTGAAATGATATCTCCAGCGTAGTAATGTGATCACTGGTAAGCTGAGTCTCGGGGTCACTAAAGGTGACTCCAGCTGAGGTTTTTGCCACTTGAAGGCCTCCAGCCTCCCTATTATGTACTTTAGGCAGATAGCACCTACACTCAATTCAATCTATGTCTATTATTTACAATATATTACCTCTTCTTCTCTCATTACTATTCTTATATCAAACCACAGTATCTTATGATTAATATTATATATAGAGACCCTCTAGAATAGTGCATTCTTCTTCTGAATGACCATGAATCTCACTACAATTACCCCTTTCTTGATTTTGCTTAAAAGTATAAGGTTTTGGTATTTATACTTTTAGCATATTTAACTTACCTTACTTAGTCTCTAGACATTAGTTTATTTGATTCTCTGCAGCGCTATTATAGTGTCTTGCTTGCTGAGTAGTTGAAGGGAAAGTATTCAGCTATATCTAAAAAAGACTTTATTCCATTACTTCAACAAGCCAAAAAATGCACATATACCCTTCAAAACATTAAAGTAGCTTGGGCAGGTGCTGGATTGGTATCATATGATAGAAAGAGGGTTCAGAGTAGACTGGATAAGGGTATCATATATTAGAAGAAGTCATAATCGCTGCTTAAGACTATCAAAACCCCTAAGAAGTCATATAATTTTCATCAGATATTGAAGTACTTAGAGTAGCTAGTACTTCAGAACAGCCCCAAGGAGCTTCTATTGAGTGCTTTGGAGAAGCTAAGCAAGTCTGAAATATAGGCTCAGATGCAGGAAGCTATTGCTAAGCATGAGATTACTTTTCTAAAAAAGCGTCTTAATATGAAAGCAAACCATCAAAAGAGTAGAGTCAGGATAAACAAGAAGTAGTAAGGATATGCTAGATTGATGACTCAGGATGATATTAATGAAGCTCTCAAGAAATATGATGCAAAACAGAGGGAACTTGTAAAGATAGCTACTAGAAAAAGTAAAAAGAGGAGTAGGATATAGGGAAGAAAAGTAAGAGCAAGAAGGTAATCAGAGAGGTTACAGTGCTATCTAGAAATCCAGAGGCATCAGGAAGTAGATCTGAAACTCAGGTATCAGATTTAAAAGGTTGGTTTATCATTTAATAGATCTAGAGCATTCTAACTTCAAATAGAAAATATTGGCCTCAAAGCGATGGTTATATCTTCTGATGCCTCAGATTCTGAGGTCTCTAAAGTATCAGAACCATATATCCAAAGGCTAAAGAAGGTCCTTGCAGCTGGGCCAAGTAGGGGTGCATCTCATACTATTATAGTAATAAGGTCTAGAACTAGGAAGGAAAATTAGAGCTATCTCACGAATTTATATACTGTGCATGCAATTGCTATCCTTTTCAAATAATATTTTATTTTTAAACTATCTATATACTACAGAACCTCTATGCAAAATTCTAGGACCATAGCTGATTTTGAAGTGGGTGGTTGTGGTGGGGTGCCGGAGAAATTCGCTTCCCAGCAAACTCGCGGGGTCCGGTAAACTCGCCGTCAAATACGTTAGCTGCCAATAGGCGGCTGGGCCGGTAATATGAATTAATCAATCAATCAATCAATCAAACCCGACCGTCTCCTGCTTCATCGCGGCAGAAAGCCCAGAAAACGCCCAGAAAGCCCAGACGTCGCAACCACCACACGTCCGACCTGGGAAGCCCCCGGCTCCGCGGAGCACATGACGCCATTTCAACACGCATAATCTACAATGCTCTACTTATTTTATCTTATTTTTTTATTCCAAAAAATTAATAAAGCGAAAAAGATACTCGAAGATTTGTAGGAAAATTTCCAGTTTGGCTCATTTTTGTTTTCTAAAGACGAACGGCTATATATTCATACCTGGTGATTTGCGCGACTTTTCTTTCGGTTGTAAAAAGTGCCAAGGGCTAGGGCTAGGCTTGTCCACCTTTAATCGGACACCTTTCTGCTCAGGCCGGCCTATCGGCTCAAAATTTGATGGCGTAGCATGTGGCCAGCCAATTTGCCCCTAATCAATATTACCGGCGACGGCGTAGAATAGATTATTACAGGCAGGTGAGAGCGAAGAGCTGTCGTTGGGGCAAGTCGCCAAGCCGCTCCACGTTGGCTATGTGTGTAGCTTGCTGACCTCGCTGCTTGTGGTCCCTCTTAATTGAACATCCCGCCTACCGGCAATAAGCGTGCGAGTTGCCGCTTCGATAGGAAGTAAGTTGAGCAAGGTGACTAACTCGATGTCATATTTGCTCTCCCACAGCCACTTCTGTGATAATGCTGCTCTTGATTGGGTGTGCGGCATTCAGGGGGAGGTTGAATGCGTCGCCAACTCCGGCAAACAGCAGGGCTGAACATCGGGGTCAAGGTGGGGCCAGAAGCCTGGCTGGCCATGCACCGCAACGGAAACGATACGTCGATACATCAGGGGGGACAGTCAGCATCGCCATTACTAGGCAGCGGCGCAATGGCCGGCTTATAGGCGGTTCCATAGCACGAAAGCTACCAAAACTGTCAGAACAAAATGTCCTCTAATAACCAAACCCAACCTAGCGACAAGGCGACTCACGGTCGCAGCTCCACTGGGAGTGCGCACCGCGATACTGGCTCTGGTGAGACCCCACAGGGCTCCGCTGGTCACAGCCCTCCGTCCATCTCCCTACCCAAAGGTGGTGGAGCGATCCGCGATATTGAAGAGAAGTTTGACGTTAGCGCTCCCACGGGAACCGGCTCAATGGTGATTCCAATTCCTACTAGTAAAGGTCGCAGCGCGGTCCGACCCGAGCTATCACTTAGCTACAGCTCTGGCAATGGAAACAGCCCATTTGGATTGGGGTGGGACGTGTCCGCACCGAGCATTTCCCGCAAGACCGACAAAGGGTTGCCGCAGTATCGGGATGGTGCAAGCGATGCGGAATCTGACGTATACATGGCCGGAGGAGAGGACTTGGTACCTATTTTCAAGTATGATGCGCAGGGTGCGGTTGTCTTGGATTCTGCTGGGAGCCCGGTCGTGGACGAGAAAACTTATAATGGCTTCAATATCAGAACTTACCGTCCTCGGGTCGAGACGGACTTCCACCGCGTCGAGCGGTGGACTTTATTAGACGATCCTGGCCAGATTCACTGGCGGACCACCACCAAAGACAACGTTACTAGTATCTATGGGAGTGGTGATAACTCCAGAGTTTTTGATCCCACTTCGGAGGTCAAGTGCATATTCCGGTGGCTTATCGCCGAGACTTACGATGTTGACGGAAACGCAATGACATTCGTCTACAAATCGGAGGACTCTTCAGGCATTCCTCACAGCGCACATGAGGAAAATCGTGACCCACAAACCCGTTCCGCAAATCGGTACCTAAAGGTCATAAAATATGGCAATCGTTCCCCGAATCGGGATCCGATCACTTGGGCTGCGACATCTGCGTTCAGCCTGCCTACGCAGGATTGGACGTTTTCCGTCGTCTTTGACTACGGCGAGCATGATATCAGCAAGCCGACTCCTGCCGAAACTACCATGTGGTCCTATCGACGAGACCCATTTTCTAATCATCGGTCTGGCTTTGAGATTCGGACATATCGACTTTGTCGGCGAATCCTGATGTTCCATCACTTCGCTGAGCTACCTCAGACGGACTATCTCGTCCGGTCAACCAACCTCGCCTATGATGAAAACCCCTTCACGTCCTTCCTAACGCAAGTCACGCAAGTCGGCTATGTTTACGACCCGACGCAAAGCAAATATGCAAGTAGGCCCTTCCCACCGATAGATCTCGCCTACTCCCGCTTCCCCACCGACGATGAGCTCTCTCGCCTTCTGGTCCAAGACATTGACCCCGAGAGCCTCCAGAACCTGCCAATCGGAGTAGATGGGACCATCTACCAATGGATGGACCTGGACGGAGAAGGCTCATCCGGAATTCTCGTAGAACAGGGTCCAGACTGGTACTACAAGGAGAACCTCAGCTCCCTCACATCAAATGATAAGATGGTTCCCCGATTCGAGGTGGCCGAATTAATAGATCCCAAACCGGCGGGTACGATAGCAGAAAGCCAATTACGCTTCCTCTCTTTAGCGGGAGATAGACGGTTGGACGTCGTGGACATGAGACACGGATCGTGGGGATTTTACGAGCGCACCAGCGAAAAAGAGTGGTCCTCCTATCGAACCCTCCCTACGTTTCCGAATATCGACGTGAGCGGTCCGGGGGTGAGGTTCGTTGACGTTACGGGAGATGGTCTGGCGGACATCATTGTGTCGGAGGACCAAGTTTTCACTTTCTACCCCTCTCTCGGGTATAGCAGGTACGGGCCAGGTATATGTGTGCCGAAGACGCCTGATGGAGATACTGGAGGGCGTCTGATCTTTGAGGATCCGGAACTAACGATTTATCTCGTGGATATGTCAGGAAGCGGTTTGTCGGACTTGTTGCGAGTGCAGAACGGAGACATATGTTATTGGCCCAACTTAGGATACGGCCGATTTGGTCTGAAGGTTAGGATGGATAATGCTCCCTGGTTCGCCAGGATAGATGAATTCAACCAGAAAAACATCCATATTGCGGATGTTGACGGATCGGGGACTAGCGATATCTTGTATCTCGACTCCCACGGTGTAGACATCTACCTTAACCAGTCAGGAAACGGGTTTTCCGATCGGAAGCGGTTACAGGGGTTCCCGCAAACAGAAAATCTTTCCACCATCCGAACCGTGGATCTAATGGGAACAGGGACGATATGCCTCGTTTGGACTTCACCGCTCCCTGACAACGCGAGAAGCTGTATGAAGTACGTCGACCTCATGCAAGGAGTAAAGCCGAACCTACTAACACGGTCGGTCAATAACCTGGGAGCGGAAACGCGGATCCATTATACGCCGTCTACGACATTCTATCAAGCCGATAAATTGGCAGGTAAACCGTGGGTTACTCGGCTGCCCTTCCCCGTGCACTGCGTCAAGAAATTGGAGATATTCGATCATGTCAGTCAGCATCATTTTGTCAGTACTTTCGCGTATCATGATGGGTATTTTGACGGATTTGAGAGGGAGTTTCGAGGGTTCGCCATGGTAGAGCAATGGGATTCGGAGGACTTTGAGACCATGACCAAGAACCCTATAATTCCTTCAAACGCCGCCAACTTAGACCCAACATGGCACGTTCCCCCTGTATACACAAAGACGTGGTTCCATACGGGTACCTATATAAATAACGACAAGATCAGTCAGCATCTTGCTCATCAGTATTTTGGTGCACCTCTAGCAACAGACACTCAAGGTTTCGCAAAGTTCGCGACGACGCTCCTCGATGATACCGTCCTGCCTCCCGGGCTGGACATCGGGTCCGCTCGAGAAGCGTGCCGTTCGCTCAAAGGGCACGTACTGCGAAAGGAAATCTATTCTGCGGACAAAGGTCCAAAAGCGGTATTGCCCTATGCTGTCACGGAGAGTAATTTCACTGTCGAGGTCCTCCAGAGACAACAGGACAGTCACTTCCATTCCGTATGCACAGTGCACCCTCGAGAAACCATCACCTACCAATTCGAGCGTAACATAGATGATCCACGCATCTCGCACGAATTAACGCTTCAAGTAGACCCATTCGGAAACATTCTCAAAGCCATCAGGGTCGCGTACGGACGAATGCCTACCAAATCACCGTTAACCGGCGCCGACCAGACGATTCAAGAACTGTCAATCCTCACTTACAATGAAACTGATGTATCCAATGCTGTTATCGATGTTGACAACTACCTTCTCCCACGCCAAGCGGAATTGCGTTCCTACCAGCTGCACGGTTTCCAAGTGCAAGCCGGCGCATCGAGGTTTCATCTTGGCGATTTTGTCAAAGACGATTTCTCGCCCCTATTAGGCCTGCCCGAGATTCCCTATGAGGCCACTGCCACTAGACACCCAAAAGCAAAGCGTTTGTTTGTTCGGAAACGGACGCTGTATCGCAGCAAAGATCTATCTCAGTTACTACCAGTCGGACAAATCGACTTCATGGGGTTGCAGGGAGAAAGTTATCAGCTTGCTCTGACACCCGGTCTCATAGATGGAGTATATAAACGAACCAAAAGAGATGGGTCGACGGAGAACCTGCTTCTAGCCCCCACCCAGATTCTGGGTGGAAAGGGGGGTGATCAGGGAGGGTACGTTGATCTAGATTCAAATGGAAACTGGTGGGCGCCATCCGGTCGCTGCTACTTCCACCAAGAATCCTCTGCGAGTTGGCAGCAGGAATTGTCTGAAGCGAGATCGCATTTCTTCAGAGAACGGCGGTTTACAGATGCCTACGGCCAGAACACGCTCGCTGACTATGATGCCTACGATCTCCTCTTGACCAAAATCACCGATCCTGTCAACAACACAACTCAAGCCCACAATGATTACCGTGTCTTACAGCCCGATTTAGTCACTGATCCGAATAGCAATAGGTCTCAATGCGCATTCGATGAACTCGGGCAGGTCGTCGGTATAGCGTTGATGGGAAAGACGACGCAGGATATTGGAGACAATCTCATCGGCTTTCAGCCGGTCCTATCTTCAGATCAAATTGACCAATTTGTCGCAAATCCGAAAGGCCCGATAGCCGCAACTCTCCTTGGGAACGCTACTACTCGCATTATCGAAAATATATCCCGATTTTGGCTCGAGCCCGATGCCATGAAGAAACTTCCGTCTTTCGTTGCAACACTTTCTCGGGAGACACACACGGCAGATTCATCTTCAGGTCCGCTGAAAATCCAGGTTACGTTCTCCTATTATGATGGTTTTGGACGGGAGGTACAAAAGAAAATTCAGGCAGAGCCTGGAGCGGTCGCTGATGGAGGCCCAATAATCAACCCCCGGTGGATCGGAAGCGGTTGGCGGATTTTCAACAACAAAAACAAGCCAGTCAAAGAGTTTGAGCCTTTCTTCGATGCATCCCACGAGTTCAGATTTGACAACCAAGCTGGCGTCAGTTCGACTCTCTTCTACGATCCTCTCGATCGTGTAGTGGGAACACTCCACCCGAATCACACCTGGTCGAAATCAGTCTTCGATCCCTGGCAGCATATCACTTTTGATGAAAACGACACAGTGTTACTCAATGCAAAGACCGATCCTGACATTGGCCACTTCTTTCAGTCGCTTCCAGACGCGGAGTACCAACCGTCGTGGTACGAAGCAAGGAATAACGGTCAGAGAGGCCCCGAGGAGGAATCCGCATCTGCTAAGGCAGCGGCACATTCAAACACACCAACCGTCGTTTGGTTGGATTCCTTGAATCGACCTTTCCTCACAGTTATTGATAACGGGCCAAGCATGAGGTATCCCACAAGAACTACTTTGGACATTAACAGTAACGCTCTGGAGGTGGTTGATCCTATGGGTCGTGTGGCGGAGCAGAGTGTTTACGATATGCTCAACAATCGGATCCATGGAGCCAGTATGGATTCGGGTGGGAGGTGGATAGTATTTGATGTCAGCTGTAAGCCAATCTACCAATGGGACAGTAGAGATCAGCTTATAAGGTCGGTACATGATCCACTTCGGCGTGATCTCGAGTCCAATCTGCAGCAATCCAGACGGTCCGAAATAAAGATGTGGATGAAAGTGTATGGGGACAGTCAACAAGACGGCGCCGCCCATAATAGGCGTGGGAAGGTGTTTCAGACATTCGATCAGGCCGGGGTTGAGACCCACCTCGATTACGACTTCAAGGGTAACCTTCTCCATCACCAACGTCAGTTCGCGCTAAAGTATAAAGCCAATCTGGATTGGTCAGGTCCCGTTCACCTCGTCGCTACGACATATCTCTCACAAACCCAGTATGACGCGCTGAATCGCGTTACCCAGCTGACTGCGGCCGATACCACGGTTACCCTGAACTCGTATAACGAGGGAAATCAACTTCAACAAGTCAAATCGAATCTTAGTGGAGAGGAGGCAAATGGACAGCCCGTATGGACGACTTTCATTTTGGACATTGACTACAATGCTAAAGGCCAGCGAACACTCGTTCAACACGGCAACGGCGTTTCCACCACGTACACATACGACCCCAAAACATTCCGGCTAATTCAAATCCAAACCCGGCGCGAGAGTGTTGCTCTCCAAAACCTGAACTACTTTTACGATCCGGTTGGAAATATTACGCGCATCGGCGACAATGCCCAGCAAACCCTATACTTTCGCAATCAGATT
This sequence comes from Geoglossum cookeanum, assembly GCA_021527025.2. Lineage (NCBI taxonomy): Eukaryota > Fungi > Ascomycota > Geoglossomycetes > Geoglossales > Geoglossaceae > Geoglossum > Geoglossum cookeanum. Next base: position 119,838 of record JAJDFF020000002.1, read on the forward strand.
GTCGACCCTAGCAGCGACTATACGTATGATCCGATTTATCGGCTCACCCAAGCCATCGGTCGGGAGCACCTTGGACAGATCAACGGCCAAATCGGTGGCCCAACACCACCCGCCCCAATCGACAAGTTTCACACAAGACTCGACCAGCCAGGCGACGGGAATGCGATGGGAACATACACAGAGTCATACAACTACGATTCAGTGGGAAATATCCTATCGCTGAAACATGCAGGAAGCGATGCTGCCAATCCATGGTGGACTCGGATATATACTTACAATGAAATGAGTCAAATCGAGGCAACTGAGCTCAGCAATCGACTCAGTTCGACAACTATTGGCAGTTCCTCGGCGGCGTACAATTACGATCAGCACGGAAACATGACCCTACCTCACCTTTCTCGAATAGATTGGGATTACAAGGACCGACTTCGGGCAACTGCGAAGCAAACCGTCACCAATGGAGGGACGTCCGAAACGACATGGTATGTGTACGACTCGAACGACGCCCGCGTCCGTAAGGTTACAGAGAGATACGCTCCAGCTGGTGAGGCGCCAGCGCGGCTCAACGATCGAATCTATCTCGAAAATTACGAAAAGTACCGAGAGTATGGTGGAGACGGAATTGCAGTTATCCTAGAGCGAGATTCATTGCACATTATAGACGACAAGGAACGCGTTGCAATAATGGATATTCGTACCGTCGGAGACGAACCTCTCGTGCCGCAGAAACTGTTTCGCTATCAATTTAGTAGTATCCTCGACTCCGTTTCTCTTGAACTCGATGACCGGGCACAAATTATCTCGTATGAAGAGTATACACCGTTCGGTAGCACTTCCTATCGGGCAGTACGCAGTCAAACAGAGACGCCAAAACGATACGCGTTTACCGGAAAAGAGCACGACGAAGAGAATGGGTTGTACTATCACGGGGCACGCTACTATGCCTGCTGGTTGGGCAGGTGGATCAGCACAGATCCCTCCCTTTGTCATACAGAGCACTCAGACTCTCGTCCGGATGAGATTGCACACACGGATTCGGCTGGAAAGAAGTCAGAGCACCATTCCAGCTGTTGCAGTCCTTACGTTTACGTTGATAACTGCCCCACCGTGAACATTGATCCTGATGGACGCGACGCCGTGTATATCGCCTTCCCCGATTATAAAATATCTACACCGATTGGAAAGGTTGAGCATCTAGGTCATGCTGGTGTGCTTCTGATCAACAATAAAACCGGTGAGACTAAATACTACGAATACGGACGGTATGACAAAGCTGGAAAGGGTCTAGTCCAAACACGAACCGTTCCCAACGTAAAGATGGGAGCCGATGGCAACTCAACTCCCGCTTCACTCGACGCCGCGCTAGCCGTTCTTTCAGCCAAGGCCGGCCAGGGAGGCAGGATCGAAGGGGCGTACATCCACAGCGACAAATTCAAGGAGATGAATGATTATGCCAAGAAAAAGCTGGCCGAGAACTCAGATCCCGACCGAAAGACCTACGGCCTTCTTGGCAACAATTGCGGCACCTTTGCTTCTGACGTTGTCAAACAGGATCCGAGCGTGAGCCACCCTTGGTTCATTTCCAATCCAACTCCCATCAATATAGTTGATGAGTATCAGGAAGAAGGGCATAGTAAGGTTCAATTCGTTCCCCCGACTCCAAAGAAAGCGGCTCCACATCCGCCGGCACCCAAATCAACACCAAACCCAGGCAAAAAGAAAGAGCACAAGAAGACCCCTGGCCGGCAGCCCACGTCGAGGCCTCCAAAGCCCAAATCAAGACATTAAACGTTTTTGTTCCCTCACCCCTTATTATTTCGGCTCCGTTCTTTTTACCTTCTCTGTTAGGAGGGGAAAAAAACGCGAAGGAATATGATGTAGATTAGATTGAAATCTATTTGATCTTTACCATTTTCCTGGCTACAAGAGTGCCGCCTTTATGCATATAGATCTCATGCAAAATCAACAAACGTCACGGAGTTTGTTGTCGAAAAGGCCTTTTCTGATCAATATTGTGAGTGTCGAAATAATTGAGACTCGTGATTTGAGCCCCATCACACAACATCTAGATATCGAATTCCTAGAATAGCTTCAAAATGCCTCGACGCCTGCCTGATGACATCCTCCATTGTATTCTAATTTGATTGTCTACATCTGAAGCCATTTCAAGTATTGCGAGCACTGTAGGAGTGGCCCGTGAGACCATGTATCACATTGAGCATAATATCGAGCTATGGGGCACTCCATACCTCTTCTTTCGCCTCCTTGCCAAGCCTCCCAAGCTGCACATAAATGTAGTAGATTTTCTCTCGCAGCACAACTATGGGGCCTTGCCCGTAGTAGGGCTTTGGGTCCCTGTTTTGTTCCCAGAGATATCTTCCTGCCCATTGAACCTAATGTGATGCTACCCAGTGAGTAGGTTCCTTTACTAGATGAAGCTGTTTAAGGCATTATCAGCAATGAGATCAAATGGTTACATGGTTACTTAAGCCACATTACATTCTCCTTTTATCAAATGCTTTTTTCCAAGTTTGAAATAATAAGGTCAGTACAGTACTAATAAGTTAGCTGCCCAGAATTAAATTCCTAGCACTACCTAGTTGCCAGCTAAGTCCATCTTGTCACAAACGTAGATTCCGGGCACTTGGAAAGCAAGGTAGGATTACTTCTATTCGACAATTCAAAGCTAAAGAAGAGAGGAGGTATAGAAGGAGACCTCGCGTTTATATACATAAGAAGAGAAAACTCTCGAACCCACTACGAATCGTCACGAGCCATGCCAGTCGCGGTTGGGCCTACTGGTTATACTATGAGCGATAGTGGTTCGCGGTTGGTCTGTCTGTAGGTTCGTTGGGTCCGTAGGTTCGTTGGGCAGCGCGGTTGAGGTCCGCGTAGAGGCTTGCATTATGATTAAGGCCCGTGTAGAGGTTCGAGAACTTTGCACGAGGTTCGTGGGTCTGGCAATGAGCTCATGCGGCTCGATGCGGCTCGTGGAGGCTAGGTCGAAGGCGATCGGGGGCTCAGATCAGAGGTTTGTGACAATACTCATGTAAGCTGGGTGGGGTTTTAGACAAGCTAAAATCTACTTGGAAAAGGTGTAGATATATATATTTTAATTCATATATCGTATTGCTTGTTTTGTGAGGCTGCTCCAAATTGCTTAACAAGCTTTGTCTGACTCTCCCATTAGCTGGGCTAATGTATTTGACAGCGAAGTTACCAGACCCCACGAAGTTGCCACTAAGTAAAGACTATTATAACTCTACTACACTGAAATATGGCAGAGTCAATTCTTGTTCAATAGTCCTAAAAATTTAATAAGAGCTAGTCAAGTATATAGATAATTTAAAAACAAAATATTGGATCAATATACCAAGTATTAGTAATGTGGTGTAGGAATCTCTTGAATGACTCCTTTTTTGCATACTCCCCCTTCTAAGCTCAGAGCTAAACTCAAAACTAATAGTATCAATTTCAACTGCTATGAGAAGGTTAAATAGATCCTATTAATGAATTTTGCGGAATTATAACTCATTGGCTACAAAGTTGCAAAAATAATAGGGCATTATTATAAGGGTTAGGGTTAGAATCTATTTTCCCTTCATTATTAACTCTATATCAATTCCTAGCTCCCCATAGTTGATACTACATATAGGAACTCTCTGAAATAGCACTTTTTTCTTCTGGATAGTTATAAATCCCACTGCAATTATTTCTTTCTTGACTTTGCTTAGAGGTATAGGATTTTAGTATTTGTACTTCCAGCACATTCAACCCACCTTACCTAGCCTCTAGACATTAGTCTATTTGGTCTTTTACAGCATTATTATGGTATCTTGCTTGCTGAATGGTTTAAGGAAGGGTATCCAGCTATATCTAGAGATAACTTTATCCCATTACTTCAATAAGCTAGAAAACATATATACATTCTCTAAAACATCAAAGAGGCTTGGGCAGGCACTGGAATAGTTCCATATGATAGAAGAAGAGTTCAGAGTAAACTAGACAAGAGTATCATATACTAGAAGTAGTCATAATTTGTTATGGTTATATATAGAAACCTGTAGAAACCCGTAAGCGAACTTAAGCGAGGCAGGATCAACCGGAGATGCCGGAACTGTTGTGAGTTCGAAGAGTCCGCTTGGAGGCTCTCATAAAGGGACTCACCATTACATGGTTGAGTCCATGCAAAGAGTCCGCATAGGAGGACTCGCAAAATGGACTCACTGGACATGAGCACAGTACCAATATAAAACCCACAAGCATGTAGTTAAGAAACTTCAATGATAGCACCCTAGTTCCAATATAAGTTATCCGAGCTAAATTAACTGCATACATTTTATCATATCAAGTCCCCGATGGCCTTTGTTGCAAGTGCTAGACCACACCCTAGGATCCGTAACACAATTGCTAGTTAGGGCTATCAAGACCCCTAAGCAGTCACATGAATTTTGCCAGATATTGAAGTACTCAGAGCAGCTAGTACTTCAAGACAGTCCTAAAGAGCTTTTATTGAGTGCTCTAGAGAAGCTAAACAAGTCTGAAATATAGGCTCAGGTACGGGAAGCTATTACTAAGTATGAGACTGCTTTTTTAAAAAAGTATCTTAATATGAAAGCAAACTACCAAAAGAGCAGGGTTAGTATGAATAAGAAGTATCAAGAATATGCTAAATTAATGACTCAGGATAATATCAATGAAGTTTTCAAGGAATATAATATAAAACAGAGGGGACTTACTTAGGTAGCTACCAGAAGAAGTAGAAAAGGGGGGGAGGTAGGGGAAAGAAGTAAGGGCAAGAGGGCAATTAGGAAGATTACAGTGCTATTTACAGATCCAATGGCATCAGGGAGTGGATCTGGAGCTCAGGTATCAGACTCAGAAAGTTAGTTTATTATTTAATAGGTCTAAAGCATTCCAACTTCAATTAGAAAATATTGGCCTCAAAGCAATGGTTATATCTTCTGATACTTCTGATTCTGAGATCTCTGAAGTATCAGAACCATATATCCAGAGGCTAAGGAAGGTCCTTGCAGCTGGGCCAAGCAGGGGTGCATCATATACTAGTATGGTAACAAGATCTAGAGCTAGGAAGGAAAATTAGAGCTATCTCACAAATTTATGTAATGTGCATGCAATTGTTGTCCATTTTCCATCAAATTTTATTTTTAGGTGATCTATATGCTACAGAACATCTATGCAAAATTCTAGGACCATAGCCTTAGAATTGATTTTTGGGGTTGTGGTTGGGGTGGGGTTCGGAGGTGTCTCGCGTAGCGGCAACTTCACCGTCAAATACGTTATGTATGTATGGCCCGGATCCTCGGGATTGGAGACCGTGCCCCACCAGTCCCGAGAATCGCTGGCTTCAATTCTACCAGTTCCTGAGCCCACTGTTGCTACGTGCTTGTTGCGTCCTGCTCAACCTAAAGCTCCTCACACCTTCGGTTTTAAGAGATAAGCTCTGGGGGGGGGTTGGCTGATTTGATTCCCACATATCCACAATTCCTAAATTGACGTAAAAGCACCTCATCCATGTCAAATCGGCTTCCTGGTGAGAAGTCTTCTCTTTTCAGTCGCCTTAGCCTTTCGAGGCTCTCCCGCTCTTTACTGCCCTCTCACAGTAACCTTGGCCCAGATGCGGCGGATCTCAAGATCTCGTCGGGAAATCGTCCTTCCGGCGTGTTGTGCTCTCGCTGCCGGGCTTTCATCAGCCAATATTTTAGTGGGAATCGTCCTGCTCCCCAATGGTTCGACTTCCAACATGGATCAACTGTAGAAAGGAGAAGCTCCGCAGAAGCTGGGTGCAAGAGTTGCGGCTTATCGCTTCATGAAGCAGATGACGATGGCCAATGGATCAAGGGTAGTTGCGAACAAGCAACTGTTCATTGGGCCCGTGCCTTTGAGTTCTACGAGCCCGGCAGATTTGCCTGCAGGGGTGAGGTTCTGCAGCTTGGGGATGCCATCAATGATTGCTACCAGCCATCAAGCTACAGAAACGCATATGATTTGCAGAAAGACGCCCCTCCAAGAACGGACGATCCTGCCTGTTTTGAGCTTGCTCAGATATGGCTGAGCAATTGCTGTCGATTACACCCACATTGTGCTAGGCCAGGCGACACAAAACTCCCCACGCGAGTATTGAACGTCAGCATAGACGACGGGCGAATAGACCCGTTCCTGTTTGAAACGAATGGTAAATCAGGATCCTATGTCACCTTGAGCCACAGATGGGAAAAAGGGTTGCTTTTCAAGACTACAACGGCAAATCTGGAGCAATATAAGCAACGAATCCAAATGTCAGCACTACCCGCAACGTTTCGGGATGCAGTTATAGTTTGCCGGAAACTTGGGATAGGATTCCTCTGGATTGACGCGTTATGCATAATCCAAGATTCAAGCGCAGACTGGGACAGGGAGGCTGGAAGGATGGCATCGATTTACAGCCATGCCTTATTCACAATTTCGGCTCTACATTCACCATCAAGCCAGGGAGGCCTTTTCTGTGAAAGGACGGTTCGACCTTCTGTCACGTTTGACTTTCCGCTCAAAGGGAACGGGACGCCCCAAGTTATAGGCATGAGGGTAGCTACGCCAAAATTCGACAAGGAGATGGAAAACTCCCCACTTAGTTCTCGAGGCTGGGTTTACCAAGAACGCGTTCTGTCAACAGCTACCTTGCATTATGGATTGAATCAAATGATCTGGGAATGTCGGAGTACCGTCCTCTCAGAATGCAGCAGCGAAATTCAAATTTTCACGCAGGCACTTACTTATGACTTCGGACGATTTCTTTGGCGGTCCAAGCGTGTTGGGTTCGCACAATTGATGGGGGAGTGGGAAGATGTAGTTGAAGCATTTTCTCGGACACGGTTCACAAAAGCTACAGACCGACTCCCGGCGATCATCGGCATCGCCAGCTTGTTCAACGATATTTCCAAGTCCACGTTTATTGCCGGGCTATGGATGGCCGCCCTGAACAAACAGCTCCTTTGGTGCTACGACAAAAGAGATCATCATCGGATATTGGGCCCTCCGATGAAGGACCAGGTATGGATAGAACCCGGCTGGAAGCCTCAAACTCCTTCGTGGAGCTGGGTCTCTGTCGATTATCCGGTGAGGTCAATGGCTAGTGTTAGTTCGGATGACTTGGACTGGGACTTCAGAGTCTCGAACTTAGATAAGGTTAATGTCACCGACCCGGTAGCTTATCGCGCAGGCTCCGCTGGCGTTGAGTTACAAATCGCAGGATACCTCTTACCTTTTGCCCTTCCTGCACGGCAACTTGGGAGTCAGAAACCTGTAGCAACGACTCTCCGAATAGCATGTGGTCGCTCTTCCGTTGAGCTCAGAGCAGAAATTGACGCCGGCTGCTCAATTCCGGATGGTATGTTTGGGCTAAGGATAGCTACTTTTACTGGACATAGTGGCCCTCCAGTGCGACCTACTTCCTATTTTCTCTTACTTGAACTAGTAGACCCTGGACGAGCTCGGTACAAACGTATTGGTATCGGTCACGGTGAGCCGGATGCTGTTCGTCTGGCCTTCAGAGCCGCAAGCCATGTGGAGTTGACGTTGATCTAACGAAATGAATAACATGTGTCTCTGGGTTCAGCATTTGAAAAAGCATCGGAGCGCGTACACGCTCCTGCCACACCCTTTTCACAAAGGCCTGAAGGGCGAGGCCCAATACCTAGAAATTAGGGTATGTGTTAATAGAAAAGTTGAAAGAAATCCTTGATTCATATTAACGCGGGACATTGAGAGCACTCAATTCTAAATCTTCTCGATATACGTGGATTCCTTTTCAATACTACAAGATGTGCCTATCAACAATAATTTAATCACCTATGTGTAAAAGCTGCCTGGAAAAATAGTAAATGTACGTCTGGATCTATAAAGTATAAAACTTCACCATTCAAGGTCACCGGTGTCCTATCTCGATTTCCCACGGTGGTGGTGTCCCACACCACCGCGATCCAAAGGCAGTCGGATAACCTTCCAAGTGCGAAGCCTTGCGAAAAACCTCGAGACAAGTCGGACAAGCCATCTTCACCTCCTCACCGGCATTCACAGGCTGCAAATGCCCTACGAAAGCAGCGCGCATCGGATCCTTTACAAACGATTGCATGTTGTACTCGACGACCCCAGAACACACCGGACACACGCCCCCAACCGTGTAGCGTCCAGGCGGCGTGGTGGGGCGGAAGTGGAAGCTGGGGTTTTCCTGGAGGGACAGCGCGAGTGGACAGAACGGCGTGGGGAGGTCGGACAGCGCGAGGGGCCTCCACGAGGGGCGCAGGCGGAGGTACAGCCCGGCAAGCGCGTCGATGGGCGGCGTGCAACACATGTAAGATTTATTTTTCTCCATGATTCTGCCCTCCTATTCGCTCCTGGTTTTATTGTTGATGTTGATGTAGGAGCCCCACTGATATATCGCTTGACGTGCTTGATAGGAAGAGGACCGATGGCCACGCCTCCATTGGAATCACCCAAAGACATAGAGCGGGAACTTGTTGAGAGACGAGCTCGGTTGCAGGAGAGACGGCTAGAACTAGAGCTCTACCATCTAAAGGATGTAATGTAAAGCTACTTTTATATCTGATATCGTCAGTGAATGACCAGCCCCCGGACCCGGACCCGGACCATAAGCTCTACTCGGTGGTAATCAATTCGACCTCACGTTTTGCCCCTGTCCTGCAATCGCGATGCATAAGTACAGCCTGCTTGTATATCCTTATATTTTTCGGGTGATGTACTGGGGAGTAAGTTTCCGCCTTCCTTTCTCGAAAGCTTCAACCACAGCACCGTGGTTTGTAAAAATAAAAAGAGAGATACGTCTTTTGACATGTAGTCAACCGTGCTGCACAGGTTTTGTTGGGGCGATCCAGAGAATTCTACTTTTATCCTCCAAACCCCTTTTCGCGAGTCCCCACGTAACCACCATGTCACTTCGGGACAGAGTACCATTAAGGTGAAGGAGAGATATAGAACATTTGAGCCCGGAAACCCTGTGAACTAAATAATACGTGGTCCTAGGGCCCAACCCTATTGCCAAGACCGACTAAATCAGCGGGTCACATGTATTTTGGACGAAATTCCACGGGGAAGATTTTTCACATAAACTCAACAAGAGCTGAGCCTGCTGGACGACGGCTTTCCAACTCAGGATGGACTCTGCCAACCGCCCCGAGATCCTTCTTCTAAGCCTTGCATTCCAAAGCTTTTTCGGTGAAAGCTATTCGTCCCTGATTGACAGCCTTTGCAAATCCGCTCGATTGAAACGCGCCAAAACTGCCAGTGCTGCACTCCAATATTTTGAAGCGAATAACCCAAGATCGATTCTGGTTACTGATGAAGGCCTGACGGAGACGGAAAACAGGGCAGTGCTCGACAAGGTGGTATCGTACGTTCGCAATGGTGGTCTGGTCATAGTCGGACTACATTTCAACTGCTTTACCGACATGGATGCCTTTGACGATTTCTTCGGCGGAACTTTCGGACTTCCTTGGCGGGCTGGTGACTATCACAGGTCCGACTTTCAGCTCAATCCCTCCTGCTCTCTTCCTACGGGCGTGGCACCAGACTCGCTCCCCGCGCCGTACAGCATGAAGGTGCTTCACGTCAAGAACGCTCAGCCTCACGAGAAGATCTTCGTTCCAGTGGCCAACGCCATGACACAATCGCAAGTCTTTCCGCCCGAATACGTCAATCTGGCACAGGCTGCGGTGGTCGGAACAAAAGTAGGAAATGGATACCTGGCCTACGTTGGGGATGTCAACTCGGAGGAAGGATCGAATAATGTCATACTGTCTCTATGCGGCTTATAGGACAGCTTTTGTTGGGGAACAAGATGTTAGGATACACTCTTCAAATCGGGCAATGTTGCGTTTTCCTTCGGTGTGAATGGGGTGTGCTTTCTTCGAGAAGGCAGAGCTGACCGTGTCTTTTTGACTCGGGTGCCAACCTTAGGAAGATTCGCCTTTCCTGCAGAGAAGTATCTATCGGAGATGGGCAGTGTGTATGTAGCAGACATGCTACGGAGCAAGGCTCTCGAAACTGTTCTAAGCTAAAGTCCATAGCGTGTTTCATTTCTGATCGTCGTGCGTTAGAAGAATCTGTGCATAGGCCATTCCCGATACTCTGAAATACCCTGATGGGAGGGTCAACGTACCAGTACCTATAGACTTTAATTTCTTTTTTGCGGAGTTGGTCCGGTTGTCGTGAGAGCAGACGTAATATTAATTTACTGGTAGTATGGAAAGAAAGGTTTTTTGTGGCTCGCCCGCGCCGTGTAGCAGCAGCAGCAGCAGCAGCAGCTCACTAAGCTGTGGGCATTCTCTGTCTACCTCACTAATCACTTTACTGTGTGTGCTCTGCTTGTTCTCCCAGGAGCGGGATCAGGTGACGATGATCTGACACTCCCGAGCCTCCTCTGATCCCCAGCCCTACTACATGCTCCACGCATGATAACAGTTTATTCTGGCTGTAATGTGACATAATCCGTACATCTGGATGCGTCTTGACTCGTCCCCAGTGTTGCATTGCTCTCTGTTCCTCTAGCTTGTATCCCTCGCCGGTCTGTCGTAGACGGCGCTCTGTTCAACTTCCACCGGCCTTGGGCTTGTCCTCATGAAGTTGAGCATAATGCACTCACAATTTCCTCTCTTCTGAATCTCTCCTTAGCTTTCAATTCCGCTGCCTCTTGTGGCCTTGCTTTCGGCTTCAGCCTCACAACTGATCTCTGGTGTGGACGTCAAATCGCCAATAAGATCGAGGGTTCGTTCCTTGCTCGTCTTCACCATCGACCTTTCCTTGTCTTTCCGCATCCGACTTTTTCATTTCACTCTCTCAGAGGGCCGGCTGTTTTACTGTCTGTACCGTCTGTATCGTCTCTCAGCACCATACAATGTCAATGCCACCAGACTCAGACTCAAGCTTGGTACCTCAGCTACGTTCCTCGTCATCAGAAATTTCCCACCAACCGACGTCGGCATACTCGCGTTATGTTCCGGCTCCGCCCCGCATTGTCGTCCCTCCTCCGGCCTGGACACCCAACTCTCTAAATCTGCACAATCCTCAGAGGTTCGTGTCCAGCGAGATTCGGAATGCGGAATTTCTCAGAGGGGTCACTAGCGGGGACTTCACTGCACCAAAGTCGCCACTGGAGTGGAAGTACGAGTGGCGTCGCCGAGCTCAGAGGATCCTTCCATTCATCTATCTTGGTCCAATGGGGGCTACTAAGGATCGTGATTTCCTTGAAAGAGAGGGAGTCACCCTACTCCTGGCCGTGAGGAACACAAGATCCGCACAAGCAAAACTTTTGGACGCCACAGGGGTTGCGAGCGACCTAGGAATATCTTGCCATGCGGTGGATGTGAATGGCAACCAGGAGCTTATCGCCGCCTTCCCTCGAGCAATTCAGCTTATCAATGACCATTTGTCTCATGTCTGTGCACAGCAACTTCAAGCCTCTCCTGGGGGCGACAACGGAGATCCTACCTCGAAAAGTAGCGCTAAGTCGGGCAAAGTGCTGGTCTTCTGTGAATCTGGAAGCGAACGATCAGCTGCCGTTGTGGCCGCCTACTTGATGACGATGTATGGCCTTGATTTGGTAAGGGCCATTCAAACCATTCAATCCCAGCGGTTCTGTGCGGCCTTTGACGACGACATGAAGAACCTTCTTTTGTCCTATGCCACAATTCTCGACGCGCAACGAGATGTAGCGCGGTCCGCCGGGATCATGGACCAAGTGATGGGACTGCAAGGCGGTAGGCGGATGAGTAATGAAATAGTTAGGGGGTTAGATTCCGGTGCCAGCAGGGCAGTAAAGAGGAACGTAAATGAAGCGTACGACACAGAGATGGGGTGTGGAGACGCTGAAGGACAGATTGACAGCGACCGATTCGGAGGGAGAGAAGGATATGCACCTTTCCAAGACCGGATGCCGTAGTTGTATATATATATGCAAATTGGAGATACGCCAAAACGCCGACATCGTGGAGTATAGTCTAGTTTAATTTCTGAACACGGGGCTGGCTTGTGATACCACCTGGGAGGCGTTATTAAGATGAGAGATTCCCCTGGTATCGAATTCTTTGACTCTATGTATGTATGTACAGAATGGCGATTGAAATGGTGATAGAACCTAATGAATCCAAAAAATAAAAAATAAAAAATAAAACCCCCCCAATCCATTTTCTCTTCTCTCAACCCGGCATCCCCAAACAAAGCATTGCTACTATGACCCCGTACAAGAAAAATTTTTTTTTTCTGGGTAGCTATATGTTCAGAATACCATTGACATCCTTTCCTGTATGTTCCGCCAATTGGGAACTCTTTTCGATGGCGCGGTGCCATTGCGCAATAAGCCGATGGTTTATCTTTGCGGTTGCCATTGGCCCTATCTGTTAGGGATTTTTCCGGGGGTGTGCTTGCGTTCTGGGCATCACCATTTACTTGGCAACTTGGGAACAACCTTGGGGGAATCTAGGTGTTTGGTAGGGTTCACCGACGGGATCTCAGAAGGCGGAGAGAGAAGGTAGGGAGTGGGTTTTGTTGTTTTCGAATTAAGCCTGCGGAAGAAAGAAACATGTCCAGAGAATTCCTACTCCCGCTAGAATACATTGGGACCAACGAGAGGTCTTTGGATTTCCCTCCACCTATCCACTTTTTGCTCTAAATGTCAGAATTTGGCTGCTTTTAGAGATTGAGCTTCGACGATAGCCAATTATGCCCACAGACGGTTCAACCTTCTTCCGCTGTCAGGATTTCTTCGATCAGGCTCTGGATCGTATGGCCCTGTAGGTATACCCTTCCAATCATAAAGTCTCGTCTCCTGATGGGTCTGTCATCCATGCGGTATAGCCGATGAACCAAATGAGGGCCGGTAGCAATTGCGGCATCCTGTGCTGAGGCGGTTCAAAAGGTTAGTGCACTCGATGGCAATATAGTCATTGAGGCCGTCTTACCCCAGAAGAGAGCGTGGACAGTGGCGCTCTTGGCCTCTGAAGATGGAATGCCCTCCCATCTATCTTCTACTAAAGCTTCGAGAAAATAGATCAATTGCTGAAGATCGTAAAGTCGTTCCTGAGATTGTGTGAACAAATCATAGAGCCATTCGCGTTTTCTTACACCTAGCGATTGCTCGTTCTGAATCTGCTCTACAATCGGCCGGGTCTCGTAGAATTCGTAATTGAATTGCCAGAGCCTATCGCATGCCCATCGAAAGCGAAGGGGTTCCTTAGACAAGCGGTTCATGCCTTTGTGGTCGGCCGCATGCTTCTGGACCCATAGGACAAATAACTTGCTGAGATCATAGACGATAGCGTCTCTATCGAATGTCGCAGTGTTGTCGGTCCTGGTGTAGGACTTGGCGGTTTGGACGGTACGCGGGTTGTTCTCGACCATGCGGCTTAACGGGATGACAGTATTATGTTCGTTGTTGTGCTCGTTGTCGCCCGTATCCATTTCCTTTTGGGCTGGATAGATGTGGGTTGAGTAGAGGCGGGTTAGTGCTGAGGGCGGTTTTTGGGGGGTTCGCGAGAGCCCTCTAAGGATACAGAGCAGGAGCTGTGTGAAAGATGGTTTGAAAGAATGGTTCAATTGCTAAGCTGATAGAGCAGAAGGCACGGCATAGGTTGCCATGCTGGGTAGGAACGATAGAGCCAGTTTGGAAATTGTGTGCGCAGATAATAGCCCTATGTCATGGCCAAGACTCGCCAGCTTGTAGGCCCGCACCATCTCCCCCCCCCCCAACAAGCACAGAATGGAAAACAGTCTCGATTGATTATTGCGGTGCGAGCTGCTAAGGGAACGTTTCTAATTGCCCAGAGTTACGCGTTGAGACGGAGGGCGATCCGGGACAGGCCTGAGAATCCTAGCACTGGCTGCCTCATGTGATTGTCACTTTTCATTTCTCAACGCGAAAGTCGAGATATACCGACACGCTTGGATAGCTAGAGATGCGCATGCCGCTCGCCGGCCACTGTCAATCGCTTAGACCAGTAAGAGAGCGTTCGCTCTCGTTACCTGAGAAGCTCTTGCGGCCGCCGCTCCTCGCTGACAATGACGGGTTTTCAGGAAGACTTGGTGTTGATGCGCGTGAATTCGCAGGAGTCAGCCTTGCAACCCGAGTGCTTCCAGCAGATGATGTGGACTTGCTCTTCTTGCGACGCTCGCCGGAGCTGGCTGTGCTGCTTCGGCGTATCCGCTCAGATGTAGGATGTTCTTCCAAATCAGGCGTTGGAGTACTACTGCGGGATGATGTCCTGGAATGAGATATTGAGCTAATCGAGCCGGGATGTCGATGCTTTGAATCTCTGGTAGGGTGCCGCTGTGGGTGGGTCTTCTCAATATCTGTCGCTTTTGCGCCCATGGTCTTGGTCCTCTTCCACCCTCGCCACCCGGTCCACCACAACCAACCCCCTTCTTGCTTGGCAATCTCAATGTGTTGCTTACGCAGGCTTTGCCTTAGATACGCGCGGCGTTCATTCTCCTTCTCCCAATATTCAGATCTGTAGATCTCCCAGTTTTCGCGGAAATCCGGGGAGAATGGTTTTGGCAGGAGCAATAGTTTGATGTAGTCACCACCTGGTGCCAGGTCTTCTCCCGGCAGTATGAAATCGTCATCATCACGCTGGGTTCGAGAGACGTTACGGCGATGTGAACGAAGATGGTTGTCCGGTCCAGAGGACGCAGGCTCCTTTCTTAGGCCCTGAGAGGTGCAGAAGGGCTCGACAGGGACGTAAGAAGATGCCATCGAAGGGAAAAGAGACGAGTATGGAAAGAGAAAAGACAGTGTAGAAAACATCTCCTTCCACCAGGGTCCTTTAATGACCACCACTTTTGAGTTGATGCCCCGCAGGCCTCTGTTCGCGACTCCCACCCACCGGCGCGGCCACCGGATCCCACGTTCCAACTGCCCAGTTCCCCATAACAGTATACCGGTGACCACCCCGCCCATTAGCGCAACTTTGTGGCCCATATCCACCACCCAGTATACCGAGCCTCCAATTTGGCCATCCTCCCGCGGACGAAGGAACACAAAGTAAACGCAGTAACCTATCCAAATAGCAAGAAGGAAGAGAAAGAACGTGTGCTGGCGTCGACGGGCGCGGAGGGTCAGGTATTGGGAGCGAAAGGACGCCTCGAGGATCAGGAGGTTCAGGTAAATTTGCGGGGGCGACGACGGCAGCGTCGACAAAGGATCAGAGGGCAGCAGCGGCGGCGGGGCAGCGCTTACAGACGAGTGAGAGCGGGCATGTACTGGAGAGCTGCTGGTGTTGGGCGGCGAGGACAGTCTGACTGCGGGCAACAGGGTCGCACTGGGCGATGGAGCACCCTTGACGATTTGGTCCAGCTTCGACTCGGACATGTACACGGACGGTCAAGGCACGTTATCAGCGGGAAGGACTGGGTAATCAGAGACATGGTGGAGAAACCATTGGGGGCAGAGGGGCCAGGATGCGTTGCAAAGGGCTCGAAGCAGTGTGAATGTTGGGGCGGAATGGAGGATTGTCTGCAACAGCAGCAGAAGCAGCAGCAGCAGCAGCAGCGGCAGCGGCAGCTGTGGAAGAGAGAGCCAAGTGCCAGCTTCGGCAATCCACGAATCGCCTCTGGTGAAAAGCGCCATTCATACAGCACCACAACAGCGGGAATCCCATCGAACACTCTCTCCAATATACAGAGTTCAATACTGCACATGTACATGGGCGTGCGTACATACAGAGAGCACTGTACCTGCTTCTGCTTGGTGCCACGGAGTACAGAGTCCATTCGCACCGGGCGTTCTGCAACGCGTGTCGGTGCATCTGGGCTTTTGCGCGGCAACAGTGCTTATCTCCATGCGGAGTGTACATAGTGGAGGAGCTGCTTCGGTGTTTTCGGGGTTGTCCTGGCTGGTGCCAGTGGCGGCGTCTTAGTTGAACCGCTTCCGACCTGTCCGTAGCCACCAGCCATTTCCAATTCATCAGCACAGCCCAACCCAGCTCGACCCGTGTATATATATTGTATGTGGCCGCCCCGCAACCGTTCCTGAGAGTGGCTTTCCAGCGTTGAGCTGCCGCCACTCCAGACCGTCACCGACAAGTTGAGTCACACATCCGTGTCGCTGCTGCTCCTGCAGTCCCTGACCTCCAACGCCGTTCGGCCAGCTTCCTTCTGCTCGGCCACCGCGACACTTGGTCTTTTCTCAGACTGCCATACGAGGCCTGCCCCATTCCACCCGGGCCTGCTGTTGCTGGAACAGCGACGATTTGATTCGAGCATGACTCAGCGTAGTCCTTTGGCATCGCAAAGAGCTGCGGAGGAAGGCCACACCGCTCGGGCGGGATACTTTCCTCTAGGTTACAAAGAGGGCTTCAGCCAATGGGTGCGTATGGAACGGAGCATTTTTGCACACGCCCTGATGGCTTGGGGATCCGCTAACACTATGGGTTGAGTGGGCAAACATTTCGCCGGTAGCGGCGGAGCATTCTGTTCTTTCCTTTATCCCGTATCTGCGGCGGCCCCCTAGCCACACGCAGACTGGATCTTGTCCGGCGTCGACGACCAACCTGGCCTTATCCATGCAAGATGGAGACACTCGCACCACGCCGCCGATGACAGCTAACTCGGTGACTGACCCTTATGGCACCAGGACCTGGCACTCGAACCTCATCCGCCTCAGTGGTAGGGATAGAGCTCTAAATGAATTTTCGGTCGAGCGAGATGGAGAACCTGTTGAGGAAAACCTTGTCATGCTGCACGGATATGGGGCGGGACTAGGATTCTTTTACAAGAACTTTGAAGGCTTGACCAGAATAAAAGGGTGGAAACTTTACGCCTTAGATCTGCTAGGGATGGGGAGGAGCAGCCGCCCGACCTTTCGCGTCCATGCAAAGGATCAAGAGGGGAAGATAAGGGAAGCGGAAAACTGGTTCATCGATGCACTAGAGGAGTGGAGGGTGCAAAAAAAAATCGATCGATTTACTCTCATAGGCCATAGCCTTGGAGGTTATATGGCGGTCGCATATGCTCTAAAGTACCCGGGCCACTTGAAGAAGCTCATATTAGCTTCTCCGGTAGGAATACCTGAGGACCCATACGCCGTCAACGCAGAGATGCCAGATCCGGAGGCTTCGACTCTCGCAAATGAGTTTACCCAGGATCAAGACGATCTCGTCAAGAGCTCGAACCCCGCGATCCCAGAATCAGTGAAGACTGGGGATAACAACAACTTTCTCAATGCTCGATCTAAAGCAGAAAAGGATTTGGCGGACGGTAAGGCAGGGAATGGGACTAATGTGCCGAGACGCCCACTGCCGAAATGGCTCTCATATCTATGGGATGCAAATTTCTCACCGTTTAGTCTGGTTAGGTGGACAGGACCCCTTGGGCCGAGATTTGTCTCTGGATGGACCTCTCGCCGATTCTCTCATCTTCCGCCTGGTGAAGCGCAAGCCCTACATAACTATTCTTACTCTCTATTCCGTCAACGTGGAAGTGGTGAATATGTGCTTGCGTATGTACTAGCTCCAGGTGCTTTTGCCAGAGATCCCCTTATTCGCCGAATACATGGGGTCGGTCGACAGACTATACCTCCTCGGCAGTCAGGCGACTTGCCATTACAGAATGTCATGGGCAGCGCTAAGGAAAATGGTATTCCTATTGTTCTGATGTATGGTGAGAACGACTGGATGGACATCGCGGGTGGCTTTGCGGCCGAGCAAAAGATTAAAGACGAGAAGGAGAGAATCCTGCGGTCTGCTAGCGAAGAAGAGAGGAAATTGGATAACGGGGAGGCCAGTGTTGTTATTATCAAGAAGGCTGGACATCACGTTTATCTGGATGGCTGGGAGGAATTTAACGAGGTCATTAGTGAGGAATTGCGGGATGTCGTGCGCAGGGAGAAGCTCAGGTCTGTACGGTCTGATGTTGAGGGCAGAAGAAAATAAAGTATGTACTGTGGGTATGAATCATTACGGCATTAGACTATCATCTCCCGTTGTATTTGTAAGAATCAATTGCGGGTTCTACCTGCTCAATTCTTCTCAAGGAGGGTTCTTCATGGTGAGGTTCGACGTCTTACTCGAACTCTCTGACGAGACTGTTGATGGTGAGGGTGGTGTGTGGTGGGAGCTCTGTGATTTATTCCTGCCCGCTGCCTCACCAGAGGGATCCATTCTCGTCATCGGCTGGAAGCCAAAGTAGCCTTCAGAGATTCCATACGATCCAAGCGCTGTTGCTGGGGGTGTTCGTGCTCTAAACATAATCGGCGACATGGAGACCCCCGCCTGGCTGTACCTCCATTCCCGCCTCAATCTGCCCTCTGTATTACTCGACGGTATTCCTGAGGCGGTTAACGAGCGTCGGTGCCTTCGCTGCCGCTCTCCCGCGGATAGTTCAAGTCTTGAATTCATCGAAGTCCACAGGGTATCCTCGTTTTGTCCGGACAAGCTCCAACCTCCGACTCCTTCGAAGTCCCGTTCGATCCCCACACTGCTCGCCAGCACGTACCCCCCGCCGTCCCGGCCTACCGTAGTCACTAGGCCCTGGTCCGAGATAGCGCTGCCGCCACTGCTCCTGCGCTTTCTTCGTTTGTGGGTGCTGTCTCTGCCGCTGGGAGTCCTTGGCCGGCGGGATGTTTGAGAAGGTGGGCGAAGAAACACGTAGTTGTGAATGACAACGATCGCCAACTCAATGTACACGATAAGGGCACGGAGAGTTAAAGCCGAAAGAGCGATTGTCGTCGTGAAGGCGGCAAAGGCAGCGAAAGGGACAGAGAGAACTAGCAGGAGTGGCGGGAGGAAGAATGATAGCAGGTTCATTGTTGATCCTTCTCATTTAGTTGTTGCGCTTCCTCGTCTTTCCTGCTTGAGCTCTTCCCTTGGCCATATGGCAAAAGTGAGACTGGCCCTGCAGAGATGTTGTTGGTTGGGGTTTTGGGTGGATGGAGGGGGTTTGATGCTTGGTCGCGGGGAGATGGTATGCAATTACATAAGTGGCCCCTCCACAACTTTCAGACCTTCAATCCTTCGTGCCCCAAACCTCCTATCATGGCCGAAGAAGCACAGCAGCCGATGGGGCCATTCCCATGGCATCTAGGAGTCTTTGATGCGCACTGCCACCCCACCGATTCCATGCCGTCAGTCTCGGCAATCCAAAACATGAAATGCCGTGTCTTGACAGCTATGTCAACAAGAGCACAAGACCAAGAGCTAGTTGCTCAAATTGCTGAAAAGTATCCAGTGCGGAGAGAACATATATCCACTGCTGTCGAACCACAGGTTTCAGTCGCAGGACAAGTGCTTCCCAGTTTTGGATGGCACCCATGGTTCTCACACCAGCTATATGATGATAATGTCTCGGATACTCGACATGTTGGCGATACCGAACACGATGCCCTCAGGATATCCCATTACCAGGCGGTGTTGGTGCCCATGCCAACGGATCAAGAGTTCCTACGTTCTCTACCCTATCCACAGCCACTCTCCAAGTATATTGCCCAAGCAAAGGAATATCTCGAACGGTATCCCTTAGCACTAATTGGGGAGGTTGGTTTGGATCGAAGTTTTCGCCTTCCCAATGCTTGGCCACCTGGTCAAGAGGGCGCTAGGAATTCTGAGCTCACACCCGGTGGTCGCGAGGGTCGGATGCTTTCGCCCTATCGAGTGCGAATGGAACATCAGCTGAAGGTATTCAAAGCCCAGTTGGGTCTAGCAGCTGCAACGCAGAGAGCTGTGTCAGTCCACGGAGTGCAAGCACATGGGGTCGTCTTTGAAACATTGCGGGAGACATGGAAGGGGTGTGAGAAAGAAGTTATAAGCAAGAGATTAGAGAAGCGTAGGGGCGATGCTCCTGGGAGCGATATCGATCGCTACGATGGTGGTATAGGGGGAGAGGAGACCCAGGGCCAAAAGGGGTTTCCACCTCGGATCTGCCTCCATTCTTACTCCGGTCCGGTGGAGGCTCTTAAGCAATACCTACACCCGTCTGTGCCTGCTAAGATCTTCTTTTCGTTCTCGTCCGTCATCAACCTCTCTACAGCAGCATTCGAGAAGGTTGCCGACGTCGTTAGGACAGTGCCAGATGATCGGTTGCTGGTCGAAAGCGACCTGCATTGTGCGGGAGATGAGATTGACCGTCTACTTGAGGAGATGGCTCGACTACTATGCACAATTAAAGGCTGGGGGCTAGAGCATGGCGTTCGCCAGCTTGGAGACAATTGGGCTCGATTCGCATTTGGCTAGTTTGTATTGAGTTTGCCATTTTTGCTCTGTGATGCAGTGCAGATGAGTGGACTATGGCAGAAGCATCGTGAGATCTCTGAATGCTACCGATACCGTTTTCGCGGCTAGTCATTTCCCTGGCTTGCAAACGTATTACTTTGAATTGGTTCATTTGGTGCGATAGCTTTCTATTTTGTGATGCACTCGAGATACCTCAATTCCCCGGATATGTTTATAAAGGGACATGTTAGCGTGACTAAGTGCCCATGATTTCTTAATTTATTCCCTATTGACCGAACTCCCCCAGCAAAACATCTCTGTCAAGAAGGTTGTGTATCGAAGCGGCGTCCCATATAGAATCCGTTGGTGGCCAGATAGACTTGGCAAGCACCAAGAGCTCGACAAGAAACCTGCTTCGAGAGTGTATTATGCGGGGGGAGAAAGGTTTTTCTGGGAGGATCCAGCCTCGTGTGGAGAGCTTGGTGGTTTGCTATTGACATGAAACGGGTCGCCGTGGCGGAATTGTACGTATATATACATATATATATGGCTTGTGTGGCCGTCAGGTCTCTGTTGTCTTAAAACAACTCGTCAAACCGGAGAGTTGCCCTTCCTGTCTTCCAACGTCGCAGCCTTGGTTACCAGCGGAGGTGCCATCTCCCCCCAACAGTGACTACGTGCCGCCACCCGTAATAATATATATGTCTGGCAGAACCAACATATAGAATACCCAGAATTGGAGTCAGACGGGAAAAAAAAAAAAAAAAACTTTCATTGATGCAAGAGGGCTATGCCGAGCACAAGTCCAATCGCGTCGTCCTTTCGAAAGCCTCGGGGAGGGGACAGTTTTAGGTATTCTCTATATTTTTTTTATTTTAATCTTTGCTCCAGACTCTGTATAGTCCTCTGCTACGCTCTGGAACCCAGGGGAAGCCCTACATAGTTCTTTGATAAAGTAGCACATGACCCGCCCGCCCTAATTAGTTAGATATAGCTAAAGACAGTGTGTGGAATAGAAGGTAGTATGGATATAGATTAGACGGATGAGCCCTTTTTCATAGGACTGAAGTCCCTCGGTATTAAATAGGTGATGGTGAATGTGAGAGAGAATTCATAGCGTGAGGAATCCGAAAGAAAAGAGGGAGAGAGAGAGAGAGGAAACAAAGAAGGATACCAGTCAACCCACTCCGCAGCAAATCCAGACCGCGCAAAGACAACGCATCGGAAATCAAATTTTAGTTCAGCCGACCCACAATTCTTGCCATTGAGTTTCGTGGTAAACTCCAAGCTGTGCATTCATTACTGGGAAACCGTCTCCCGCAAATATTCCGATTCCCCGGGCCTTCCAATAAGAAATAGAAACTTAAAGCATCGCAGTATAAGCTAGTCGCCCGGGCTCAGAATCTGCCTCCACAGTATCTTTTCTTCACGGAAGGAAATCAGAGGCATGTTTGCTTTCTGTGCACCTCAGTCATGACCAGATTAGTATTGCACTTAACAAACCGATTCCTCTAGCTGCGGTCACGGAGTGATACCCTTAAGTTGATTTGCTTTTTTCATAGGAGGGAATATGAGTTAGAGCCACGCTTCAAGTATACTACTACTACAACCAAAGCCACTAACTCCATCGCTGGCTACGAGACGTATAAATCTATAAGCCTCTCAATATCTCCTCCAAGGTGATCGGCTTCCGCACAGCATTCGAAAAGCCTTCATGGAAGCTAATCCAAACCTTGTTCTCCTGATCACATTCTAAAGTCCGCCTCTTCTTCCGTGTGGCGTTTTCCAGCTCATCAGCATCCCCCCCATTCGCTCTCGAAACCACTTCGTTAACAACCCGTCCAAAGAAGTCTCGTTTGGCTCCCGCTATCTTGGGCTTTGCGCTAAGGGGTATCATCTTATCGTTGTACATCATATTTGTAGGAGCGGACTCGCATAGAGGATTTCTGGCTCTAAACCTTGCTTGGCGGGCGTCGTTGCGTCGGCGAACCACATCCTTTTGGTATTCTTGGTCTAATACCTGTCGTATAGCATACCGGGTGGGAGCTGATGCTGATCCCTGAACCGTTGCTCCGGTTTCAAAAGTCGCTAGGGTATCGATCGGCCTAGTTACCATGGTCAGCACATTCGGAGTTTATCTCAAGATTGCGGCGCCTACGGTTCCATCCGATATACCCAACCTGCGTCGCGGCCACCCGCCTCCAGTTCTATCCGCCTTCTCTCAAATGTCACACTAACACCGGCCATCACTCCGACGGCTCTTCGAACCATTTCACGCTCATTTCCCTTACGGACACTCGCAACACCTCGCTGGTCGCCACTGCCACCAACAACAACCGGTTTAATGTCCGGCATTAGCATTTTGTTTAGGTATGGCACAAGGTCTGTAGCGAGTTCTTCGGGAGACCTGAATGAGCGAAGCAACTGGATAGAGAGTGAAGACTGGAGGTTTAGTAGGAGTGCCCGATTGCTTCGTAGGGTTTCTGACGCAATGAAGTCCGCTCTGGGGCCTCTAAATGGAGCAGGATCGCCATCACCATCCTCACCAAGTCGTGTCTCCCAGATGGTTGACGATTGTGTATGCCGCGCGGCTGAGGCAAATAAATGATGGAAAGAAAGAACAGGTTGGCTAAGGTAGGGGGTCAGTTCCCACTCTTGGTCTGCGAATATTCTTGAGTTGAGAGCGTCGTGGAAGTGAAGCCAATCGTAAGCAACATTTGGCTTTGAAAGAAGCGAGTCGTCTTGATACGGCTGCGACAGATATGTCGAAAAGCAATCTAGAATCACTTAGCCTCATTATCTACTGGTTGGGCATATTGCCTACCTGTGATGACCCGATCACACTCCCCTCCACTATCTACCGTCTCTCGTAACCATTCCATTGCCCTTCTCTTTGAAAACTCGGAAACTCCTATTTTTTTATCATATCCCCCTGGCACACCATCTATTGGTTCCAGACTCGTGAGCTTAGGAAATCCCGCGCCCTCCAGAAATACTCTCCGTACCACTTCTTTGTATCCGCCACGGCCTAAACCTCGAGCCCCCGTACCCCCATTATTCAAATCCCCGAGTACGTGCTGCTCAACCCATGATCGAGTTAACCTAGCTGTGTTGGCAAGCGAGGATCGTAGTTTGCCGGCCACCCATTCCCCAACGACCATGACACCTCTAATATCCCCTTCTCCAGCACCGATACTACTCGAACCCGCCTCTCGCCGACCGCTGAGTCCCCAGGTTGCTTCGCAGAGACGCCGCACTCCGTCGCTGTCACACGGAAACCCTTCCTTCTCAAAGATTGTCTTCATCCGCGAGACAACCATACTAAGCGGAGGCTTTTTAACATAAATAATCTCCGCAACGCTAGAATGGCGAAGAGGCCTTAGAGATGGATGATAGACGTCATTACATATCAATATCAATGGCCTTAGAAACCGGAAATCATCTCCTTTCCTTTTCCTCCGAACAGTGGTGTTATCGCCGAGCCCTGTAGTCCGTTGAAGTGAGTTTTTTTCATCCAGCGCGACCAAATCGATCAAGGCTTGAATAAAGCCCCCCTCACCGGCTCCGCCCGACCCTGAAGAACCGCCTACGACCCCATCTACTTCATCGACGACAACACAGACCGGCTTCCCCGTTTTCCTGGGTTTGCCGTTCGCCGATCTAGTCCCTAGAATCTTTACATTTTCCGTACCTAGACTATCTCGTATTCTACCTCTGACAACATTTTTCGACCTTTCATCGCTTGCATTGATCTCTAGCACTTCGTAGCCAGCATGTCTTGCCGCGACATGAGCTAGCGTTGTCTTTCCAAGTCCAGGTGGGCCCGTTAGGAGAAGGATTTTTCGATGACGCCGCTCTTCAGAACCATCCTTAGGCTCTTTCGGTGTCCCTTTCACCCGCCGCTGTCGAGGAAATACGATTGGGTCCCAGCCTTTGAGCCACCTTAGAACTGATCTGTGTGTTCGCTCGTCACCAATAAGATCTGTGAAGGCCTTCGCGCGATATTTCTCCGTCCACAGCAACGTCTTCCCACATGGGGGCTGTGGTCCTGAGAGTTGAACTTCTTCAATTGAAGGTGTTGGGACCTCGAGTCGATTCTTGTCGGTCTGGTCGGCCGATTTTCTGATCTCCCTAGCGTTGTCATCCAGGAGTCTGTGGATATCAATCCCGTAGTAGCTTTTACGTGCTCGCCCGGGAGCAGTGGGGGTCCGCGCTGAAATCAATTGCTCAAATGGAGTGGGCGTTACAGTCGGTTTTTTAGAAATTTCAAACGACCTCCCAGAGCAAGTTCGGATAGAATACATCCTCCTAGTGGTCTCAGAAGTTGTTTTCTTTGACGGTTGAGACGGAAGAAAGGAGGAGATGCTGTTTTGAATTGGGTCGGTGACACCAAGTGGTCTGGACATCGAAACACTATTGCCTCCCGAGATATTTTGACCAGTGAGTGATCGTGTGTCATCGTCGGAATCGTCATCAAGTAGAAAGGGTCCAACCCTCGAAGGGCAGTTACGTTGCGACTCCTTCAGTCCTTCCATCACCTCTAGTCCACCACCCACAGTAACTGCAGCTCGGTGGGAGGCGGACTTCTCGATCTTATCAAAGAATTCGTCATAATAAAGTGTAGGCGTTGTCCGTCCCCCGCCCTGGCTGGTACCTGGGGGGACGTAACTTCCGGTCGATATAACGCTGGCTAGAGAAGACGATTCTTGGACAGCCGCCATCACCGGAGGTGAGGAAGGCAATATCTCCGCGTCTTTAGAAGCCGAAGTTCTTAGAGTTGTGCGAACGAAGTTAGACTGATTTCGTATTGGACTCTCTATAACATCCCAGGATTTCAGCGAGATATGTCCTTCCAATTATTGTGAGAGACAGTGCTACAGCCACTATCAACTCTAGCACGATATTGGCATTAGACAGAACTTACCAGCCTGGCAGTCTTCGTCACTCCTGAATGCGTCTGCCACCTCCCAAGCCCGATGCTGTATCACTACACCCTGCTTATTCTTCTCCGCGGCAACTTCGGCCTTTTGAATGTAAAGCGCCTCGAGGTCGTCAGAGTAGTTGGGAGATAGAGGCAGAATAGCTGTGGGGCTAGGGTCAATTGAGGCCCCAAGCTCCGAGTGAAGAAAAACTGCAGGGTCAGAAGAGTACGGGATTGTTGATGGGGATGTGTAGCCCATTTCAATTTGTGGGTAGGTAAAGCGACATCTCGGTTGACGCGTTCTGGACGCGTGAAAAGTATCACCGCGCCGCTTTAGTGGATATCAAGCCCGCCCAGACAGGGAAAGCGGCGTGAATATGAACTTTTGTTGTAATCAACATGCACAAGAGTAGTCTCTTGTGTATATATACGAGCATTGTACGGGATACTCGCCTCAGTGTCTTGCGCGTTTTGGGTGTGGGGTTATTGCTTGCTTCCTAGACTGCCGCTTGACACAGCATCGAGTGATGGCGAGGGATCAGGCAGGCAGGTTAGCAGATGCCGAATTCAAAGATATCCGTCCATGGCTGATCGCAATTCGCAGCCCTCCATTCAGACAAGTTCTTTCGACAAGGTTTGTGGGCATCGCATCTTATCCTGTTTGGGCGCACGAACGTTCTGGGAGTCACTCCAAAGAAAAAAGACTTGAGGGTGTACCAATGGAAGATGGATAGTCATTTGAGCACCTCAACACTACGCGTACCGGCCGAATAACGAGTGCGAAAGCTCATAGCCGTTGTCTCCATATGTGGCCACGCTTACGGCTGGTCCACAGGGGTAGTTTCATTACGTACCTCAACGTTTTCGCCTGCTACGGCAGGACCCCCGTTTCCTTGCTCCTTTCGCGTCTGACGCTTCATATATCGAGATAGGCTCTCACAGAGTCTGTCCAAAAGCCACTCAGCTTCCTGCGATGCCAGCATAGGGCTATCTTCCCCAATCCAATCCCAATTGATTAGACCTTCCTCTTCCTCGTCTTCTTCAACCTTTTCCGCTGTGGAGGATGAGAAGCGTATCAGCCGTGTGAATTCAACCCATTCTTCGTAAGAATAACGTTTTGGCGGCTTGGTGCGAAGATGGCTAGCTGCGCGACGAATTGCAAGGGCAAGGCTATGTGGCAAGTCTTGCTCGTTGGTCTCGTCTCGCGCTAGTTCCTCAAGAGTCTTTGGAGCGCCATCGATATCGTCAATACCCGCTTGGAAGCCTTCGGCGACACGTTTCTCGGCCGCCTTCTCCTCTGCCTTTCGCCGAATCCAAAGGAGTAGCCAAGGGTTTCTCTTAAGGAATCCCGGCCACAGCCCTGCCTTTGGCAGGACAGTCCAATCCGCCAACTGAAACGTGCCTCTTTGGAAGCTTGCGATAACAGTCTCACCCATATCACTAATTAGGATCGTCATAGTCGGGACAGCCAGGAGTGACCACACCAAGAAAAAGGGTTTGCCAGCATTTGACTTTGGCGATAGGTCCCCGTACCCAATGGTGAGAAGAGAGACATAACAGAAATAGAGTGCTTCAAAATAACTCATGCCTTGCTCCTTCTGCTCCGCCTTCCAAAATACAATAGCACCCACACACCACAAGAGCCCAAACGCAATTGCACTTATACACAAATTATACCACCTTTTAAAGGCTTTAGTGTGACGTTGAATCTCCCTCATCGCATCGAACCGATCCCTTTCCTCTTTGAGAAGAGTAATCTTCGGTTTCCTTGTGCGCGCACGGGTAATGGACAGGACGCCAGTGGTGAGCCGTTTTTTAAGGGACCCAGGTGGGCGGTGTGCTTCAATATTATTGAAGGTAATGCGACGACTCTGGGCAGACATATTTCCGGACACCCGCGGATTGGCACGTCCTCCGAAGCTTTTCCTCCCCTCTCGAATGCTCATCGATGCTGTGGCCGCGCGGCCAATAGTTCGTATACGCGTCTTCTCGACATGTTGCTTGATAATCTTGTCTTGGCTTATATCCATGGTGAACCGTCGAATGCTATTAACTACCAACCCCAACATCACAATTCCCACAACTGAAAAGGGGAGGACTAGTCCCCTCCCAGCACTGTTGGTTGGGAAAAGGTCCCCAAAGCCAACCGTAAGTATTGTGACGTCGCAGAAGTATATCGCGTCCGCGAAACTCCAGCCACAGATTTTTGCAAAGACCCCCGCGCCGCCTCCGAGCCAGATGAAAAACATCATGGTCTGAAGCATAAGTGTGCGCTGGTGGTCGGTAAGGGTGAAGTGCTGGGGGTAGTGCCCGAGGAAGTACCCGAGCATATTGACCATGAGGATCATAGAACTAAAAAGATAGAGAACAGCAGCAAGAATGGCGTACCAAAATCCCTGGGAGTATGTCTCTTGGGGGCGGAGAGGCGGCACATAGTTATTGACAGCTGCAATGATGGCGATTAACTTTGTTAGAGACGCCATGTCAGCCGCCACGTTAGCTTGATAGTACCAACAGTTGGTAGGTGAGAAGATGAGTGAGACATACAATCCCCGTCGCCAGATACCAGAGCATGATAGTTAGAGGCAGCGCAACGATATACCGTACTCGCTGAGCAAAGTTAAATAGCAGAAATATATTTCCAGCGAACCCGCAAAAGAGAGAGCAGGCGTTGAGCACAATACACCTGCCTCTGGGGTCAGCTGGGAATTCCTTAACATGCACAATTCGCTGACATCTCACCAACGCGGGTCCGGGAATCCCCTAGATTCCGAGTCACGTCTTGGGCCACCATCGGGAAACCTATTTCTCCAAGGCGACACGAGCGCAGCTATGGAGAGCAGGTTGGCAAGTGGACCTATGGTTGCAGCGAGCAGTGGGATTGCGGTCGATGCAAACCACCAGTCCCTAGAAGACCAGACCAATCACTAAGTGTCAATTCGCCAGGGACGAACAGATTCGATATCGTTCATACTGTGGTTCGTCATCCTCTTCAGCCCTCATCCGGAACCTCCACGACTTCTGTTCTTCTGGCCCTGGACTAGGCGCCACATTGGTGGTCCGGGCGCTGTTTCCGGCCTTGAAAAACTTCATCTCACTCTCAGAAGCTCTCGCCGCAAATGATGGGGATGAACGAACAAAGGACGGGAAATGACCGTGCCAGCCCGACCCAAGCCAATTGCGCCATCAACGTGCTGATGGGCGATAAGCCCCATTTAGCCCAATTACAGGCGCGGAATGCGAGACGATGAGGATGCACTTTAAGAACGCAGCTGCGGATGCATTAGTGCAAGATTTGCTTTTTTGCATCTCCTCCGCTTGTTTGGGAATTCGTATCCCCTCTGTGCATACAACACCCTACTATGCAGCCATCTCAATAGTACTAATAAGCCCGTCTCAGCTTTCCAAAAGCCCACCCCCCGTGTTTCCTATCACAACCGCCTTCAAACCCGCCAGAATAACTAACCTCAATATCCCCTCCGCCCGCTCTATTCACCGTATCTCAAGCCTCGAAGTGACGTTCCTACTCCTCACCTTGAGCTCTACCTCCCACTGCCCCTCTGCAACCCTTATAATATCTATATATCCATATAATACCGTCCATACTACCTAACCAACGGAAAATGCAAAAGAAATAGTGACTTGGTAAGTATAAAATATGACTATAAGGAGAAAAGAAGGGGAAACAACAGAGATTCAGGGGGGTACATTGGATTGGAGTTTCTACCAGCGAATATTAGGTACAACCTAGTGAAAAGCAATGACAGAGGTACCGCGAATATATAAGGATCTGTCCCCGGGAGCGGTATTAAAGCTTGTCATAACCTAATACCCTACCCCCTCACCAGTGTAGAGTGTTATCGTGACAGCAGTATTCCACTTGTTAGCCTGCTGCAAGAGAAGAGAAGTAACAACGCCACTCCTAACATGGGCAAGAATGTTGTGTAAGGTAATCTATTTGTAGCTATTGGCGTGATTAGATTACCGGATCGGTAGCGCCGGCAGTGGGCACGGGGGCATTTGGTCGATGCTCTCGCATGGCACAGCGCGATATACCCCTAGGTTGGCTCACTACCCCCTTGTGTTTTAAGATTGGATGAGCACAAGGGCCTTTTGGCTAATACTTTAATACAATATGCAATACCCCCGAGCTCACCCCATGCTCACCCAAAACAATGACTCTGGAACGAGAAAGGCAAATGTGCAAAATAAGAGCGGACAATTCCTTTGGCAGGTCACCCTCATATGCCTTATATCGACAGATCCACCGAACACCATGTCTCTCGCGTGGCAAACCTTGCCCAATAGTGTTACCAGCCCTTGGCTGTAGAGATCCATACGCACTCCGTACGTACATGCGGATCAGAAACACCAAACTCCGGTTATCATCACTGCGCCCACAAACAGAAGAAATCACATAAGCCCGCTAATCCAGAATGTTGTCCGTGACAAACCATCCAACTCCATTCCAGCCACGACTCTCTATCACATGGTCTGCCAAAAGTAATTCGCGTAGAAATATCTCGAAAACTTTGGGTCCATATTGACGACGTGTACATCGCCTTTTTGGTTATTCCGTATCACGGCTTTCGTATAGCTGCCTGCACTGTCTGATTCTAGGTCGATTCCCAGAGAGCGGAAGATTTTGAGTCTGAGTCTGTTTTGATATATATCAGCCCATATATCTTTCGCAACTCAGGCTCTAAGTCCTAGGCAATGCTGAATCGCTCTATTGAAAGAGACGATGTAAGTAAGGAACCCCGGAACCTTACAGTGTCTCATCCTCCAGTTCTCTCCTCCCTCTCTCCCCCTCCCCGCCTTCGACGCCCTGATCTTCTAGTTCGCTCAGTTTCATCTTCAAGCCCTCGAGCTCCTGCTCTAGCCGTTCGCCCTCGATTTCTAGATCGGCTGCCGTTTTCGCAACACGGAATTTTTGCGTGTCTAGTGCCAGGATCTGCGAGGCGTGGTCTGCAGAGGAGTGCGACGAGAGCGTTTCGGCATGGTGGTTTTCGAGCGTCGCGAGCTGACGAGAGAGTTCTACATTCAGTCAGCCTCCCAGTTCCAAAAAAGCCCAGTGAGTTGCCTTCATGTTTGTCGCAGTGGTGGAGAAAGGCGCGGTTACTCTTTAGAGCATGCTCCGCATCTCGGAGGCGCAGATCGCGTGCCTGCTGAAGCGTAGACAGGGAATCACCGATACGGCCAAGCGCATTCTTGTCGCCGTGGATGTTGAAGTTATTGACAGTATGGTGGATGAGCTGGTAGTACACGTAGACGTTAGTGATAGCTTTGGACAGGCGATAAACTGACGGAGCGAGTTACCGTTGCGGGATCTTCGTCGAGAAGCATTTTCTTGCTGAATGCTGTCGATAAGCCGAATAAGCCAGATGGGAGGCTTTCCGTCAAGCTAGATAATATAGTGGTGGATATGGTAAGTAGCACAGCGAAGCTAAGTTTGTTGATATTTCGCTCGCGTTGCCCAGCAACCAGCTGACCGTCCACTCCTCATTACCCTGCCCATCGCCTGCTGACGTCGGCAGTACCTTTTGAATCAGGATTGACATATTTCGGGTGTTGGTTCGGTCCTCCGTACTATTAGCTACTAAGGCGAAGCAGACATTACAGATGGTTTCGAATCTGCCATGTAAGTGCTTCATATTCTACCAACCGGTCCCCATCCCAAACTGTGCTGCTGGACAAGATGAACATGCCGCTGATTGGTGTTTCCCTGCAGATGCCGCGGACGCAGAGAGGTCAGTCACAGAAGAACACGCATGCCGGTTCCTCGATGCTCTCCTATGTTTGGTTGAGTAAAATGCTTTTTACCCACCAGCGTTCCGCAGGGTCGATTCTTCTAATGTATTCTATCCTAATACAAATATCCTCTTTTATAGTTCGCTGAAGCCTGAGGAGCTGCAAGTTTTACGTTCACGATATGAGAAGGAAGGAGAGTTTGTGGGCGTTCAGACAAAATTCAACTATGCCTGGGTATTGTGTTCTGTGTTCTGCCCCGGAATGTCATTGCATATCCCCGACTGACCGTTCGCCCAGGGCCTCATTAAATCGTCCTTGCGTCAGGATCAGCAGACTGGCGTCCGCCTCCTCAGCGAAATATTCCGCGTCGCTCCCGAGCGTCGTCGAGAATGCCTATATTATCTCGCTCTCGGAAACTACAAGCTCGGGATTTACGCCGAGGCAAGGCGGTATAACGACCAGCTACTGGACTTGGAACCAATGAACATGCAGGCCAGCAGCTTAAAGGAACTGATTGACGATAAGGTCGCAAGAGAGGGGCTGATGGGAGTGGCAATTCTCAGCGGGGTGGCTATCGCGGCGGGAGTGGTCGGCGGGATGCTGTTTCGGGGAGTCGGGAGAAAAAGATAGGATGGTGTTTTTTGTATTTAATTTCAGCAGTTCCAAAGAGCGTATTAAACGGCTGACAGCCTGCCCTCCTGGGCTGCTGCCGTGTGTTTAGCTTGATGTTTTGCTCGGTGCTACGGTTCGAGCACCAGACAGTTGTACAATATCGCGCGCGCACCTCGCCAAATTGCGCTGGTCCACGCGGAGCTGGCGGCGGGCGATTTGTGGGATGGAAACAGAGCGAAGACGCCAGAAGTGACACTGATCTGATTGATCTGGGCTCGCCCTTTGACACGGATCCATCGCATCCTCCACACAGCACCCACAGCATCCAGAGCCCAGCCCGGAACAGGGACGACAGGTACAAGCACAGGCACAGGCACGACGGACACGACTGCTGCACATTTGGAGTGAGCCTTATCGGCCGTCTGCGACGTCATTGGTTTGACGCCTCTTGCTTGACTTCGCCGCGCAGGTTCTGCAGCCCGTAGCCCGCAGCCGCAGCCGTAGCTCGCAGCTCCAGCGCCCATTGCCCGACTGCCACAGTCACGCTCCGAGAAGCAGTTGGGGAGAGGGCCAGAGGACAAAGGACAGAGGAATACCACACGCACTTTGCACAGTACAAATACTTGTCGCTCCCGCCTTCACTTGTTCGTTGCGTCAGTGCGTCAGTCAGCCAGCCTTAGCCGAATTTCAACTTCTCCACCCCGTCACTCGGACCACCATCAACTCCACCACCTCCACCACCTCCACCACCTCCACCAAATCCACCCCATCGCAGACCCCGCAACGCTCAACAGCACCGTCCGCCCCATCCCGCCAGAACACCAGCCTCC
Organism: Geoglossum cookeanum; assembly: GCA_021527025.2. Taxonomy (NCBI): domain Eukaryota; kingdom Fungi; phylum Ascomycota; class Geoglossomycetes; order Geoglossales; family Geoglossaceae; genus Geoglossum; species Geoglossum cookeanum. Next base: position 152,162 of record JAJDFF020000002.1, read on the forward strand.
TCCGCTGCTCTATCGTCCCTCGCAATGGCGGACTTTTTACAGAGTCCGCGGGAGGAATCCGGGCTGCGGCAAATGGCTTTTTGCCACGAATGCCAGCGAGGCGAGTGGTATACAAGCGACCATGAATTGGTATGCCCTACTTGCGGCAGTCCATTCGTGGAAATTGTAGGCTTCTCCCTTCTTGCTTCATCCTTTTGTGCTACAGGCTTGGCAGCGGCACCTCAGTCCCTCACCTCGCTTTGACTGACATCTTTCCTTTGTAGATAGAAGAGAACAGCAACCATCCGCCCGAAGCCGCAACGGCCAGGCCTCCTCTCTTCCATCACCACGACCACTACCGCGACCACGACCACGACCAATATTCACACTACCAGTCGATACGCACCGGGCGAGATGAACGCGGTACGCTTTACTACACCTCGGGTCCTCTATCAGACTCCCATTTCGTAAGGGCGAGGTACTTCCTCGGTCCCGACGATCGACGCACCCCAGCTTCTACTGCTGAGGGGCTCCATGAACCTATGCAGATCCTAGATCACATTATGGGTCGAGGCCTTGCAAGGGAATCACTACAGAGAACCCCGCTATCTAGAAGCTTTGGCAGCGATGAGGCAAATCGGAGCCGGAACGACGACAGGAATAGTGCGGGGCCGTCTTACCAAGGAAGAAATCGTCCGCACACGGAAACTTTCGAGCTCACAATGGCGCTCGGCGGCGGCGGAGATCCCCCCCGCTTCGGAAGAGGGAGGTTTGTGCATAACCCTAATGCAGGGTTTGGCCCAAGAGACGCCAATCATGCACAACCTAGACATGAACCCGTGGATGCCCTTAACTCGTATTTAACCCCTACCATTATTTTACCATTCTATGCCGTACTAACTATTAATTGACGCCACTTTAGGATTATCACTAGCATATTATATCCTCAAGGCTTGTCTGGCCACCGGGGCTCTTCGGGACCTGACGATACCCCCCACGCTTTCACGGCAATGCTTACTTCGCTGCTCAACACAGGAGTCGCCGGTGATGCCGTGTATACCCAGGAAGCTCTCGACCAGGTCATCTCGCAACTCATGGAGCAACACACGAGTGGGAATGCACCTGGGCCAGCACCTGAAGATGCCATTGCCGCCCTTCCAAAGAAGAAGGTCGATAGGAGCATGCTAGATAATAAAGACGAGGGCGATTGTAGTGTATGCATGGATACTGTTCAAGTCGGCAGCGAGGTTACGAATTTGCCATGTGGACATTGGTTTCATGAACATTGTGTTTCAATGTGGCTGCGGGAACACAACACATGTCCGATTTGTAGGAAAGGTATTACACCCGGCTCGGAAGAGACTTCACAGCCAAGATCGCCTAGGGCAGGCTCCAGCCCAAACGACAGACCAGAGAGACCGCACCCGCGAAGTGAAAATGAAGGGTCTGGAGCTGGCCTTAGCGGGCGAGTTAGACAGTGGTTTAGCGGCAGTAACTGAGTTCATGCGTGGCAATAATTGCTTCACACTTAAGCTTTAGCTCGACAGGTTTCTATTCACAGCGGGTTGCGAAGACGTGTGAAGCAAACTACGGAGCAAACCGACTGCCCATTCTAACCTAGGCTTATATTTCGAACAAAAAAGCCCACAAGGGTTTTTTCTTTTTTCTTTTTTTCCTTCTGGGGGGTGGGTTCTTCATTACCTTTTTATTTCCTTCCCAGTCTGATGGATGGCCTCATTTGGGCGGTTCACGACAGTAGTCCGGGATATTGGCACAGACAAGGCAAAGATTCAGATATCTAAGTATGATTAATAGAATACCTCCTGTACCCTTTTTTTTTTCAGCAGACTGTGTGTTACTATCATTTCTTTTAATGTGATTAATTGTCTTTTCTATTTTTTTTCAACCTGTGATACTGCGCCAGGAGAAAAAAAATTTGAAAATGTGACACTTTCATTCACGCACTCACACCCCCCTCCCTCTTCTCTCTCTCTCTCTCTCTCTCCCCTCGCCGCCCCACCTCTGCTCACACCCCACAGTTAATCTTGTTCCCCCCCTCCCCGGAGCAAGCAAACAAACAACCAAACAACCAAAACAAGCAAGTAAGAACAGCAGACAGCAGAATAAGAAAGTAGAAAGTTTTTTAAATTTAAAAAAAAATTAAATTCTAGCACACTTATACCATTTCATCGTGGTCGCCATTGACGTCTACCCACCCCCCACCCCCCCTCCCCCCTTTTTTTTTTTTTTCTTCTCTCAACTAGCACAAAAAAAAAGGGGGGGGGGTGGTTGTCGATGAAAATAAATAAATAAGGGGGGGAAATGGGCAATGTATATCAATTGATAAGGTTTCTATGCTGACGAGTGATAAACGGGCTTTCTGTAAAAAATTTACATACATATACCGGCTTTGACTGTTTTCTTTTCATCCCTAGAGCACGGCCAACAAACCCCCAACCCCCCATCTTACCCTATATATCACGTATCGCAATCCACATCACCGATACAGTAGCCCCTCCACCATCTCCGCAACCGCCAACGCACTCGTCAACCCGGGACTCTCGATCCCCAAACAATTCACAAACCCCTTCCTCCCCTCCTCTCGCCTCACCACAAAATCCTGAAACTTCTTTCCGCTGACTACTCCTCCCTGGCTACTTAGCTTTGGGCGTATCCCGCAGTAATCCGGCACTAGCGCGTCACTGTCGATGGTGGGTAAGTATTTCGAGATCTCAGATATGGCGGCGGGGAGGTGGAGGGCGCTGGGGGTTAGGTCTTGGGCGGAATCGACCCACTCGATGTCGGGGCCGAAACGAAGGCGGCCCGCGAGGTCGAGGGTTAGATGTGTGCCGAGGCTAGCTGCACTGGGGGCGGGGACTGGGTAGATGAGCCTCGTAGCCCTCGGGGAGGGGGCCGAGTAGGAGTAATACGTCCCCTTGGCGTAGTAGGGCGTGCGGTGGCGGTTGGGGGGAAGGACCATGTTACTTATAGCGCAGGCACCGTGGCCGGCGCTATTGATGAGTGTTTCGGCAGTGATAGCTACTGAGTCCTCATCGCTCTCGGAATTGTTGGTATAGATTTTGTAGCCACGATTGCCGTGATCCAGCGGTTCTATCCGCGTAACATTCGACCTAAGCGCTACATCTCCGCCTAGATCCTCGAACGCGCCTCGAAGGTGTGTCATAAATGCATGGCTATCCACAATACCTGTACGCCTGCTCTCTAGAATGCCCTTTTCAACTCGAACGTCGGGCTCGAGCCTCTTTCCTTCTTCAAGCCCGATGAAGCGGGTGGGTACGTCGAGGGAGGAGGCGAGTCTGTGGATTTTAGCCAAGTGTTCCATGTCCTGGTGAGTTTGGGCGACGATCCATTTCTTGGTGCGGCGGTGGGGGATCTGCTGTTTTTCGCAGAGGGCATAGAGCATTCGATTGCCTTTGATGCAGAGGGAGGTTTTGAGTGAGGATGGGCCGTAGTAGAGCCCTGCATGGATGACCTTGGAGGGGGGCAAGTCAGACAGACATACATGAACGCGTTGAAGGTGCCCTCTGTCATTGGGAATGAGGAGCAACACGCTCTCCTCATCTCCTCACCTCCGAGTTCCGGCTGCTCGTCTCCATCCCCACGCCTTCGTTCCGCTCAATGACCACCGTCGACGTCCCCTCCCGCGTTGCCAGTTTCCGTGCAATAGCTAATCCCACAACACCTGCCCCAACTACCTTCCAAAGGCAAGCGGCCATCGTCAGCCAAAGCGCTTGTGTAACCAGCGTCCCCTTGCACAATCCCGCAGATATGAATTGATCCAAACTCACAGCATGTGTAAAATCTGCCCTCTTCGCTGAACTGGTGGAAAATGCTGCTGCAGCATCCCCCAGACGCATTGGGCAATGTGTTAGGCACCTCTGGGCAGTTGCGAGTCGCCTCAACGCGGGCATTCTCGTTGGATGTCGTTGATGCTCCCACGTTGTGCTGTGTGGACTCGACATTGATCGAATCAACTGCCGCTGATCTGTATGACGTGCAGCAACTTGATAAGAGAAAGCCTAAATCCTTATCGTCACGTTGTGTGGCGGTGCATCAACAAACATGCGCAACTTCACGGTGCAAGTACTCCTCCGTACTTGTACATTGTCCCAATTACATTCTTATATGCGTCCTACGCCGATGATAGAACTAAACTGCCCCAGCCTCTGGAGAGATTTCTAGAACACTAATAAAGACAAACATCCCACCAATTCCCAGTGCAAAGCCTGAATGACTTGACATGAAGCGCTGCGGACAACGAGCGACTAGAGAACGTATCCCCTTCCTACAATAAGCTTGCCCAGAGCACCGGTGACACGGCTATTTCATTTGTAATGATTTTGACTGCGGCGACGTACTGTCAGGCTGGCTTATATAACTCCTGGCTGAAGAAGATCACTCTTTCCCTGCTTCTTGCCCCAGAGACGTAGGGGGAACAGAAAGGCGAGCGCGGTCTTGCGAAGCTGACGGCGTCGTCGGGTTTGAGGGAGGAGTAGAGCTGGTAGCGCTGACGTTGAGTTCGCTTACTTGACGCTCTATATTGACAGTTGATCGTTAGTCTCATTTGCATCGAGAGAAAACGCTAATGCATATCTGGATACCTAGCTCCCTAATCCTCTGTCTCAACATCTGGTTTTCACGAGTTAACATCTGCGTCTCCGCCTGATAAAATGCCGATTCATCCCTGCTTCCTCCAAGAACCCATCCATGTTCGCTGCCATCACCATGAATCCCCAGACCGGCCGACAGAGGTCGCAGTGATGGAGAGGAAGCGCCTCTGCTCGAGGTTCTAGACCGGCGGGATGACTGGCGAGAGAGCTGGGGGGTAGGAGAGCGCGGTCGGGTGTTGGTGACAATCGCAGCGAGTTGACTGCCGGGGAAGGAAAATGAGTGTTCTGACGTTGGTGTAGAGTCGTCAACGGCACTAGGACCAGGAGTCGAGGGAAGGAGACCGGATGCTTGCTGTGCTAGCTGAAGCTGCTGCTGCTGCTGGCGAATCATGTGCAGTAGCCGGTTCTGGTATATGTAGTTGTCAGCACTCTTGGCAATGAGCGTGTGTTGATGCACTCACAACTTGCGCTTCCTGCTCTTGCTCCAGCTCCTGATGTATCTCTCCTAGACTCGGCTGTCGGTGGTGATACGGACTGTGCGGGGCGCCATTTGTCGAGGGAGTGGCAGGATAGGGAATCGGGGTTGGTGGGTGGCTGCTCTGCAGGTCTCGGGGGCGATTATCATAGAGACTTAGCGGGGCCATTCTTGCGTTCCTTCGGGCGTCTATTCCAGCTACACGAGACACGATTCCGCTGGTACCGTTTGGTGGGAAGCTTTGTAGGCCTGCATTAATCGTCGCTGTTGCTGCCAGCGAGACGGGCGATGAGCGCGACCGTGGTGGGGAGTGGCTCATGCCCTCGGAGCCTGTATCAGGTATACCACCCGAGACCCAGCCAATAACCGTCGCACTTGGGCTCGAACGAGAAGACAGAGGCAGCGAATTAAGATCCGGCATTCCAATCGACGCGTCGCAGCAAATCCGGGGAATGGCACCGTTCGCTAACCCAACAGTGCAGAAGCCTCAAGCCGTTTGACCAGTGGAGCTGGGAAGAGCGGAGGAGAGCGCAATCGCGATGAGCAGGATTAGTGTCAGATGGTTACCACGGCCACTACGCCCACGGAAGTCTTTGATGTATGTCCAATTTTGCAGTCAGGACACAGGGAGACGTGTTATTTCATAAGGTGCGTCATCGCCTCGCTGGCGCGGAACGCAACATCGTCGAGGAAGGGCAGAGGTAGGGCAGACGAGGGCAGACGAGGGCAGACGAGGGCGACGAGGGCAGAGGAAGGAACGAGCGCTTAGAACAATGGCTTCGGGCGACAATGACTCTGGGCTGAGTTGTTCTTGCCTCAATGATCCGGACGCCCTTACTAAAACTCGTTCTCTGTAGGCAAAATATGGGGCATGGGAAACCCTGCCGGAGGAATGAAGGTGTTAGCACGAGGTGTTTGCAGTTTCGCCCCCGAGCTGCAACGTTGGCATTATATCGAGGTCCTGCCCTCAATCCTGGGGCTTGCGGCGGTAGGTGTTCGAGGACGTTTTGGCGGGCGTCCTGGCACGATTGTACGGAAGGGGAGGGAGGATTGCACGGTCGCGGAAACGAGGCCGGTGGTTCACGGCGCTCTGTCCTGCGCCACCTTATCACAGGACGTCTGTCTCATCTGTGCTTGGCCAGAGCAATCCGACTCCTGGGAGAGTCTACGTGAGGTAGGATGGATACGGAGTTGCAGCAGGAGAGTCGCTGCGTACGGGGCCGTTGGCTGCCCTACTCGTGAGATAAGAGAAAACACCGACCAGAGGACCAGTCATACGCTCCTCGCACTTCGAGTGAGTGAAATACTCCGTACTCCGCACGGGCATCCATCCACCATCCATGCACGCAACACGCAGCAGCAGAGGAAGGACGGAAATATATACACGGCCGGTATTGGAGGCCTAGAAGCACCTCATGAACACGCGGAGTTACATCCACAGAGAGTCCGCAGCGAAGACACCCCCGCACACGCGTATGCGCACAGAATTTGGGACATACATGGCTAGGGATAAGCCCGGTCCGGCCCCAACTGCGGCCTATGTATATCGTGCTCACATCGCACAGCGGCAGGACAGCGGTAGTTAGTGGAGATGCAGCTATGCGCTGGTCGCTTCGGGGCCGTTGGCCAGCCTCCTTCTCCAGAAACGGCGTGTGCTCTGCAGGCGTACAACAGCGTTCCTGTACATTAGTACTAGTACATACATACATACAATATTGCACAATAGACTCCGTCCAGAGTATTCTGTGCACCCAGCCCGTCTTCCATCCCACGGAGCGAGCACCACGCTGCAGACTCCCTCTTTCGTGCGACGCGCTGGCCGGTGCAGCAGGCCGGTGCCTTCGTGCATTCGTGCATTCGTGGATTTGTGGGTTTGTGGATTCGTGGATTTTCTCCGACCGAAACTAATGCAGGAACACCGGCTCGCCTCGTTTTGTGGACACGCATTGGCCATCCTCTGATTAGCTGCTATCTTTAACTGCTCTCGATGCTCCATTCGCCTTCTCTGGGGTAATCCCTTCAAATCCCTTGAGTAGTAGCTTCTATCCCTATTCCTTGCTATCCCTTCCTATCCCTTCCTATCCATCATATCCCTCCCTCTCCCTCCCCTCTCTATCCCTAATCCCTAGCCCTCCCTTCCAACGATCACCCTCCCAAACCCGACCCCCTCACTTCCCTTTTCGGTCTCCAGCCCTCTTGCTGGTGCCGCCAGTCGCCTGACACCGTGAATCTACACCCGCCTCCCCTCCCCCCCCCTTGGGCCTCGCCACAGCCCTCCAACTCGCACCACAGGCCCCATCCTATAGCGATCACCACATCAGAGGAATGTGACTGTGGATCGCCCTTCTCTCCGAGTCTGGTGCTGCACGCTCGCTTTGTCCCCGTCTCTGTTGCCCAACGGCGGATTCCTTTCGTCCCTCCGCCCAATCACCCTCCTGCCATCGCATGATAGCCGGCACTACAGTGTCCCGCGAGATATCACACTCGCACTGAGGAGCTACCGGTCGCGTTCCATTGTGCAGCACTCAACAACGTCCTCGACGCTGCCTCGTTCGTGGTAATAGGTTTTGTGGCCGGGCCAGGGTCTGGTGCAGTGCTTGCAGTGCTTGCAGTGCCTGCAGTGCCTGCTGCTGGTCCCACGACCAGCACTATACATCCCCAGGACATTATCCGTTCGTGTTCGAGGGTTTCCTTGCCGCGACGAGTGTTCATCAAATAGCTTACTTGTTCTGCTCTTGTATTTCTATAAAGGGCAAATTGGCGCCCATAGTCCCACGCTGCACGCTGCAGCTGAGCAACCTTTTCCTTGAGCAATAATGCTGGGTTTCGACGGCGCTGGGGAGCCCCTTGGCAGAACAAGGCCTTCTCTACGCGCTCCATTTACTTCAAGTCGTCGTTCCCGGCCACCGGATCCAACTCAAATACCGCATGACTGCGGCGAGAGACGAAGCGGACGCTGGCCACCGAAGACGATGACGGCTGACGCGAAGCAACAGTCGAAAGGCGGGCTCATGGCCCGTTTTACACGATCCGCGACCAAGAAGGCGAGGGAGTCTTCAATAGATTCCAAGGAATCTCTATCGGCCGACGCGATTCAACAGCCCCATACTGTTCCTGGCACGCCCTCTAGAAACTCTACCAACTTGGCGGCGAGGTCAACGCTAACGATTGACACGTCGGGCGAGCCCATCACGCCCACGATCTCTACCACGCCTCTCTCGGCGACACCAACACTGGTTTCAAAGTCACCGGGAATGAATCTCAGCAGCAAGCTACAAAAATCCAGGTCGAAACACCCTCGGGTCGCGCCCGGTCCGGACCCGGAGGCTCCTCCCTTGTTCCAAGCTTACCCTCAAGCTATCAAACACGCCTCGCTATCGGCGCCGACGCTCTCTGCAGAGGCGATCTTGAAGCACCACAGTCGGCGTCGGGGGACAAGTCTTGGACAAGATGCACTCCGAGACGTGGTGGAGCTCGGCTCGTTGAACGGCAGAAAGGAAGAAAAGGCAAAGAAGAAACACAAGCGGAAAACTTCGTCTCCAATAACGAGTGCGGACTGGACGAACAAGGTCTACGTTCTTTTGACGTCCGGTTGCCTACTGCAGTATGCCGGTGACGGGTCTTTTGATAGGCTACCGGAAAGGGTAATGCAGCTAGGAAAGGATTCCGTCGCATTCGCAAGCGACGTCATACCGGGGAAGCACTGGGTGCTTCAGGTCTCTCAAGACGTTGATCGAGAGGGGGAGCTTCCACCGGAGACTTCCAAATCGCTTTTTTCGAAACTTTCGTTCCGGAGCTCGGAAACCCGAAAGGTTTCTGCAAGCCTTCTCCTGGTGCTTGATAATCCAGAAGATCTACATTCTTGGATGTTTGCGGTGAGACAGGAAATAGAACTCCTTGGTGGCACGAGGCACAAACCAGAAGCCGGGATGACTGGACCAAAGGTCAGTCCCGGGGAGCCCCAGCTAAGGGATAGACCGAGTAGGAGGTACCTTATCACCAGAGATCCAAACCAAATATCCCAGTTCCGGATCCAAAGGGATGAATCTCTGGAATCTTCATATACTGACGAAGCTGAGAATAGACGGGGGCGGCCTGATAGCGGCCAAGCTTCGTTGTCGACCAGGCGCAAATCGTCCCTAAGGCCGTCGATAGAAGCACCCTCAGTTTCAACAACAGCAGTGTCTTATGACCAGAATCAGCTAGATCGCCTCCGCGAGTCTAGGCTGTCGTGCCTCTCCACCGGCACAAGAACCCTGACTTCTAGGGACACGTCCCCAGACGACTTTTCGAGCAAAGAAAGAGCCTCCAGTACCAAGCGCAACTCTCGCAATACCCACCCAAGTGCGATAAATCCAATACTCTCGACGCCGCCAACGGATCGGAGGCGATCCACGAATACCTCGCCCAGCGTACGCAGTAGCCGGAGCCCTTCAGGGGATTCAAAGTCTACGCCACGGCTACCTCTATGGCAATCTACCTACGAACGTGGCTTCAAAGCGCGGTCGCCCTCGCCCTCTACACCTAACTTCAGTGTGCCGAACTATAACACCCCCGTCCGGTACTCTTTAAGTCCGCGTGTTGCAGACGTCCCACCCATTCCAGTGATGCCGCAACCTGAAAATCCTGAAGATCCCTCAGCAGAACCAAAGCTGGCGAAGAAACGCTCGTCGTCGTCTTCCTTGCGCCCAGTCTCGACTGTTGGCAGTCTGCAATCCGCGACCGACTGGACATCCCGAAAATCGTCATGCCGCAATACTGTCTCTCACAATACCCCTTCAGGCAGCGACCTCCCATCCACAGTATCGAGGACGTCCTTCGACATACAAAGTCAGAGGCAATCTGTACCTGGAGCTTCCCGCCCGTCCACTTCCTCTGCCACTTCTTCAGAGCGATCTCACTCCTTATTCTCATATAACCCTTCGATGTCACCCCGACTACCGCCACAAGCCATTCTATCTCCATCCTTCGCCGACCCCCAGCGCCCTGTAAATGGAAATGCGAAGAAACCGCGCCGTCCAGCCTCACTCCAACCCCAGCCTCACGACTTTACCGCACAGGTCTATAATTCTGAGATGACACCTAATCTACTGGCCAATATGGCCTCTTATGACAATCCACCTCCCCGATCCTCTTCCAGAACCGTCATTCACAACCGCAAGTCCATGCCCCTCCTCGCACTGCCTCCACCCCCTATGCCGCCACCAAGCTGTCCACTGCCCGCACCACCACCACTACCAAGTGGTGAAAGTGTATACCTGAACGTCCAGGGGGTGGCAAGAGAGGGAGGCGGTTTGGTTATAGCAGCAGGTGGGGCAGGTGGCGAAGTGAGAAAGCTAGGGGCTAGACACAGTTTTTGCGCTATGAGGGCTGGTGTTGTCAGGGAAGGTGCATGGGTATAGTTGGGGATTCTAATGAGAGGGAGAAGGTGAGAATGGTAAACGCCTCGAAATGTATAACTGCCACCAACAGACCACAATCCTAAATTTCTATTGGTTTTTACGGACCCTCTCGTTTTCGGGAGGCTAATTATCTAGGGAGAGGCACACTTCACGCACCATTATTTTCCCCATTTCCTTTCGGAGTTGTTTCGGACACGTATCTATTCATCTAAGTTTTCCACTGGGACGAACGACACGCTCCCTCCGTCTTTATGGTAATCTTATTCTTCAGTCCTCAAGCCATGTACTACTATACTACATACCTATCCATCCATCTGTCTACATACCTCGCTGTACCACCACACCATGTAAAGAACCTTTTTTTTTTCTCATAAAGACCAACCGAACGAAGAGAGGAAGATGTATTTTTTTTTTCTATAATTTTATTTCATTTTTCATTTTTATACATTTTTTCCCCTTCCACAAAAAAACCAAGTCCTGTCTGTGTAAGAAAAAAAAAAGAAAGACAGAAATAAAACCTGAAGTGTGGCGTGTTGGGTTGGTTGGTTGATATTGGGAAATATATATAGGGAGAAGGGGCGGAAGAGCCAAAAAAAAAAAAAAGGGGGGGGGGGCCCAAGCTCGGGGTTGGAGGGTTGAGTTTGTACGAGTATCGAGTTTTTTGTACGTGGGAATGAATGAAATAAATACATACATACACCAAACTTGGAAAAATGACGAAAAGAAAGAGAAAAAAAAAAAAAGAGTACAAAATCCTGATGTACGAATAAGTTATAGGGATGAGGATATATATAAGCCAATGAGTCTGGGTCTCGGGTGGGGTGGTGTGTTGACACGTCACGTCGCGGCCGTGCCGCCATGGGCATGGACGTGTTTTTTTTTTTTTTTTTTGGGAATTCTAGCCGAAGGAAGGGAGGGAGGGAGGGAGGAAGGAGGTATGGGCGATGATGATTTTTTATTTTTATTTTTATTTTTCTTCTGGGTGTGTGTGTGTGTGTGGTGTGGTGTGACCTTCATCAGATTAGGGACGGACGGATGGATGGATGGATGGTGGGTTACATTTTTCACATTGGATTTTGGTTGCAAATGAATAGACACATGCGCACGCGCTCTTCTAATGGAGTGATGGATAGATGAATAAACGGCATAAAGGGAAAAAAAAAAAAAAGAAAAAGAAAAGGTGCAGAAACTAAAAGTACATCTTGAGAAGAAGGGAAGAAAGAGGGGATCCATACTTATCCAGCACATGATAAAACCCGTGTCGCATGATCTCTCTGTATCTTTCCCGCCCGGAAAAAAATAGGAAAAGGGACGAAAAGCACAAGTGTATCACACTGGGAGATAGGGACATGAGAGGGAACGCGGATGAATTTGTTCTCCGGGAAGTGACCAGCACGTGGGAATGGATCAAGTAGACTAGTCTTCGTCAAAGACCTCCTCCACGCGAGGATGGATGTCCCGCCGCTGCATGGGTGATGGTGTGGATACAACTGATGAAGAGGCGGTAGGACGAGGGGACGATTTTTTGCTAGAGTCACCGCTGGCCTTGGCTTTGCTCTTCTTTTTGCTCTTCTTGTCCTGTAATCGAGTTGTCAGTAGCTGTCAGAGTGGATAAAATGAAAGGAAGAAGCTATTCACCTCCTGCCAACCCCACAGAGGCCTAAAGCTGTCAAAGAAACCCACATCCTCAAATAAATTGGGGTACAGCCACAGCCCGGGCGGGACCACGAACATGGTGACGCAGAATAGGATGAGTCTGAAGATCGCCATCGCAAAGAATAGCCCAATGAGGCCTAGCATGCCCATACTAAGATACCAGACTCCGAGTCGCATCTTGATGGGCCAGAGGGGGAACATGACGACGGCCATAATGACTAGGAGAGCGCCGGCAGCATACAGTTTCTGCTTTAGCTGCGGCCCTTCGTAGATCCAGACAAAGTGCAAATCATCGCGGACTTCCTGTTGTTGCTCAATCTTGACGGTCCAGAGGCCCTTTGTGCGTTTGGTTTTCTTAGGAGGCGCATGGTTGTGGCCTTCATGTGGATCGATCTTGGAGACACGGAGGGCAAGTAGAGAGAGCGGCAGGAGTTTGAATACGTTTTCGGCAGTTTCGCGGTCAGTTACCGGGGGGTAGAGGGCAGGCTTTTTCGCTGAGGCCGCAGCGTAGGCAGGTGACTGGAGGGCACGAAGGGCACGCTTTACTAAGGGGTTGTTAAAATTTTGTAGAGAAAGGGGTGCGAGCGAGTGCAAGTGCAACCTTTGAACATATCCTTTCGCTGCCCATTTAGAATACATGTCCTAGGCTTCAGCTCCTGGCCGCGCAGCCATTTTGCCAGCGCCACGGCCTGAGGATTTGGTGCGCCAGGGTTTGTAGGAGGCTGCTGCTGCTGCTGTTGCTGCTGCTGTTGCTGGTGTTGCAGCATCTGTTGCCGCAGCTGCTCCTGCTCCTGTTCCTGCTGCTGCTGCGTGCGAGGCTGCTGCCCGGATTTCTGCTGCTGGGCTTGCCGTTCTGCCTGGGCGCGCAGGATGAGCTGGAACTGTTCGACGGTCAGGTTGTGTTTCGCTGCTTCAGCGGCAAGCCATTGCTGGGCTTGCTGTGGAGTTGGAGGCCGCTGAGGCATTCTCTGCTGCTGCTGGGTCTGTGACATGGCTCCGGCGGGGTTGCGGGGAGGTGGAGGTGAGGTGGTGGTGGTGGGCTGGTGGTGAGGTGGTGGTGGAGGTGATGGTTGTTCAAAGAGGCCACGACAGACAATTTCGACAGGGGTCGGCGCTGTGCTGTGCCCGATCGGTGATCGTCGCCCACCCAAGCGAGCAGAGCCGCGAGAGATCATATCAATCGCCATCAGCCATCGTCAGACACATCGTCCACCGCCATTCGTCGCCCATGCGACGCATCGGCATAGTTGCCAGCCAGTAGGGTAGCTACAGGAACGCCTGCCAATACCAGTGATCCTTCATATTGCCCTCCGTTCATCGCACCCACCAATCGTCCTCCCGCTCATTCCCGATTCGGGCCGGAGATGTGATGGTGCCTGTAGCGCTGCCTGACGTTGCGGCCGCTATTTGAACAATGAGGCCTTAGCTGACCGCCTGGCACCAGGGTCGTTGGGAGCGGGTTTTGGGCACAACACACGTTCTATGGGTCCCGATAGTGCTTTGTAAACAATAGCCTCTTTAAAACTAATCGATCGATGTCTGGGAGCTACAATCCAAGTCTACAGGCGGTCCCGGTCCCGCCATGGACAACCGTTCAGCTGGTAAGACCCTAACCAGATTCATCCCAACCTACTACTCGTACTCCGTCTTCTCTGACCCAAAGTTACAATATGCAGTCTCAACGTGACATTGCTCGCCATATCCCTATCAATTTCGTCACTTACCCTGGAGTATCTCTCTCCGCAGCATGCTTCAGTCATAAGAGATACGATGATGGCGATGCTGTGTCGTGTATGTCGAATCTCTTGTCGGCAGGCTTCCAGAGACTGGTGATCGACCTGTACTGGGATGAAGGTCGTCGATTGTGGAGCTTTTGTCCCGTCTCGATCCCTACCTCTGGCGTGAGTGTTTCTCCAACGCCCGGATCATCTGCTCCAAACTCGACATTAGCATCCCGCTTCTCCGGTTCTACTGCTGGGGCAACTAGGTCTTCCCAATCGAGTGCGGGTTTATCTGCTACTTCAGATGCTTCTATCAAAGGGCGGGCCGAACTCACACCCTCTGTGTCTCTACTATCAAGCAGGAATCTCCTGTCATCCGGTTCCCCAAGCGCCCCTCAGAGTCCGTCACTAACTGCCTCAATATCCCCTTCGCCTAATACACCTTTGCTCGATCTAGGGCCGTACGCCTGCACTTCGAGCATCAACGTTTCAACCGTCACTTCCTTACTATTGAGTTACATTCAAGAGACAGAAAATACACTGGATGCCCACTTACTCTATTTAATTATTAATATTCACGCGGCGGCATCAGCATCCTCAGCCTCGCTCCCCGCGCAAAAACCGAAGACTCTCCCACAGCCCGCAAACCTGTTAAGTACCATCTTCCAAAAGGATCTATCATCGTACATGTACACGCCAACATTACTCCGGACTGAAAGACAGGACCTCAATCAGTCCTGGTACGGGAGCGATCCTCCAGACCACCATTACTTTACGGTTCAAATCCTACCTGGGAATATCCACTCAACTATAGATGGATGGCCAAATGAAGCCCACGTCGAATTTACTCACGGGAGAAGGTTGCTCGTAGGCTGGGGCTCAGCCGATCCGCAAATGAGTCAGTACAACTTTACAGGGGACAACGGGACTATCTTCCAAAAAGATGAGCTGGAAGCTGGCACGGCAGTTGGTGCCTCGAGTTCGGGTGTCATAACGGATGGCTGCTTTTTCAGCCCCAGTAGCACAATTGTGGATAAGACGAATTCCTCTTGGGCTGTTGGCGTCGTGCTGGAGGGCCCGAACTCAGCAACAGAAGCTCTAGATTCAGCCCTCAACCTTACGACAAACCTAGCATCCTGTGGGATCTCTCCATTCCTAAACACCACCCTGCTCAACGCCACCGCCTCCCAAGGCCCCACCCAGTACCTATCCCTCTCCTACCACTCTGCCTGGTCCTGGGAAGCCAACCAACCCCAAAACACCTCCCGTTACACCCCTCCAACTGCTAGCTCTATCCCATCCTCCCCCCTCTTCCGCTGCGCTGCCGTAAACCCCAGATCTAGCGGCCGTTGGAGGGCTGACGATTGCGGCCGACGCTACCCCGCAGCCTGCCGTGTCGCCTCCCTCCCCTACGCCTGGCGGGTCGCTCCCTACGCTACAGCCTATGGTTTCGCCAGTGAGGCCTGCCCTCCTGGCACCACCTTCTCCGCGCCCCGCACCGGCCTGGAGAACCTGTATCTCCATCACAAAATGCTTGAGCGCCGTGGCGGCGACCGCAACACCCCGGTCTGGATTGATTTTAACAGCATAAACACAGAAGGGTGCTGGGTGACCGGTGGTCCAAATGCCACATGTCCTTACTTTGATAATACGGATGAGGGAAGAAGGCGCACAGTCATTGTGCCCATTATAGCAGCTATTATTATTTTATTTATAGCCGGGTTGACCATTTTCGTCAAGTGCGGTGCCAACCGGAGGCTTTCAAGGCGGAGGAAGAGAGTAGAGGGTGGGTGGGAGTATGAGGGGGTCCCATCGTAATGCGAAAACAAATGCTATGTTGTTCCAACCACAACAGCTCATGTACATACAAGCACACATACAAAAGGAAAAGAAAGCGGTTAAAAATGCGGAACATTGTGTTGGAGGCCGAGTTCCCGGCCAGGCTATTTTCCTTTGGATGACATCCAAAAATCTCAGCGCCAGTATATAGGAAAACCCTAGTAAGCGGGTCCTCTCAGTTACTGGGTAAAAGGCAGAGTAGCATGCCACCCAAGCCACCGGTATGGCGGTGCCAAAATATCCTGCTGCTTTTCATTCCACCTTGATCATCATCATCGTGATTACCATTACCAGCCCCCACCTCCATAGGTCAAATTGATATGACGAGAAAATCCATCGCAAGCTCAAGCGCCAAACAGAACCTCGGGAGCATGGTAGAGATGTGGTGGTTGAATTGGGGGTGGCGGAGTGGCTTCTTTCCATGGCCTTTGTGCACCAGGCCGAAATCAACAATCTTTCGGTATGCATCGCTCAGGTGTGATACGGCACCATAGAGAGAGAGAGAGAGAGAGAGAGAGTAGACAAGCTTGGTCTCCGACAGAAGTCGCCGCAGGAGATGCAAGAAAAAAGGCGCATGAGCCATAGACCGGGATATGACATTGTGGAGTAGATAACCTAGATTGTGGGGGTAACCTCTCTCTGATTTATAGAGGAAATTAATTGAATTTACAAACTAGGGGTAGAGGGAAATTATTGGTGCTCAGTAAATGCCTGTTCTCAGTACAGAGGCACCACCACCTGCCGTTGTATCTCAATAGCGAACCTGAATCGTCCTTCCCACGACCAGCCCTCCCCCTCTTCACTTCTTCTGCTGCGGGGGATGCTTAATCGATGAGGAGGTCTTCAGTGTGTTTGTAATTCGAAGACAAACTATGTTAGGTAAACAGTTTTGTATAGAAGGATGGTAATTTATGCATCTACTAGTCTCTCGACTGAAATTGTTTGCGCTTTGTAATAAGAGCTCTCGAAGACTGTTGCGGTCGTTGAGCGTCCCCAGGTCTCGAAAGGCTACCATGGTGGGAAAACGGGCAGCTTCTTGGAGTCCTCTCCAATTCCCTTCCCTAGACCAAACATCGGCATCTTACAGACAGCCTAACCGTCGTGATGTTCCTTCTCGAGCACTGATATCAGCCCTTTCGCTAGTTATTCTCTGAGAGCATCACTCTTGCCCTGCGCCAGTTTTTTCGCTATCTGACGTTCGCGCCTACTATTATGCAACCGCTGAACCTTCATCACGTCCTTGTGTTTTGGAGGCAAAGATGTGTGTGTGGGAGGGTACTTCTCTGCTGTCAATCGCCTTATCTCCACCAAAGCTTGCCTCTGTTCAGGCTTTAACATGTCGAATTTCGCAATGCATTTCGAGGGCTGTGCTTTTGGATTTGCATATAGGTATAGATGATGGCTCTTCTGCAGTATGTAGTATTTCGGTCCCTGCAACAAATCATCGGTAGTTAGTGCATGCATAAATTGCAGTTTTGACGACTGACCTTCCACCCTAGGTACCAAAGAGACTTCCGTCTCACATCGTAGAAAGGGCCGGTGGTTGTGCGGAAAGTGAATCGAAACATCGATCGTGCAGCATAGAAGTAGCCTGTGCGTCTCCCCTTGACATCTTTCGCGTCGATATCGCACTCTCGTTGTTCCTGCAGTGTTGATAGCAAGTCTTGGAGATATGAGGCGTCTTTCCATTGCGCGTCATCCATGCCCATAAGTTGAATTAACTCTTTGCGCGAGGGCCACATGATTGAACGCAGACGTTGACGTTGCTACAATGGTTAATGATTGAGCTGGAGATGACAACAATAAAGTGTCTCGCGTTCCCCGCCGTTGATCTGGCAACCGGTTCAACAGACCAAGTCACTCACTAGCCACCCACAAACAGAATTATAACACTCACCCCGCATGTCCAAAAGGTACATTTCCTTTGCCTCCTCTTTCTTTGATCAAATACACTTGCTTTTCGCATTGAATATGGCTCTTGCTCAAGTATTGCCAGATTCATCAACACCTGGGGCGCAGGAGGAATACATCTCTTTTAGTATATTTGCAAACTTCTACTATTTCTCAATTTACTAAACATTGTATCTATATTAGAAAAGTTTTATAAAATACTTTATTCTCAAAATCTCCACTCTCTGCTACATTAGCTACAAGTACTTGCAAATTATTAAAAGGTTTAGAAGCAAAAAGTTGATGAATAGACAACTTATTATTATTAAAGGGTTAGAATTATGGGAGAAAAAAAAAAGAAGAGTTACAACAAGCTGCAAGGAGAAATAATAGTAGATAGATTGTTAGATCTGGTGGAGTTGTTACAGTTGGGAATGCATATATTAAGATAAGTGACATGTTCTTTTTATTTTTTATTTATTTATATTTTTTGCTCTTTGCTTGACTCGAGGAATTGTGCAGGGCTGACGGTAAGGTGGGGATCGGGGAAGGGAGGCATTTTTTCTACATTGTAGACATTAATTAACTAGCTTTCGTCCTTTTTCTCTCTCCTTCTATAGCTGAGAAAAGAAAAAAAAATACCTCCCCCCCAATATTCCACCTAAGCCTCGATAGTCCCATTTTTCCCGGGGGAAAAAATATCGAAAAAACTCAATCGATCTCAGCAAATCGCTTACGCTTGAAATACGGCTTTGGAGGCAAAGAATAGATCGATAAATAAAACACATGATAAAAAAAGGTTACCCTTTAGCTTCCTTCTGGTAGATATGTTAGGGGGGGTTTGTAGATGTTGTGTACAAGAATTTTGGTAGAGTGAGGAAGAGGAAAGAGGGGGGGTGAGCGTGTTTACCGATATGCAGAATGTGGGCATGGGATATGGGGGTTGGTGGAACGTGGGGAGGAGATGATGCTGGAACGCCGTGTGGTATAAAAAAAAAGAAGCAACCGAAAAAAGATGTGGTGGAAAGACAAACAAGAATGAGAGATTAAAAAAATAGTGCGTGATTGGGGGAATTGGGGGAGGAATAAGGAAAATCCAAAGGGCACCTTATTGAAAAGGAGATAGCCTGGACGCAGCCATGGCTGGTGAACGGTGAGATGAGAAAGAGACGCATACACCAGGGCTAGAACGACAAGAGGATATCATTTGGTCTAACTCCCACCACACCCAGACGAACATGTATCGGGGCAGGGCGCGCGCTAAAGAGATAAAAAGTTTAATGCGTTGGAATAGGAAGTCTAATAGGTCTCCCTTCTCTACCTCCTTTTCAAGAGAAAGAGAAAAAAACCGGAAGAAAATAATAAGCCCACGCAATAAAGCTCTTAACTATCTGAGCACGAGTTTTAACAAAAAGTCCTATGTTTGTAATACAGAGAGAATGCATTCGATGCTCATGGCAACAAAAAAAAACTCAAGGTCGCTTCTTATTAGGCTCATCGGCTTCGTCTTCTCCTTCTAGCATCCGGCTCAGCCCAGATAGCGAGAAGGTGCTGTTGGAGAGATGTACTGCGACTAGCCACGCGGCTGAAAAGTTGAAGAGGTGATGGAGGAGATATGCATATGTAACGCCGTAAACCGCAGCGTAGATTGCGAGGAAGCAAAAGAGCGTGTTAGTGACGTAACGTAGGCTTTACAAGTCATTAGCAAATTTGCCCCAATAAGCCCATAGCAATGAGGTAGGCCTCCATACCTAGTGGTCAATCTTGGGACCATTTTCCCACTGGTGAGAGTCTCTACAAGGAGGAGTAAGGGCATGATTGATAGGACATTATGATGAGAGGAGAATGGGGTAAGCCAGTGGACGGCAAGGTTGTGGACCCAGACCACAAGTACCGGCAGATTGATAGGAAGAACCCAGAGCATGACTATAAGTATTGAGTGAACGTAGTTGTAGAAATTGAAATGAGCACCAGAACGCTTTGATATCGTTAGCTCTGCTCTGTAAAAGCTGCTAAGGACGTGTTGTTTCTGGCCCAACTCACAGTCTCCTGAGCGTAATGCAGAGCTCGAACGCAAGTTGCAATCTGCACGATACAGGCAACCATGTACGCGAATTGATAGGGTATGAATGTTGCTACAAAGAAAAGCAAAATGCTTGTTGTGATTACCCGACGTCTTGGACTGCTAGGGGCAAACGCCATCGCGACTCTTCTACTTGCCGTTAGTTTTATGGGGCAGGTTGTAGAAGGTAATGTTCCTACTTTTTGTCATCATTCCTCATCCAACCCGGTCGTGTTGTGAGCAGTCCGTAAATAGTTGCTAGAATATGTGTTATGATAAGTGTGATGTAATGAACTGCCACGCAGACACCGGCGCTGACTAGCCCGAGTAACGGAACAAGGAACCAGAAGAAGGGATCTTGAGCCCCAAGAAGCAAATCATTTCTTGTGAAATCAACAGCTGATTCTGTTGCATTATCTCGCCAATTCAAAAAATTGAAGGTCATTCCGGACTTTGGAGGCTCCGAATTCGCTCTTGCGAGAGAAACGGAGAAAAAGGTCAACGCTAGTAAGACAATCGGGAGCGATTGCTTGAGGACAAGGTCCGTACCCTCCGAAAAGCTCATAAACACCCCTAATATCGTAAGTTACTGGAAAGTGTAATTTTAAATTGGGAAGGCATACCGGTACTGTCATAGACGCTAAACTGCGTCCTGAGCACAAGAGCTACAACCAGCAGTGGAAACGCTGCTAGCACGGTCCGATACCGCATGGGTAGCTTACCCATACTCCCAGGTATATCGACCTTTAGTGATATATCGACCGAGGCGTTGCACGTTGGATCGAACCAGAACTGAAGCGATAGACCGTTTCCGCTACTTCGCGCTTTCAATGGTGGCGGCATAAAGGGCGCAATCCCATGGAGGTTGATGTTGGCTTGCCTCACATTCACAAAATATTTTGACTCGTAGGGGTCCGAAACGTACTGCCGTAGGAGAGGCGTGAAAAGTTCTCCGTCCCCACAGGCCTGCGAACCAACAGTGAGTTCATAGGCGAGAAGGCTAGAGTGTAGCGCTGGGATTTTAACGTCCACCATCATTGGCCTAGTAGAGGGTAGCTTCATGCGCATGCCTACGGTTAGCAATTGAGCGAGACCAATGTTTGTTCTGATGGTGGACTCGGCATTGTCGGTAAATTCTGCGACCACCCAACCGGAGGTAGGGTCAACGGCTTTGTCAACGACGGCCACAAATTGGTGCTCTGCAATATCTTCGAGATCGTACTGTAGATAAGAAAAGGGCCTAGTGTCTTCGAAAGGGAACTTCGACGTCCGGGTTGAGGCCGGTAACGGAATCACATCGGTGGCTGCGTTTTTGCAAGCTAGCCGCGTTGACCCAGAACTGTCACCGGAGAGATCCATATTCATAGAAAATAGCGTCGCCGATTGCCCTGGATGGAGGGGGAATACACTGCAAAACAAGACCTCCAACTTGCCACTCTCCCCTGGTGCATCAATCCGCTGATCGGTTAGAAGCGTAAACATTTTCCCTCCCTGTGGGGGGACTGGCAGTAGGTACGCCCGAGGCTTCCTTGATTGTCCAAATTTTCGTAGGGTCAGTCTCGTGTCTTCGGAAATTATGGAATTTGAATTATCCTCAAGTGTGAGGAGTGTGGTTGGGTCTGCTACGATATTAGCAATTACCCTCATGTAGGAAGAGCGCAGATATGCCCACCTTTCTGAGGGAGGGTCTTCTCGACAACACCTTCCATACCCGTTAAATACCACTTCTTAAAGATACGCATTCTATCGACCCGTAGTTTTGTTTGGCCGGGACGGTTGACGTCAACTATTTCCATCAAAGAGCGTACAACAGCTCTGCGAAGCTGGTCACACCACAGAATCTGTTGGTGGTCCATCCCTGTCCACACGTTTGCGACGGATGATGTGAAAACAGTGAAGCCATGAGTCTCCGGCACTAGTGATGAGAGGCTCGCATAATCAGACGGAACTACAGTATCAAGGCCACCGCCTGCGATAGAAATAAGCGTAACATGCCAGAGGGGGTTGTTGTTTGCCCATTTCTGCGAGTAGGCCTGTCGCCAGTAATCATTGATACGCTTATAGGTCTTGACGACGTCCGAATCAAAAGAGACCGGAGGCCGTGCGTGTGGAGCGGACATGGTGATAATAGTATTGATAGTGCTCGATTGGTAATTGGGCATTGTCAACATGGTTCGAGCGACTATTCCACCCATCGAGTGCCCTAGCACTATAACTGAAGTAGGGTCGGGAAGATCTGAATCACGCGTGGACCGCCTTGAGTCGTGATATAGTGATAGAATATACGCTACCGCGTCATTCAAATATTCGGCCTGATCCAACAGAGTTTGTCCGTGGAATGCCGTTATATCCTCGTTAAAATCCACAGTGAAGAAGTCTAAACTTCGGGCACCTCCCTCGATCGCAGCTGGATCATGCTGAACGACGTTGTGGAAGTAGTAGGCTGCTTCGGCGGCAATTGATCTGACCTGCCTATAGCTACCCGCATTCCCGGGGATAAATATGACGGGCACGCCGCTCACCTGTGGGGAGGGTTAGCTAGCGCATAGGGTCCGACAGTTCGCATTCTAAATACCTTCAAATCGTCATCATCAATCCCAACCTCCCGGTATAAATACAGCGAGTATTTAGTCGCAAACCTAGTGTGCTCCGTGTCAAAGTCAACGAGCTCTGCATACGCCGGATGCATCCGTGGCATTCTACAACCCTTCACATCCAGATGCCGAACCAGAAACGAACGAACGATGGTGAATAATACGACAGCCGTAGTAGAAAAGGTTAGCAACGTTGCAAGTGAGCATAACCAAGGGCTCCGCAGCCGTGACCGCCGATGCACCCGAGGGTCGGGCATTTTATCGATTGCTATCTCTCGCGCCAGCGGGATCATGCCTTTTGGTCTCTTTCCAGAGCTTGCCGTCGTGCTCGTAGGAGGTTTCCAAGGCCTGAGACTCGCCGCTGGCGATGCCTCTGTCCCAGAAACCCTCTCGACCTTCTTCCCACCGAATCTCTGTGGATGTTGTCTTTTGGCAGATTCTTCGGCAGAGTCAGGGTCAGGCTGCGATTCCTCCTCTTGTGCCCCCACAGGAGAGGCTACAATAGAGGCCACAGTAGACGAAGCAGCACTGAAACCGTCCTCGCCCTCGTCCTCCGCAGCGGAACCCGATGGTCGTCTCCGCATTAAAGCTCCGAATGATTTGCGGGTGGTGCGCGAAATCAATCGCGAAACGGAGGAACGAGGTCTGGGCCAGGAGAAGGAGGAAGACGTCTGCCGAGAACGAGCTGCGATAGGACGGTAGCACCAACACGCCCAAATTGAGAATGCGCAAGCGTGAGTGTTCGGGCGAATCAAACTAATAGACGAGGAGATGCCACGAGAAGATGCCACTCCCGCAAATCATCCTCCTCTCGTCCTCTTATCAGCACCGTGGGCGAGTCGGGAGCGATGTGCAGAAGCTCGATGCCGGTGTGGGGTGTGTTCCCAAGGACGCCATTGACGCCGTTTACGCCGCCGCACCGTTTTCGCCGTTTTGGAAGCCCTTCCATCACACATACAACATACAACATACAACGCCGCTGTGCAATGTGCGGCAGACAGGCCCTGTAGTGTGTGGTGCTACGCAAAACTACTATCGAGCTGCAACGCCAAAGCAAACGAAGAGCTCCTCATATTGAAAGCTAATAGTGTATTTACAGATCTACGAGCGCATTACCAACATACCACACGCACGTTTGTGCATGTACATGCACGGCATCGAGAGAGAAGGCGTAAGGCGGAGGGCGCGAGGGGAGAGAGTATAAAACGCAAAACATACTTGTGGCACCAAGATTCGAACCTGCATGCCTGTCACGGCCTAGTCCACCAGAGGGCCAACAGCCACCTCCTCCCTCCTCTTCAGCGCTTCTATATGCTCCCTCTTCAGTGCTTCTCGCACCACCCTCCGCTTTTGTGTCTCCATCTCCCCGAACCGGCCTCTGGCTCCGTTTTTGATCTTTGTGATCATGTCTGCCGCCCTACCCTTTGTCACTGTGTCCGGGGTCAGGGGATCGTTCCTATCTCGAAACCTATTCAAAAAGGTAACCTGCGCCTCGGTAGCTGGGCGCTTCCTCCAATTCTGGTTTGTCGCAACAAATATCCATTCGAATTTCTCCATCGCATACGTATCTGCTGCATGTATAGCACCCTCGAGGGTTTCCGCCGTCGCGATTACCCTCGGTCTTGCGTATACGGGCTCTGAAGGTTGTCGCCATTTACTTGGGGGCAGTCTCCTCCTTTCTGTGATTGTATATTGATCTTCGCCCATCGCTCTCTCGATAGTTAGGGACCCTCCGGACTGGGGGCTTAGGACATACTTGTCCGGGGCCGCCTGAACCCATGCCAACCGACTGATAGCTCTGATGTGACGGTCTCCCGAAGAATCTTCAATCAGATCAAAGACAGAATCATAATCCGTGAAAATGAGGCTAGTTGAGTGGCTTATGGAAAGTGGGTTCGCCTGGGTATCCAAACTAGCCGACAGTATAGCATTCTCCCTCTGTTTACATTTCGCCTCTCGCAGGTTCTTTAAATCTTCGATGTTAGCTTTATCAAGTTCTATTGGATCAAGCCCGAAAAGCGTCGGGGTTGTGACAATGCCTGCTTCTAGCGACGCCACCACGTCAATAATGTGGCAGTTTTTCTTGCCAGGGTGAAGTCGCATGCCTCTGCCGATCATTTGGACCAGTAGGTTTCTTGACCTGGTTGGTCTCGCAAGAAGGACACAATCGATGTTTGGTATATCAGTGCCCTAACTAAGCTTCAGCACGATTCCTAGTGTAGGTAGGAGAGTGTTGGCGCTGGAGATAGTACCTCTGTAAACACGCCACAATTTAAAAGAACTGGAAATCCTCCGTTTTTGAAACTCTCTAGTCTTTCGCTGCGATCTATCTTCGGAGTTTCGCCGGTTATGTGTCTTGCAATGATGCCATGTCTACGGAACATGTCTGTTAGGCTGACCACATGGGCAACATCGACACAAAATACAATGGTCGACTTCCTTTCACTGGCTTTTGCCAACCACGACTTAACAATCCTTGCATTAGTTTCTTCGGTGTTGAAAACCCTTGACAATTCCCCAGGCTGGAAATCACCGGTAGCTGCCTTTTTAACTCTTGATATATCCACACCTAATTGTACGGTGGTAAAGATCACATCAGAAAGCCATTTTTCTCCAATCATATCAACATAATCTCTTGAGCGGAATTTAGTCAACCATCGCCTAGGAATTAGGTAGTAAAGTGCTTACTTGTGGTATACAATATGATCGATAGCAGCTCCTAGCTTTAGCCCATCGAAGCGTGAAAACGTTGCCGAAACTCCTACAAGGGCTGGCGTCTTGGCCGATTCCCCAGGAACGCCAAGTAGTCCAAAATGGGATAAAACTTTCATGTATCCCGGAGCAACAATATGGTGTGCTTCATCGACAAGCACAAGTTTGAATCTCCCAGGGTCAAACTTCGAAATGCGGTCTTTAGACGTTATGCTTTGAATGGAGGCAATAGTGATATCCGCTGCTCCCGAAGCGTGAGAGCTGCCCATCTCAACCTCGATAGTCTTTGAGGGGTATGCATTGAGGCAATGGCGTGCTGCCTGCTCAGCGAGCTCACGCCTATGAACGAGGATCAGAGTTTGGGAAGCATGTGCATCTGGAGGTGGGAGACGATCAATCAACTGAGTGAAAATTACCTAGCAGCATGTTAGAATCGACTCTCTTTATAGCACATATAAGAGACGGATAATTGGCGTACTGTCTTCCCACTACCGGTCGCGAGAGATATCCCAAGCCGTTTATGACCTTTGTTTAAATACGACAACACCGATTGAATGCATTCTTCCTGGTATTCACGAAGGCGGACACGGGCAGGTAGCGACAGCGGGCTCTCAGCAGCTCGGACAGAAGGTGCGACAAAGGCCCTGAATCCCCCCGGGGGGCGCTGATTGCCTGGATGTCTAAACAGTCTAAGGGTGCCAATTAGGGCCTGTTGCATGCTTTGCTGGACAAGTTGCAGAAAGAGCGCGGAATGTTTTTGCGGGTGTGTATTAAACAGAGGGGCCCATGAGTCCCATGAGTTACTACAGTCGAGTCGAATCTCGCGTTATGAGAATTATCGCGCTGGAAGGATATGAATACGCGGCTCCACCCCAATCCCAGGCTCTTACTACAAGAATGATCGCGCTATGAGAATAGACCCCACTGCCCAGACCATATTCTTGCAGTGCGACTCGATTGTATAGCGGCGGCGACAGCTCTTAACACCACCAGAGCTATAGGGACGAGTGCCAAGGCGCAATCGTGGCGGATACAAGAGTGGCTGGGATTTGAGTGACGGGCCAATTAATTGGTAGGCGGACTTCTATTGCGGCAACTGCAGATATCAGTACTAGTATAAACACGACGCTGGAACAGTGATGTTCACGCACTCGCGCACTTACCCGCTAACTTACCCGCTTGAACGGGAAAACAAATACATACACATAGCCAAGATTTGCCACAACGGGGAACGAGCTCAGGAAGTATCAACACAAGGCGTCTCTGGGTTGGATACGAAAGCGCTTAAGGGATTATGGATTGCAAATACACAATTTGTCTAGACAATCCGTCATTACGCCAGTGTCCCACGAATACGCCCTGAGTATGGACATTGCATCACATTCAACCGACGACAATCACACTGGTCACGAAACTGCCCAGGACGGACCGGAGGTACAGGCAGCGCAGCCACGACAGACCCGTGGAAAGCGGAGACGAGTTGGACACTCACATGCGAAGCCACTGTACAATGACGAATATCGACGATTGTTGAACAACACAGTCGCCGACACGGTGGCCGGAACAGTGTACGATAGTAACGGCCCGCTGCCGCCCAATTACATTGGCGCTTCTTTATGGACAGCCGTCGAAAAGGAGCGCTTCTTCAACGCCCTAGCAAGATGTGGCAGGGACGACATCCAGAGGATTGCAGTTTACATTGGCACGAAAACAGAAGTTGAGGTACGAGCGTATATGCTGCTCCTTCAGCAAGGCACCATAGAAAAAATCTTGATTGAGCCCCGGCAGCAAATGTTGTGCTATGCAGATCTACCAGCCGCATTGGAGATCAGCCAAGATTGCTGCGATGTCCTTGAAGAGGCTGCAGACGCGTTGGATGCGCATCAGCAGCGATTTGAAGTTGCTGCAGAGAAGGAGAAATGGCAGGGCCTGTGGCTATTAACGCAAGGCGTTGGTATATGGGTGGAGGATCATATGGATCAAAACAAAGGAAACCAAGAGGACGTCGTGGACGTGCTACCAGAGGCCGAGCTCTTGAAGCTCAAGACTTGGTTGGATCTTTCAGAGCGGATATTCATGAATCCAGCACCCCCCCGAGAACACGAAAATTGGCGCTCCTTTGCTACGGAAGATGGCGAAACTCCCTCCATGCGATATACGGCATTTGTGGATTTCCACACCCTAGCTGTGAGCATTACGCAGAGACTTGTCCAAGCTACATTGTTCTTAGCTATGTCGCGGCTACGCAATACGGATTCCAAAATTTTTGGTAGGAAACCTCTAGTCAAGGCCAAAGACGTACATGCAGCAACAAAAGTGTTGGGTCTAAAACCAGACTCGAGAGAGATTTGGAGAGGTGCTGCTAGGAGGTGCGGGCTACGAGTTTACCAGAAGGTCTCGGAATTGAGGATAAAGACGGACACAGCGGAGCCTCTGAGCTATGACGAGGTGGAAGCCCTGTTGGATAATGACAAGAACTCTGGAATAAAGATGGCAGACAGGACACTAGATATTGCACCGGGTGTTAGTGACATTGACTTTTCGGAGGATTCTAATGAAGATGTATGTCTTGGGCACTCAGTTAGCTCCTTACTGGGAGCTGATTCCAGTGATTCCTGGGGAAGCGATGGAGACGAGCCAGAATCCGAGGCATGCATTGACGCTGTCCCCGAGTCCTCAGAAGTCATAGAAACATCCTCCTCCGAAACCACCACCCCCGCCTCAGAAGACCCCTACGCCAACGCCCTTGACCACCAAGCTAGCCTCCTCGAAGAAATAAGCCTTTGGGGTCTATTGGGCCAACCACCCCCTTTTCCGCTAAACCCAGACCAAGTAGAGCTGCCACCGAGGCCTAAATGCCGGAGGAGGAGGATGGAAGAGCTGGCGGATTGGAGGGATGGAGTGGGGTATAGGGCGGAGTGGGAGGTGATAAGGCCCATTGCAGGGAATAGGGGGGAAGGGATTTCGAGACTGGGAAAGAGGGGGAGGGATGAGAGGAGCGAAGAGGACGACGGTCTTTCTGAGTCGTCCGGCGGTGACTCGTAACATAGAATCCGGATTAATCTAGCAAATCTGGTACTATTATGCGGCATTAGCCTTACAGTAGATTGAGGCTGGGGCCTTGGACCACGACTTAAAGCAAGGAAAACTCGACATTTGTTCAGAGCCAATTCCCGAAAAGGGGGAAATGTATGCCTCTTTTCTAAATATCAGCTGTTTACATATATGCACAACACAAAGTACGTATAAAACACGCCCCTGCCGGTACCTACGCCCACCCACTCATCGTCTCATAATTTCTTCAGCTTCTCTGTAAGCTCTGGCACCTTCTCGAACAAGTCACCTACTAGCCCGACATCCGCAACTTGGAAAATCGGCGCCTCGGCGTCTTTGTTGATTGCAGCGATTACCTTACTGTCCTTCATGCCTGCTAGATGCTGGATCGCCCCGCTGATTCCCGCGCACAGGTACAATTGCGGCGCAACCACCTTGCCTGTTTGGCCTATCTGGAGGCTGTTGTCCGCAAAGCCACTGTCGACTGCGGCTCTTGACGCGCCGACTGCAGCTCCGAGTGCGTCCGCTAGTGGCGGGATGAGGCGATCAAATTCTTCTTTTGATTTGAGGCCTCGCCCGCCTGACACGACTTTTGTGGCAGTGCCTAGGTCGGGACGATCGTTTTTTGCGAGATCTTCGGACAACCATTCGGTGGCGCAGGGGGCTTGTGGGTCGGCGCCTTCACTGATAGAGGCAGAGTCGTCGGTTGTCTCCGCTGGTGGGAAGGCGGTACCGCGGATTGTGATGAATTTGATAGAGTCGGAGGATTGGATAGTGGCAATGGCATTGCCAGCGTAGATGGGACGGACGAATGCTAGCATAGAGAGCGTTGTCAGTGGGGATTGACGTCCCGGGAGTAGTGGATTGTGGGAACGTACTATCTTCGCTCTCAATAGCTATTATGTCTGATATCTGTTGCGAGTCGAGCAGTGCTGCGATGCGTGGCATGAGGTTCTTGCCAAACGCGGAGTGTGCGGCGATGACGTGAGAGAAGCCCTCTTTCTTGATATTCTCAATAACGAGAGGGGCGTAGTTCTCTGGCAGACCCTACATGCAGTGAAATCAGCGTGTGCAGATCCATCTCAAGCGCGATATCGTTTACCCAGTCGTATGCCTCATTCTCCACTACTAGGACCTTCTCAAGGCCTTTCAACTTAGCTGCCTCCTCGGCCACAGCCTTCGCTCTGCCGCCAGCAGCCAGGGCTGTCACCGAGCCACCAAGCTTAGCCGCTGCAGAGACGGCATTAAGAGAGGCGGGTTGCAGTTTCCCCCCCCGTTGTTCCAACAGGACCAGCGTCGACAGGAGACGTGAAAGCGCGGACGCTGCAATTGGCGTCGACACTGGCCGTAGCTGGGTACGGGCTTGCCGAAGGAGCGAATGACGCGTTGAGGAGAGCATCACGGCGCAGTTGGGCTCAGAGGACAACAGCAACCATGGCGGGAGAACTTCAAGTCGATGAGATATTAGCTCTGTCCGATTCTAGCCGAGGTCCATATTTATTCGTGGCACGTGACCAAACGCCCATTCAGCCTCATGAATTCTCCTGATCGCTTCAACTTGCGACAAGAAAGGGAAAACGCGAATTCACCGCAGAAGTTGAGCTTCCCAGGCGCATCGCGACCCAACGCGACGTGTCATCATCCACAACCCGCGAGCAGACCTCATCACGGGCGATTTCTTTACTTCGTTCGTTACGTTTAGTTATTCCGGGCGGCGGGTTTCGGTCTTTGCCCAGCGGTGCCCCAATTCGAGCAGTGCAATAGATTAGTAGTTGCACAGACACAGGAATAGCATACCTGCCTCATAATGGAAGACGAGTCGCTCGAATTTGGTGATTCGCCTCTCACGGGCGCGACCGGAACACCGCACGGCAACCCTTTACTTCAACATTCCTACATGCAAGGGGATGACAGTACGCCTGCAGGACAGACCGATGGATCGATCCAGGGGAACCGGGATGGCGGAGAAGGTGAGCTTTCATCCGTCGCAGACGTGCCGAATGCCCCGTCCTTTGTCCTAACACTTACCTTGATTGCTTATGCCAGATGCGGATATTTCAATGACTGAAGCAACAGCAGACGCCACATCATCATCCCTGAAGAGGTCTTCACACGATTCGACAAACCATACTCCCGCAGTAATATCAGACAATCCTCTGGATGCGCCTAACGCTCCTCGACCCCAAGACGAGGAGGACGATGATGGCGGCGAGAATGAAGACGAGGATATGGCCGACGTTGGGGACCGAGAGAAGAAGGGGAAGGAAGACGGAGACCAACGAAGCTCACCTACTGCCGAGCACAACGCTGCAGATGGCCAACCAGCCCAGACCAAGTCCTCAATCGAAACTTCCGCTCGCTCCCATCTGATCGCCCAGACCCATGCCATCATCCTACCAAGCTATAGTACATGGTTCGACATGCACACCGTCAATGCCCTTGAGAAGAAGACGTTGCCAGAATTCTTCAACAACAGGAATCGGAGTAAAACGCCAGCCGTATACAAAGATTACCGTGATTTCATGATCAATACTTATCGTCTTAACCCAACGGAATACTTAACCGTCACAGCATGCAGAAGGAACCTTGCAGGGGATGTGTGCGCTATCATGAGAGTACATGCATTCCTAGAGCAGTGGGGACTAATCAACTATCAGGTATGCATGCTAGGACTCCCTTTCAACTCTATCTCTAACGTCAGCTGTGATCAGATCGATCCTGACACTCGTCCTTCGAGCATCGGACCGCCATTTACAGGCCACTTCCGCATAACGGCAGATACGCCACGCGGCCTCCAGCCATTCCAGCCAGCACCCGGCTCCACAGTGACTGCGGGAAAACCGTTTGCTCCTACTGAACGCGCGGCGGCTGCGACTCCTGCTTCGAAGTCTGACCTGAATCTGGAAATCCGCCGTAATATCTATGACCAAAACGGAAGGGAGCTCATACCACCTGATGCTAAGCCATCGGCCGAAAAGCAGGCAAATGGCGAGGCTGCTGCGGCGAACGGTGCCACGGGAACTAGCTCTGCCTCGATGGAAGACCTTGTTAAGGAACCAAAGAAGCAGTTTAATTGCTTCTCCTGTGGCGTTGACTGTACTCGTGTCCGGTACCATTCAGCCAAGTCGGCACCTGCAGCTACTGTTGGCGCGACTGCGGCCAAGGTTAAATATGACTTGTGCCCAAATTGCTTCCTTGAGGGCCGCTTTCCCAGCTCTAGCAGTGCTGTGGACTTTATCAAGCTAGAGGATACTACTTACTCGTCCATCCCTGATCGCGACGCGCCGTGGACTGATGCCGAGCTGTTACTTCTCTTGGAAGGATTGGAACTTTTTGACGACAATTGGAGCTCAGTAGCGGACCACGTTGGGACCCGGACGAGAGAGGAGTGTGTGCTTAAATTTTTACAGTTAGAGATAGAAGATAAGTATCTCGAAAGCGAACCAGGGGTGAATGGCTCTGGGAGCCTAGGAGTGCTTAGTGGCGGAAGAGTTCCGTATACCCAGGCGGACAACCCGGTCATGTCAGTAGTTGGTTTCTTAGCAGGCTTAGGTGAACCTGCTGTCGCTGCGGCAGCCGCGGGGAGGACAGTAGATGAGATGCGCCGTAGCTTAAGAGAAAGGCTGGAGAAAGGCATTGGTGGTGAGGCTGAGGAAGGTTCTAGGAAGAGCAAGGACAAGGGCAAAGCAACCGATGCAGAAACCATCAAAAACGAAGACTCTATGGACGTCGACGACCACCCCCAATCGTCGGCTCCACAGGCTGCCTCCACGACCACAACCAACAAGCAAGCCAACGCGCTCGCCACCATCCCTCTAGCCACTTCCGCGGCCCGTGCAGCCGCCCTTGCCTCGCACGAAGAGCGCGAAATGACACGCCTTGTCTCAAGCGCAGTAAACACATGCCTCCAAAAGCTCGAACTCAAACTCCAGCAATTCAACGAGCTCGAATCGGTGCTCCAAGCCGAACGCCGTGAACTAGAGCGCGGACGCCAACAGCTATTCCTAGACCGCCTAGCCATGAAAAAGCGCGTCAAGGAAGTGGAAGACGCACTAAGGATGGCAACGATGAGGGGTGGTGACGAGGGGCTGAGAATGGTTGGAGAGGTATCGCGGGCTGGCTTTGGCGGGGAGAAGGTTGGCTTTAGAGGCGTCGAGAGGCCCGCTGGGGGGGATATTAGACCCCTGAGCATGGACAATACGCCAGGGTACAGGATATACGAGATGTAGATCAAATACTCCTAACTATTATTATTGTTGTTGTTGTTGTTGTTATTGTTCAGAACCAGGAAGACACGGCAAGGGGAAGGAGAAGGGGAAGGGGAAGGGGAAAGGGGAGGAGACGAAAAAAAAAAAAACCCCATCCCCCAAAGTTTGGCGCATTCTGTTCCGAAATGTTTTTTTTTTTTTTTTTTTTTTATTTTTACCCGCTATTATTATTATTATTATTATTATCATCACTATCATCATCCCTCATCATCATCATCATTCATCATCCTCATCATCACACCAGCGCCTCCCCAACATAAATATGTAAAATCAAAAACCACGGTTAATTGGGTTATTTGGTGTATTGGGTGCGTGCCTTTCTCCATGTGCCATTTTTTTTTTTTTATTTTATTTTTTTTTTGTTTTTTTTTTGTTTTTTTGTCAAGGGTAGAATAGAAAGTTTTTTTGAAAAAATAAAAAATTAAAAAAATAAAAAATTTAAAAAATTAAAAATTAAAAAATTTAAAAAAAAAAATAAGAAAATAAAAAAATAAACTTGGGGGTTTTGAATACTGACTGGGTTACTCTTTTTTTTTTTTTTTTTTCGCGCCGTTAAGTGGTTTGTAGTAGTAGTAGAGGTGCCGGGGGGGGCTTGGCCTCAGCCAGTAATTGCGCAAACTGATCAAATTCTATCAGAGTTATTTACTACAGAAGGAGAAGGAGGAGAGTCCCTGGAAAGTCGCCGAGGCAAGTTAAAAAAAAAAAAAAAAAACGCAGCGACAATGTTCATATTCAACAAAAAAAAAAAAAAGAAAAAAACGTAAAAAAACATAAGCCTATTCTGGGCCAAATGTAATCAAGTTGCAAAATATCGCTAAAATCAATCTATTCTTTCCAGCCCCTTTTTGGTCCTAGCCACTTGACAAAGTAAACCAGCCCCAGTAGCACCGGCACCTCGATTAGTGGCCCAACAGTTGCTGCCAGTGCTTGGTCGCTATCGATTCCGAATGTGGCGACGGCTACAGCTATCGCAAGCTCGAAATTGTTACTGGCAGCTGTGAAGCTCTGAGTGTATCCTAGTCGATACCCAAAGTCTAAACGAAGGGTAACGAATAGGATGATGAAGAAAATGACCCCGAAATATACGATGAGAGGAGCAGCAACTCGTACAACCGAGACGATCTGGTGAACAACCTGCTTCCCCTGAGAGGCAAAGAGGATGAGGATGGTGAAGAGCAATCCAAGCAGCGAAAAGGGACTGATATACTTGAGGAATTTCTTCTCGTACCAGCTAGGGCTGATGGCTTTGCGGAGAGCGAAACGAGTAACGATGGCAGCACCTAGTGGAATGCCCAAGAAAACAGCGACACTCTGAGCAACAGTAGAATAATTGATGGATATGGCACTCTTGGAGTGGCTGACGATCTTGATAAAGAAAACTGCTAGTGGGGCAAAGAGGACCATTTGAAGCGTGGAGTTTAGAGCGACGAGAATGGCACAGTATTCATTATCTCCGCCGGCGAGCGTATTCCAGACTAAAACCTGTTGCACTCGATCAATCGGGTGCGAAGCCCAGAAGGAAGCACAATAAACTCACCATTGCAATGCATCTTGCTATCCCAACGAGTATCAGCCCCTCACGTAGAGCTGATTTATCTGGTAAGAATGCCCAAGCCAACGCGAGCTAAGAACTAGAGTTAGCCATGTGCGCCTATAGCTTAATAGAAAAAAAATGGTCGCCCTGCGAATGGGAATGAATATTTATATATATATATATACCATGACTAGTGGCGCCAGAATCCAATTCACAACGATGCTAAAGACCACCTGAGTCCAGAGCTGCCTTTCACGAAATACCAGATGCAGCACCTCGTAGCGGACTTTGCAGAGGATAGGATACATCATAATAAGCAAGCCGATCGCTGGAACCTGTCAACAGAGACCGCGGTGCCGATATCTGTAAGGCTCTTACCGATGGGTATAGAGACTCCGACGAACTTCCCTTTTTGCAGAGCCGGGCCGGTATTGGGAACGAAGTTGCCAAGTATGATTCCAATCGCCATTGCCAGGAAGATCCATAGCGCAAGAAAACGGTCCAGCAGCGCCAATTTTTTATATATTAATGATTGCTCCGTCTCCTCAGGCAGAGCTCTTTGGTCTTCTAATTTTTCAGGATCTTCGTTTCCGCTAGCGACAGAGTCGTCCGCAGGCATCGAATTGTTGTCTCTCACATCCATTTCGTTGTTTTGTTGTAGAAAATTTGCGAAAGAACGTTGGGGGGGGGGGGGGGGGGGTGACTACACCCCTAAAAGGACGCCATGAGGGTCACTGACCAATCAGGGCATCGTAGTGACATTTCCCTTCAAAACACCCCCCGACTGGTTGTGGCACGAGCCAGAACTGGGGAGCATTTATAATAAGAGGGATCCTAAGCAGTCAAGACAAGGGCTTGAAATCCCAGCAGATAGCCTGCATTTTCGAAAATTGCTTTATTGCAGTTCATAACAAACCAAACTTGCCCCGGAGTTAGCATGGACCCAGCCGTCCCTCAGATTGCCGCTGGAGAGCAATCGAAATCCGCCGCTCCCTGGTTCTCTGCTTATCCGGCTCCTAGGAGCGTTGCCCAGTCAATTACCCGCTCCGAACTCCTTCGGTGGCTAAAAGAAGGCAGTGAAGCTGAGCGAGACTTCATACTAGTCGATCTCAGGAGAACAGACCATGAAGTCAGCACCAATCACTCTACTTATGAACAAGCTCCAAAGTTTCCGTACCATCCACATACGCTAACAATAATCTGAGTACAGGGAGGGACAATACATGGATCCATCAACCTCCCAGCGCAGAGCTTTTATTTAAGCATTCCGACTTTATATATTTTAATGTCTGCAGCTCATGTGAAAAAAGCTGTTTTCTATTGCGGTTAGTTGTCAACGTTTTACCCCTCTGCTCCGGACACACAACCGTGCTTACTCTTGGGATAACTTGATCAGGTTCATCTCGAGGTCGTGGGAATCGTGCCGCAGGTTGGTTTGAGGATTACATATCAGACAGAGGAGATACGGCGATGAAGAGCTATGTCTTGGAAGAGGGTATCAATGCTTGGGCTCATAGCGGTAGGGAATTTGTCCAAATGATGGATGATTATAAAGACGAGGTATGGCGGAAGTAAGACGCTTTTTTTAAATGTCAAAGTATGAATCTGGAGGGCAAGGCAGGTGGACGAGGAAGCATATGGATGGAACAAGTAACCTAGGCTGAATAATCTTTAATGTTAGGACTGCTCTCAAACTGGAACTTGATTAATCTGAAAGTCGTTTGCAAAAATATAGGAACTACCTACTCTGGTCCTCTCCACCAAGCTCTCAATCGGGAGTTAACCCTAAATTGAAGGAATACCGAAGGGATATTACTCCGCTGTATCAATCGTTCAGGCATTAGAATTCGAATGAGCGCGTTAATACTTCAGTTACCCGCGGGAAGAGCAAGCCGTGAAAGTAGAGCGGTTGAGGGACCAAAAACTCCAGAGAGCTTTGGCGGACTCCTCTCCACCAGCATTGAATAGATGCCGCACCATTCGTCTGTAAGCACAGGAGCCACCACATATACACGGGAAGGAATTATTTTATCAAACGGAATGATGGTCCTCTATCATGCACCAGCCTCTAATATGCCGATGTTAACAACTCGTTGCCTCAGTCTAACCAATCAAAACCGCGCGGTGACATGCCGTGTTTGATGATTTTCCACTTGGAGGGGGGATCCACCTCTAACTCTTGGGACAGCGACAAGACCAAAGAGAAAGAGAAATCAGAACACTCTGGGACCAGCAAGAAAACGCTCACCGATGGCAGAGACGTGGTATCTTGCTGACCCGACAGGCGGAGGCAACTCCGCCTTCCACAATATCCACAATGACTACCTTCACATCATCGACCCGAACGAACGATGACGCCTCGTGCTCGCCGAGATTGATAAGTCCCCTTTTGCGTGGAGCCATGTACGGGGCTATCACCGTCGCCGGTGCCGGCTTCTTCACCGACGTCTACGATGTGAGGAACCCCCGGTGTACCAGAGAGGGGCTGCGATAACATCTGTGGGCATATAGCTGTTTTCAATCAACTCCATACCCTCCTCCTCGGCCTCGTCTACTTAGCCAAAACCCACCTCACGACGGTGTCGTGCCCCTAGGCGCTGAGACTGCCATGAAAGTCACGACACCTACTGGCACAGTCATCGGCGCCGCTGTCTTCGGCTACCTCGCCGACCGGATAGGGCGAAAGAAGAAGATGTACGGTATCAAATTGCTTATAATCATCGTGACGACTGTATTGCAGGCGCTCGTGTGCCCGGCGCCGGCACACGAGCGCTTGAGAGCGTCATAGCTCAGGCCAACAAAGGGCTCGTGGGTATGAACAAGGCACCGTCCTTCTACAGTCGTCCACAACACTCCTTGCACGAGGCTGACGCTTCTGATTTAGGATTTCCGGCGCATGCTTTACGCAGTATTGCATGCAGACGTATGCCTCTAGACGGTATGATATTTGAGCGGCTATACAAGTACACAATTTCAACGAGGCGAGTCCGATACCTTGGGAGCCCGAAAGACAGAAAATCCTTGTCGCGCATGCCACCTTGCATAGATAATATCATTGACGAGCTTTCCTAGCGGGGAGAAGGTTTTTGTAGGTGAGGGGATGTATGTCAACGAGCCGGTCGTATCTGCCTCACATCATCATGTCATTAGGGCATATCCGCTTCAAATATGCAAGTAAGCCGCGTATTAGCCATGTTGTAATATAACTGGCGAGTAGCTCATTGATTCCTTTTTCAAGCGAGTTGATAGGCAACTGTAGAGCCAGCACACCCCCCCCCCCTTGAGTGCAAATTCATATACAGTCGAGTTGCGTTACAAGAATCTCGCGTTATAAGAATTATCGCGTCATAAGAATATGAATACGCGGCTCTACCCCGATCCCAGGCTCCTACTATAAGAATGGAGTCCATTGCCTCGACCATATTCTTGTAGAGCGCGACTCGACTGTATTATAATACTATAATAGACAGCAAAAGTAAATCCTTCTAGTCTTTCTCGCCCGGTTTCAAAGCGTAGATCTGAACAGAGGCTTTGGGGTGAACGCCGAATTAGTTGCAAGTCCTAAAACCAGCCCTGTGTTGTTGTACCATTCTTTTTATTGTTGTAAATACAGTCGAGTCGGCGTTACAAGAATATGGTCGGGGGCAATAGACTCCATTCTTATAGCGCATATATTCTTATAGTAGGAGCCCAGGATCGGGGTGGAGCCGCGTATTCATATTCTTATAACACGATAATTCTTATAGCGCGAGATTCTTGTAACGCGACTCAACTGTACGACAAGAGTCCCCGGACGGTCACGTGTTCCCGAGGTACACAACACACACACCGCCCTAGCTGATAGATATGATGCTGGTGAAAGCCTTGACAAAATCTCCAAAAAGACTGGTGTTCCTAAGTCCACTGTTGGAGATACTACAGTCGAGTCGCGTTACAAGAATCTCGCGTTATAAGGATATGAATACGCGGCTCTACCCCGATCCCGGGCTCTTACTATAAGAATATATGCGCTATAAGAATGGAGTCTATTGCCCTGACCATATTCTTTCTGTAGCTGGCAAGCGAACCCATTATTTCAACCAACGTTGATCAACTTCTCTTCATCGATCTCGCACTCTCGATTGCTACCACCGCACTAATACTGTGTTGGTTTTCATATTTTTTTTTTACTTTGCTCTCTCCCTTTCTCTTGTATGTCTCTGTTTGGATGTCTATGTCAACTCAATCTCGTGATAGAGACATCACTGCGGAGAGCGCCAGCCCTACAGCAGGCCAACCAGTAAACCTTCCTTCATTGCGGCATCTAGCACTATTGCTGACATAAATGTGTATCATAGGAGGACACAGTGGCTATGATAGCGGCGGTTCCTTCGGTATCGGAGGTAGTGAGAGAACCCCATACGTCCACACACGTACATGACTGTCGTCATTGGACGGCTATGCAAGTGTTACAACGACTGCCTAACAATCTCTCCCGGCCTGTCGCGGGAGAAAGAGAGTCCACTTGGGGCTCTTTCTCGCACACTCTCTCTCAATCAACAGCAAGCCGCCGTGGATATTCACCAGAAGTGGCACATGTTGACCCTCAACTCCTCTCACCTGTCGCCCCTGATACAATCTATCAGTTTAAGGAATACATACGCCAGTTTCCTCTTGTCTTCCCATCGGACAATTCTCTCCATTTTTGGTTAGTGCATTTTCGTACAGAGGCGGATGTACGAGCAGTCGTTGATACTACAATCGTTTGTCCAGCAATGATGGTTATTGCGGCAATGACACCAGATGTAGAAGATCGGCGATGGGATTTGATATATGAGTTGAAATCTCAGTCACAGGTAATGTTACTTGGTCCAGCCTAATTCCGTGATCAGTTTGGGGGCATTGAAGTTTTATAAACGCATTACTGCTAACTGACGTGCATGTAGGGTAGCCGGCCAGATGGGCAGCTCAACGGCGTATTCGTTGGCCAATCCGAACGTCAGCCTATTCTGGGTATTGAATTCAAACCTCCCGGCATTGTGTCTAGCTGTTTCTCAAAGGGGAAAGATGGTAACTGGAAACTTAAGCTTGTCGGCAAACCTCCTGGCCGAGCAGTTATACCAGACGGAGTGGAGCCTGCCAGGAGCCTCCGCGGGGGACCACATTGAACCCCGCTCTCCGCTCAAGCTGTTCAATATGCCGCAGTGTTGAAGTTGCGGCGCCAAGTCTTTCTTGACAGCGATGTCGCTATATTCCTCGAATTCAGCGATTTAGACGATAGCGATGAAATAGATTTTCTTCACAACCCTGGTACCGTGCGCTATATCGTAGCAGCCTATGATGAACCTGCCGGGCCCAATCACCTTACAGCTCGTGAACTTATCGCGTACGCAGCGTGGAGGGGTATACGGGAGTCATTTTCTCTGCGACAGATGTCCGATGAAGGATTGACTGCTGTCGCCGCAGAGGTGCCGCAAGAGTTCGAGGGATATAAGTTGGCACACCGAAAGGACGGCATAGGTGGGAAACGCAAGGCAAGTGATGCGGGTGGTAGCCATGGATATAACACATGCAGATCTAAGGCACGTAAGATAACGTGTGATCAGCATGTTAAGAATGAAAAGCATTTCGTTGGCGACAGTCGGTCTAGGTTCCATCTCAGCATGGCAACTACGCTGCATCTAGAGCCTATATCCTCGCCCGCAGTTCTCTCGTCACATAAGAACAAGAAGAGAGATTCTGACTACTATAGCATCACTAGCCGGACAGATGAGAAACTCTCACTTGATCAAAAGCCTGGAATCACTACCCAGCAAGAACATCTGCATCTTACTTTTGTTCGTGCAATCACCCAGACCACGGCTGTCTTCACAGTCATGCTAGCTACGTCGTCGACTACGACTACGGCAGGCCCGCCCGGCGAGGAGGATACTGCGGAGGCCAAAACAGCAACAGTAGCAGTCACTCCACATACAACCGTCCTCGTAAAGTACGGTGCTCACGGTCGCGCACGCGACGATATTGTCTACGAATTCTCCGCTTACACTGCAGCTCAGTCGCTTCAAGGGACTGTTCTTCCCCAGTGCCACGGACTCTTTTCGCTCTCTTCCTCCTCCCCTATGGCCACCACCACGGATGGCACCGAGGGCCTATTCCTCGTTGAAGAGTTTCTGGTTGGGTACTCTAACATCTTCGAGCTATGTAGGAAGACCCCAGAAGCATTTCTGGATGCGTGGACAGAGGTTCTAGCGGCTGCGGCAACGGCGCTAGATATGTTGCATGACTGTGGGATCATGCATGGAGATTTGAGAGACGAGAACTTGATGATTCAGCTCGGGGCTGATGGAATAAAAGTGAAGATTATAGATTTAGGTGGCTGTTGGTAAGATGCTTACTTATTGCCATCTACTTTCCTTGCACTGACATTTTATTTCATTATAGGATCTCAACACGCCCTGATGCTCAGCTCACAAAACCACAACGGTCTACTGAGTATGCAAACCTTTACTGGATGTTGATGGGCACTAAGGACGATGCAGAGAGAGCAGTACACAATCACCAAGGACCTTAGTCTAACTCCTAAGACTCTGGTTGTGATTGATCCTCCCCCCACCTGAGCATATACTAAGATATCTTTCGTATGAAATAGATCACTGTACTCGGGGTCAAGGATAAGTACTTGGCCCCTGTACATTATTATTATGGTAGAGAGAGGGTCAGAGACTTATCCTCACACCCTAATACTGTAGGTATTACGAAAGTATTACTGGAAACTTATTAGTAGAATAGACCCCACAGCTCGTTTTTAGTTTTGGCCATTCGCTATTTTGATGGCAATAAAATAGCCCCATTACAACAGTTTATATTGATCACTAG
The DNA here is from genome assembly GCA_021527025.2 of Geoglossum cookeanum. Taxonomy (NCBI): domain Eukaryota; kingdom Fungi; phylum Ascomycota; class Geoglossomycetes; order Geoglossales; family Geoglossaceae; genus Geoglossum; species Geoglossum cookeanum. The sequence goes on from JAJDFF020000002.1 coordinate 192,834, forward strand.
ACTATAGTTTATTCAGGATCACAGCTACTCTTTCTTCGTTTCCCTTCTCATTACTCATACTACTAGATAAAATCCAGCAAACAGAACAGATAGATTCCATAGTGACGCTTTCTCACCGACCGACCGACCATATGATGCAATAAACTTCATACTCAGGTGGGGGGGAGGGGGGTCCCTCAAGTTTGTTGCTGCCCAAGTAAGTAAGTAAGAAAGTAAGCAAGTAAGCAAGCAAGCAAGCAAGCAAGCAAGCATTAGATTAGAGCAGCCAGCGCAAAATATGTCGGCAAGTTAACTGCCCAAAAAAAAAAAAAAAACAAAAAAAAAAAAAAATACAGCGACCTAACTAACTTAATCTCCCCCTTCTCAAAACAGCAGCAGCAGCAGCAGCCAATTTTTTCTGCCGTTTTTTGGTGGTTATAATAATAATAATAATAGGGTTTACAGTCGAGTCGGCGTTACAAGAATATGGTGGGGGGGGGGGGGGGGGGGGGGGGGGGCAATGGACTTCCATTCTTATAGCGCGATTATTCTTATTATTATATATTCTTCTTCTTCTTACAGTAGGAGGAGGAGCCCCAGGATCGGGGGGGGGGGGGTGGAGCCGCCGCGTATTTCATATATTCATATTCTTATAGTGCGCGATGATTCTTTATATATATATATATATAACGCGGAGATTCCATTGTAAAAACGCGACTCGACTCGAACTGTAGTATCTAATAATAACAAACTTTCTCCACCAGAAGGTATGTACATGGACATGGACATATATAAAATCACAAGAATCCCCCTACTTGGCAGCTATCTAATTGCTGGGTTAAAGCCTTGAGGCTTTGTTATATATATATATCGGGGCAAATCATTCTGTGTTCCAAAACCGCTTTTCGTTTTTTGCCCCCCTCATGGTTAGACTTGATTCTCTTCTTGGCTTTTTTTTTTTTTTTTTATTTTATTTTATTTTTTTATCCATCTTCGTCACCACTAGGTAATGTTGAGACATGGTGGATGGTTGTCTGTATGGGCGACGGCGCATGTGGCTCGTTCGTTTCCACAGACAGGGACAAGGGAGAGCAAGGCAAGAGGATGAGGAGGAGGTCGAGGCATACTATAGCGATGAAATGAGCAAAAATGCTGAAATAAGGGTAGAAGCTCTCGACGTCGGTTTTCACATCCGCGGCAAGTCATCCACAGCTCTTGCAGCAACATTAGGGCGAGGTGTTGAGGCCGACATCTACGTGGAAGGATCTAGCTAGCGTCGCAAAAATCCAATGCTCTTTCGAAAATAGATTTAGATACCGGCGTCGTTATGCTTTATGATAGATCGTTCGCTCAATCGACTCAAGTCTTTGGTGAAGATGCAATGCCGTTCGAACGCGAACGCATTCGGAAAAAGTCCTCGTCTAGGGGAAGAATCTCAATACTATAATTGGAATGGGAGGTGAAGCGGCGAGACCTCTTTCAATTCGAATTGAAATGGCATAAAGATCCCACAAAAACGGCGGAGACCCATCAAGAACAACGAAGGCCTTGCTTGCGGTCGAATGGAGAATCCACGCCTCTCTCGAACTGTGGATGAGGCGCCAACCGATTTATTTGCCATCGCGACGGGAAACGAGACCCCATACACCAGAAGAGCGGCAATTGAAGGTGAGATATATAAAAGTGAGAGGGAGGTATGCTCGGATCTGGGCAGTTTAGAGAAGTATACAAAGCCATCAATGTGGACTCAGGGAAGTTCATGGCCGTTAAGATCCTGAAGCAACCCTCGCGAAAATCAAAAAAAGAAGACTGGAGGGTATCATTGTATTATGCTTTTAAACGCGAAGTCGAAAGAAACTCTTTCTGAGATTAGCCACGTTAGTAAGACTTCTTCAACCTCTTATACACATGAACTGATATCTGTGCTGGCCACATATCGTTGATGGCGATGGACGACGCAACGTTCTTATACCCCGCGGCCGGCCCGTGCACGCACCTTGCCCGAAGGGTCGTGACCCACTAGACTAGATCACGGACCTACGAGCTAGGTGGCAAGCTCGCGGACTAGATGCCCCTCTCCTACGGTAACTCACTATCATGGCTATCAGCCGCCATCTCTTGCACAGGCACATGCTGGTGCTGATCGCGGTATTGTGGCTTCATTTCACTGGTAAGGCTTCTCGAAGGTGGATTCGCTGCCAATGACTCCGCATTTATTCGTCGTGTGCGCTCTCGGATGAAAAGGTACCCAAGGCAGGCGAGAGCGAGGAGAGCCACAGGTACACCCACAGCCGCCCCGACTATTGTGGGTGTTTTTGAGGTCTGTGCGGCGGCAGATGCGGACGGTGACGCTGAGGTGGGCGCGGACGATGATGCAGAACTAGCTGTGGCGATGGTAGCGGTAGAAGAGGTGATGGCTGTACTGGGGATGGATGCTGGTGTCGATGGTATGAATGGAAGCCCGGGTGAAAATGTAAGATTGTTGCTGCAACAATCGATTGAACCTCCGGGATGGGCACAGCAAAAGGAGAAGTAATTGGGAGGGCAAGCTACGATATTGGCGAAGTCACCTTCGCTGACTATGCGATCATCAGCTGGGACTGGTAATGGAAAGTGTTAGAAGGGACTTCTTACCATCGCTACATGTACCTGGGCAGACGGGCGAATTCCACGTTTTATCCGTACACGCGCCCCGATACATATACCCTGCAGACCCGTAGCAATAGCCGGTGGTTGAGCATGCAGAGTTTCTAAGATCACAACATGCACTAAATTCTCCATCGGCGGTCGAATTGCAGGGCCCATAATAGCTCGGAGCTTCTGTACTGTGGTCCGGAAAATAACATACCGAGGCAGCCCAGGAGACTTTGGACAGCAGAAAAGGAGTTGCCAGGATAATAGAGCGAATCGCATACATGAGTAGCAATTGGAAGGAAAGCCGGCTCACGAAGTTGTGGAAGAAAGAGAGATCGTCTCGCGGAGGAGGTCGCTCTAATTATATAGATATTCGTATAGTTAACTAAAGTCGCGCGGTCGCTTAGTCACGGATGTTTCAGAAGCCAGATGTTGGAAATACTTCAGGTCAATTACCAACCCCAAATTCATCAGACCTTGTGTTTCTCTATTGCAGTATGTATGATATCCTATATGCAGAACTTTCCTAGGCCAATTGGTAGGGTGTCTTAGGCCGTGGTTTTGTTGTAGTTAGCCCCTTGCAGTGCGAGGCGGAGGAGAGGTACCGGTACCTTTGTAGCATTTTCTGTTGGGATCCGCTTTGGCGTCACCAAGAGGCACAGCCTCTGTGCCGCAGCCCAGTGGGGGTTAAAAGCCCTAGCGAAGGCCGAAGGCAGAGCCCTCAGTGAGGGCGAAGGCCTCAGCTAAGGCAGGCATTTCTGCAACTAGCGAAATGCTGCATCCCAATCTCCGGGGGTTCTGGCGTCAGGATCAGAAATAGTGCGACAGCGAAGCAGATGGATCGGCACTGGCTCAGCTCGTGTCTCGAACAGCGCGGAGGAGATCAAATGAGGGCATCCACGTCGCAGAGGAGCCGCGGCGCCGGATTAGGAGGGTGATCGGGGGAAACCCTGCTTGACACCTGAAATCTCAGCATCTCAGCTGCGGCGTGGCCAAACCTGGTGGGGGGAGGGGAGCCCAGGTAGAAGGGCGGAATACGAGGCACATTTCGGAGCGAAGCGTCGTGAGCAGGGGGGGTGCTATTGAATCGTGTGAAAAGGAAGGAAGAGAGAGAAGAGTAGGGGCTTGAGGGAGGCGGGCGGTTCTTATACCCCCGCCAAAGCAGCGGCAGCGAGACACTCGTTCCTCAACTTTGCTATGGATATCGGTGTCTTGGTTGATAGAAATGGATTTTTTTAGATTTAGGTTGGGGTTAGTTGGTTGAAATTGAAGGCAGAGAGTTGTGTAGTGGTTTTGTGGTTGGGCAAGGAGGCGAGGGTCTTACCCTATGGTTTAGTGTCTTGGGGAAATATAGCCTGGATTGCATTGGTGTGCACTAACACGAAAATGAATTACTACTATTCCACGCGGAGGTTCAAACGCCTATCGCTGGCGAAGCGCGACAAAGCCTAATAGCCAAACTGTACCCAATGCCCGGTTATACCTGAACGTGAAGCTGTACCCAGTACCCAATTATACCTAATAGCCAAACTGTACCCAATGCCCAATTATACCTGAACGTGAAGCTGTACCCAGTACCCAATTATACCTAGTAGCCCAAAACCGTATCCAATGCCCAGTTATACCTGAATGTGAAACTGTACCCAATACCCAATTGTACCCGAACACGAAATTCCACGGTGAAACGAACTACCTATTTATTTTAAACCGCGAAGTAGCGCAGATATATTCCTCTTTCCCCGCCAACCGCCCTAACCATTGCCTCGCCCTCACGCCCAGGAAACCCTCAACTCTCCCTCTTCCCCGCAACTACCGCCTCGGACCAGAGCCCCGTAACCCAGCACGCAACCACCAAATCGACCATCCATCCCTCCACGCCCGCCTCAAAACATAAATTTGGGGTTTCGTCCTCCCAGCTTGATCGTGCCAACAGCTTCTTCTCTTCCGTGATCCAGCGGAGTTCGTCGCTGGTAGCGTTGTTGGGATTGTGGTTGTCCTGGGTTGTTGTTGTGGTTCGCGACTCCCAGTCGGGAGTGGTGCGTAAGAGGTAGGACGTGGAGGGAATTATGGTTTTCTTCCCAGCGTCGTCTTGGCGAGAATAGTGAACCGTCTTCCAACTCCCCGTCCAATCCCTATGCATCCTAATGTTCTCAGCAAGCTTCGCCTGCTTGCCTCCCTTGAGCTTAAATTCCTGGTAATCATTCTGAATAGGAATAATATCATAGAGTACATCGTCCTGGTTGAAATAACCAGGGGGCAGGGGATACTCGCGCATTTCTGCGCGGCGAGTCGATTTGCGAATGCTCATGCAGGTTGCGGGTGTTTCGAGGACGTGGGAGATCTGGTAGATGCAGCCCGGGGTGGCGGCGATGCCGTTGGATTTGCGGGGGGAGATGAATTGTCCGACCAGGTCGTGGTTGGCGAGGGCGCGGATTAGGGGCTTGTCGAAGACGAGGAAGAGCTTGGTGTCGGGGGTGATATCGGGGGTGGCGGTGGTAGAGGTTGTGTAGTCGGCTTCCGAGTAGAGCGGGTAGAGTGGCGGAGCGTCGCCGACTTGGATCCAGTCGCTTTCAGAGTCTCCTAACATCGTTACGGCGTTTAGCCGTGGAGTGACGTCCCCACCCTCCTTGGCGCCCGCGCGTATTAGTAAATCAGCGATCTCTTTTTGGTTGGCGCGGAGAGCTAGGTCGAGAGGTGTCACGGATTGGTCCGACATGACTGAGAGGTCCGCACCTGCGTCGATGAGGAGCTGCACACATTCAAGATGCCCGTAAGAGGCTGCCCAATGGAGAGGAGCCCAGTAGTATTCTGTTTGAAGCGAGGGATCGGTGCCGCTCTGGAGCATAAATTTGACGAGTTGGGAATTTCCACCCTTAGCTGCTGTGTAGAGCTCGCTGACCCCTTGGAGCCCCCTGGTGCTCGGGTCCGCACCGGCTTCGAGCAAAAGACCAAGTATATGTGCGTTGCGGGACTGAACGTTAGCGCTCCATGCTGTGCGACCATCGTCATTCTTGCGGTCGACTGTAGCCCTGTTACTTAGTAGAAGCCTTATCATAGCCTCGTTCTTCCGACTCGTCGCTCGGTGCAATGCTGTTTGCCCCGTATTGTCCTCCGCGTTGACGTCGACTCCTACATCAAGAAGAGCCTGTATCATCTGCACGTACTCCAGCTCGACTGCTAGAAATAGAGAGATCTCGCCGGTAGCGCGGTCATTGGACTTGAGATCAAAATCGCTCAAGTTAGCCAAACGTCGGACTTCATCAGTCTTGCCGTGATAGGTAGCTAGAATGAAGTCTAGCTGATTGCGAACGGCTAGGATATCATCGCTGGATGTCGAAGATGCGGCCCTTTCAACGATTATCTTACCAGCGTTATACCAACTACACTCAGTGACATGTAGAAGGATTGCTCGGCCATGATCGCGGCGTAGATCGACAGATGCGCCGCTATTTACCAGAAACTCGACAGCCTTCTCGAATCCTCGCTCCATTGCGACAGCTAACGCTGTCTTACCGGTTTCATCCACCGCGTCGATGTTTGGTGACTCGTTAAGCAACATAGACGCAACTCTGGCAAGTCCCATGGAGGCTGCAAGATGTAAAGCTGTAACCTCAGGGATCCGACTTGATCTGATCCTTGCCTCCCACGTATCTGCCTTGCGAAGTGGGAATTGAAAGTCGTCATCTCCTGACTGTGTCGATGCATCAGTGTCCAAACCTGTGATGGTGCTTGCCCGAGATGACTGATCGTTGTCCTCAAATTCCTTAGAGTCTTGCGCTCCCTGCGCACTAGCCGTCGACAGCGAATCGCTTGAAAGATCCAATGCTTTTTTAAACAACATCTGCATGTTGTCCACGGGAGGTATCTCCGTCCCTGTGTCCAACCCGCCTTCTGCCTTGCCCGAGGAGTAGAACCCAGAAGTAATTAGGTCTAAACCGTCAAGGAGAGAAAGTAGCGGCTTCCTCTTATCCGGGTGGGACAGGAGCTGGCAGATCACCTCCAAGATTGATGGATCCAGTGCTTCTTCTGGGGTCTCGCGGGCGTGATCTCCTAGGTATTGAGCAGCATAGTATGCTAGGGGGTACCGTTGAACCATAAGCCCAATTGGCACGTTCTGGAGAGCACCCAAGGTAAGGTAGGTAGCACAGCTGAGCGTAATGCTTGCATGAAAATTGGGAAAAAATTTGTGTCGGGTGTCCACGAAGTAGCTTTTTGTACTATAATGAACTAGGTTGACTACGTTAGTGCCTTGGTCAACTATCACTAAGCCGGCACAAAGCGACGTAATGCTCTGCCCGTCCATTACCAACTCCTCGTCCAGGCCTGCATCTCCAGGTTCAATAGCCAGGGCGTGCTGAAGTTCACCAAGGGAAAGAGATCGGAAAGCATAGCTCAACCACGCTAAGGTTTTGAAAGCAACCCGTTTGTGTTCCGGTTCTTGGTCTTGAATGCGTTGCATCGCGTTATCGTAAGTACCCGTCAAGGTGTTAGGGAGAGTCTGCAGCTTGTTTCGGACATACTTGACGGAAAGACTAGCGGCGCTCGACAGGGATTCCAAGTGGAGTCGGGCGAGCAAGAACATGCCTTTAGCCGTTTTGATGACGGCATCCTTGATGTCGGCGCGTAGGCTATTGCTTTTCTTCACGATTTTCCGAAGATTTTTGTTCTTCAGAATCTGGTGATCAATGAAGAGCTCGATGTCTGCCTTGTTGGCCATAACTTCAAACTCCTTGAAATCTTCTAAATCTTCGGCAATGCTATCAAGGTACCGAGAGGTGATCAGCAAGTGAAGATTAGGCTGGAATTTCCCAAGCTGTTCGATTAGCTCCCATCGGAGCCCTTCATTGCACTCATCGAGACCATCGATAACGAAGAAGACATCTTCAAGAACCTCGATCGTAGATGAAAGTACTTCCGAAATTTCGTCGGACGACGGCGAGGTGTTACGATCACGGTGGTGCTCGTAGAGCTCAAGCAACGAGGGGGGGATGTTGCCTGACTCTTGAACCAGCTGCCTGAGAAGGCTGCCGAGGAGGTTGTCGAGGGTCTGTTCGGGGTCATTGTACCTAAGATATATTACTGCAATTCCAATGCGGCTCTTCATGTGTTCATCTCTTTCCCGGCGTAGGTGATTGACAATGATTGACGCCAGAACAGTTTTTCCGGCGCCAGGTAACCCCCAGCACCAAAGTCGTTTATTCGTCCCATTTCTCCAGCTTATAAACGCATCTGACGTTAGAAGCCATTTACCAGAACCCTCCCCTGCCCTATTTGAAAAAGTCTGGTGAACCTGGGTCATCTGCAATGGGGACAGCCACGTGAGAATTAGCATCCTTTGCTCCTGATCCAGAACTTCTTGCTGTTTCTGGTCCAGTCGTTCAAGGATCGCATGCTGGCTATCCGAAAGGAGTATGTTCACGTACTGCTGCAACCGAGTGATTCGCTGGAGAAGGGCATACACTTCGGGTTTCGTGAGCGACCATTTTGCGGATATGCGGAGAGATTTGAAAGCGCTCTCTTTCAGTGTGTTTGTCGACATATCGAACCCCAGCGCATTGACTAGATCCTCATGAGCTCCTTCAAATTGTAGCACGATTTCTTTACGATCATCGAGCCATTTTGGGTCTGGCCGCGTGGTCTGAGCACGGTCCCTCAGTCGCTCCAGAAGCTTAGAGAGGATCCGGGTCTCTTCAGCAAGTAGCCTCCTGTCCTGAGACGCATGGCGCGTGTCTTGGGCATACCTAACCACAGCAGATATGGTCCGCAAGACCACATCGACGACAGAGATGATGCCCGCCGCTGCGGAGATGGGATCCATAGCGTCTTTGTTGGTCTAGAGTAATGGGAAACGCGATAAAGGTGATGCGATATGATAGCGATCTCAACTTGGTTGCAAGACAGCGGCCCAAGAAGAGCGGAGTTGCAGGTCTGAAGCTCGACGAGGGATGCGTTGGAACCCCGCTCTGGGGTAAAAAGGCATGTGTGGGGGCGGGGGGAGGAGGGGGTGGACCCGCGTGACGCCCGAGCCAAAAAGCAACGAACTACGCCGCGCTGTGGTATAGTCATTCAAATCTCCGTCTACTGCGTATTCAAGATGCAGACTATCATCGGTTAGGCCTTTCGATCCGATAATTCGAGGATTGCTACCTAATATCTCCAGGAGTTGGCTCTCTACTCGGAGATTGCTGGTCTTGCCTGGTGGGCACAACTCTGCGAGTTATTTCGCCCAATTCCGTTGCCGTGGACGACGGGGTCTGGGCCCTCCACGGTATGTCGCGGCCAGTTGTATTGGAGCATTTTTATTCGACGATATGTACAGCCTTCTCGGCGAGGTCGTGTGAGCTTGATGGCTCGTTTTCGGAGGTTGTGTTTGGGCGGATGGTCCAGCTGGCTAAGCAGGGTAAGGCGAAGGCAGGGCTTACGTGATGTTTTCTTTTTTTCGTAGAAGGTATCCAGGGCCCCATTTGCTGTTCAACTCTAGCATCTTTGCTAACTGACTTGTTGCGATAGCCAAGAATTCGCCCACGGCGTAATTTAGCTCTAATGATTCCTAGAGGTCAGAGGCCTCCCAATTGCTCATTTATTGTTTAGCTACCTATCATCCCTTACGAAGTTGTCCTCAATCCGATCCGTAATTCCTATTCCAACTGCCTATATATATATACGCTCACCGCGGTGCAAACCCCCGATCTTTATATAACGACACCCGCTACAGGCTAACGGTGGTTCTCGTGCACCTTTTAGTCGTTGAATTCTTAGACAGTTGCCGAGGTGAATGTCCTTGATGAGGATGAATCCCACATCAATTGGGAGATCTAGTCCCAAGTGGTATTGTGGATGCTACTGAAAGTTAAAATGGAAATGAGTGAGTTGCAGGGATCCAGTCCGGAAGTCCAGGGAAAGTCTGCAGATCTTGTGGAATAGATTTGGGGGATGAATTCCTGGTGCCATTCCCCCATGATTTAGAGATAGTGGCCTAAAACGAGCTAACATTAATTATGCTAAGCTGTACGGTTCTCTTGCAATGCCTCTTCGGGTGTCCGCCGGCCGGCGTCCTCTGGCTTGATTCTAGCGTTTTCCCCTCACTTCCATCACCCTCTGCCCTTGGCCACTTGGCCACCTCGTCTTCTTACGCGTCCCCGTAGGCCCGTGACACTAATCTGCTCGACCGTGACTCACGCGTTCACAAGATCCGTATGGTATATCCGGTAGCTCCATCAAACTCTTCGTAATAGTGGTCTTCTATAGAGTGCTTGTTAAAGAAGAGAGATTGTAGAGTGCTTCGTTCAAAAACTTTAAAAGTCCCGATCTTTTGATAGGCCCCACGAACTTCTTTGGGACAAAGGACCAGCCCATATGTGGAGGCATCTGCTTTAGCCGTGTCAAGGCAGATCAGAGGCATTAGGAATATTTCTCCCGGCATTCCCACATCGTGGGTTGATGGGGAGATTGTTAGGTCGAAATGTTGAGATTTGCATAGGTGTAAGACGGCATCCCCTTCATCGGGAAGGCAGTCTTCGGAGAGAAATTTTATTGTAAACCTGAAATCAAAATTGGCCTTTTCTAAATGTCCTTGTATCGTGACTTTTCGTAGTGGCCCAAAAATGCGAAGATAACCACCGGTCAATTGACCAGTGACATCCTCTGCAAGTGGTGTTGTTACGGCACATAGCGTTCGAGCCAATGGTTTCCATTGAGATTCTGATCCCCCCCATCCAGGGTATAGAGTGAAACCATCGATTGATGCCCATGACCAGGTTGGAGCTCGATATGTACTTGCTGCAGTTGCGTTGCGGCCTCCGCTCCAGAGGATACCGCGAAACAGATCCCTTCTCCACAATCCTGCAAGGTAGTTGTCTTTCAAACGGAACGTGAATACTTTAGCTAAGCCAGACAATGCTGGCAACTTATCTGTAGGATAAGTTAAATGTGCTCTAGAGTACTCTCGGACAAGATATAGCCATTGTCTATACAAGTCATCCTAGGTTCCATCGTCAGCTCTACAACAACACCAAACTATTGATGTGTGATCTTACCTGGTGAAGGCGGCAGGAGAGCGCTGATGGCACCGTAACTAGACCCTTCAGGTTGTCTATATATTGTCCGTATGGTGGAAACCCATCTGGAAATACTTCGCAAGACTTGGTCACGTAGCACTCCCAAAAAACCTGTTTCCTGCCGAAGTGAAGAATTCGTGGAGCCTATTTATAATTAGCAGAATTGTCTTAGACTCAAGTTTTATCTTCGGTTTTACCAATATTTGTTCTTGATACACCCACCCACGACAATGCAAGGGTGACTGTGTGATTTCTTTTCCCCATTCGTCTGCCGGCACAACACGGTAGCTAGTAGATGATATCTGTGTGCCCAACTGCCCGAAATTGACTATTGGGGGTAGTATCTCGCTCGAATCACCTAGTGGAAGGAGCCCTTCCTGACCACTATAAAATCCCGTGGCTGCTAGGTTACAGGCACTGTTGCCATATACTCGGTCCATAGTAAGACTTTCCCTCAGCCAGTCAGAAGCTCCCTCGGCATCTTGGATGATGCAGAGGGAATCTATCCAGATATAACTAAAGCCGAGCTCATGCGTGATTAGAATAGCGTCTTGGAATACCCGAGGTAGTTCAAAAATTGGTATCGATTGCCTCAGCTGTTCCAGGTTCTGTTTCCTCAAGGTGAAGAAGGTGGTGTCGCCCCAGCAATGGCTTAATGTGAGGTAGTCCGCACCAGGAGGAAGTGTAAGGCTGTCGCACAATCGCGCACAAAGCTGCAGTCCATTCCTCCCAACAACTACCAGACGCGTTGGTAACTCGCCACTCCTGCTCCTAGAACAATCCCTGTGTTTGGTATGACAAGTGGAAAGCCATTGTCGGGCTTGCTCGAGGATGCATCTGCTCGTGGTACTCTTTGCCAGGGCAAATGTAGCAAGATATCCTTCAGCTACTATTCAGGGTTTTAGATTCCACCTTTTGGGTCACGGAAAGACTAGCTGGTTCCTTACTTTTGCTAGCGATCGCTGTAAAAAAACCTATGGGTGGTTCTTTGGCCAACCTTGGCCCTCCTCCTAGGAACCATATGTTAATGGATTCCGCCGTAGTCCCTTTCCCGATAGAACATTTGATGTCGACATAGGGAACATTTTCCGAAGGTTGAAATGCACGCATATCGGGCTCGGTGCTGTATATCCTCTTCCATAGCCGAACGCAGATGTAACATTTTTGATCCACTGCTTGCTTGAAGTCGGAAAATTGCTGATGATGAACATGAGGTTCTTCCACTATAAGGATAGAGGCTCTCTCGAGAATCGCAGTGCACTTCGAGCAGAGGTGCGACATATTTCGATCGCGAATAGAACAAGATATAGAGGATGGAGGATGAGGCGTAGAGAATGAGGGGTAATTTTCTCGAACTTTTTTTTGAGTTGGGTGCGGGGACAGAAGCAGCTATAGAAGCGTTTTGGTAGTGTGGCTTAGCGCATGGTCCGTACCTCCTGAACGTTCAACACCAGAGAGCTTTGGAATCTGATATTTATAGCTAGGCCTAATCGATCCCGAAGCTATATATACAGAAGTCTTATTCCCACAGAGTATCTGCCATATTGGACAGTCCATCGCCCTGATAATCCATCGATCAGGACTGCAACAATAGAAAGGAAGCCTGCCCTGCGATCGGAGATGGACAAGCTGGTAGCTCGGCAGCTTCTCCCATATTGCACTCTTGGGGATGCGTCACCAAGTTTTGTAAACGCCGTCCGGTTGGAAGTCAGTGCACCGCCTAAACCGTCATCACGTCCTCACGCCCACTTCCCTAGAGACGCCGTCCCCGGTTCTAGACTCCACCTCCCTACCCACCGTCTCGAACCCACCCCAGCCACTCCTCGAGACCGCAATCCCCTCACAAACTGGGCACTAGTTAAAATCCCCCGAATACTAGTGGAGTTGGGCTGCGTAGTCTACTCTGTAGAGCTCATTAAGGAGGCAGAGCCCAGCGCCGTTTGTAGCGCGTTGTCGGAGACTCCTCCCCGAAAGTTAACATCGGCTCCGGCCTCGGGTGGCCGGTGGACAACCTGGTCGTGGCCGCCGAGCAATGCTGCCTGTAATGCGTTCCCGTGGTATCCCCCCTTCGCACTAACACTGGCCCCGGCCTTGAGTAGTTGTTTGACAACCTGGTTGTGGCCGCCGAGTGATGCTGCCTGTAGCGCACTGCCGTAGGGCCCTCCCTGGGCGTTGACGTCAGCCCCAGCCTCGAGTAGCGATTGGACGACCTGGGGTCGACCGCTGGTCGATGCTGCTTGTAGTGCATTGCCGAAGTGTCCCACCTGCGCACTAACATTGGCCCCGGCCTTGAGTAGCTGTTGGACAACCTGGTTGTGACCGCCGAACGATGCTGCCTGCAATGGACTGCCGTAGGGCCCTCCCTGGGCGTTGACATCAGCCCCAGCCTCGAGTAGCGATTGGACGACCTGGTCGTGGCCGCCGAGCAATGCTGCCTGTAATGCGTTCCCGTAGTATCCTCCCTGTGCACTAACGTTGGCCTCAGCTTTGAGTAGCTGTTGGCCGACCCGGTTGTGGCCACCGAACGATGCTGCCTGTAGTGCGTTGCCGTAGAATCCTCCCTGGGCGTTGACATCTGCCCCGGCCTTAAGCAGCCGCCGGACGACCTGGGTGTGACCCTGGCTTGATGCTGACTGAAGTGCATTGCCACAACTTCCTCCCTGGGCATTGACGTCAGCCCCGGCCTCAAGCAGTAGCCGTACTGATTCAACTAGGCCGGTAGTTGACGCATAGTATAGCGGGGAGGCGACGAAGCTTAACCTCTCCGTGACAGCCGGCCCTCTCCATGGCTCGTCGGGATTGAAGAGCCGTATCCAGTTGAGGTAGGCGTACTCATTTGTGAGGAAAAGCTCCATAGTTAGCTGGGGGATTGTGCTCTCATTTTTCTCCGACACTTGAGCATGCTGAGTCCAGTACTTCGCCGCATATCTAGCTAGCGGATACTCTTCGGTGGTTTGAGGAGTCAAAGAACTCGGGGTTCTAAATTGTAGGAGGTATGTGAGGCAAGTTCCGGCTATATGTGCATTAGCAGGTATCTCTCGGATGCTGTACCAGCTAGCCGGTCCTTTTTGAATCCGCTCTGACACAAGGTATTCCTTAACAGAGAAATGCGCCAGTCTGACTTGTTCTTCAATTTCCCCAGCGTCCGACACCGCTACTGCTATGGTGAGCAGACTAGAACATATTATTAGTATATCCTTCGGCTCCGGAAACCGTCTTTCAGGGTCGAATTGGGGATTGTCTTCCATATCGACAGCAATTACCTCGGCAACTTCTTCGATTCGCAGAGGCCGGGCAGAGTATGCTAGCCATTGAAGTATCTTCAAAGCATTTATGCTGTGTTCTTCATCAATGCTACTCAGTATTCGGGCATACGTATCATCCAGTGTTCTTGGCAGAGATGTAAGTGCTTTGCGGAGCATGGGGAGATTAAGGCAGGCCCCTAGCGTATCAAGCTGACACACAACCCATCGAAACCTGGTAGCGTACGTTAGTGTATGCCTAGAGAGACTTGAAAAGCTAGAAGAATGCTCTGTTCCTACATCCCATCCACTTTATCCATCAGCGCATTCTCGATCTCTTGCTGTATCTCCGGCTTCTTCTGCCACCTTCTCAGCTTTCTGTCACTTTGAAGTCTTTCACGAATATAGGCGCGAATGTCGTCATTGACAAGCGCACTCTGGATGCAGACCATCCCATCCTCATTGACTAAACGTCCAATCTGATCTTCGATGTCCTTCTCCCTCCGACTCGTGGCTAGTATGTGCAACTTTTTAGTCTTCCATTCGGTGATCTTTTCGATGTCTTCCAGAAGTTCCTGCCTTTCCTGGCACTCATCCAGAGCATCGAGAATGATAAACACCTCATTGAATTCTTGACTCATCTGTCGTAGAGTCTCTAGAAGCGCGTCGGTTGCGGGCTGGCGCCCTCCATCCATACAAGAGGAGAAGAGTGACTCCACTGCTCGGGGTATACTTGCGCTTTGCATGGAGAGTTGTGTAATTAGCGAATGTATCATTTTCTCATGCCGTTGCTTCTCGGTGTCGTTAAAGTCAAAGTAGAAGTACACCACCGCTAGGTTATGGCCAAGGTGGCGATGTTGAAGAACGTTTTCAATGATCGTGGAGGCCAGAATGGTCTTGCCGCATCCCGGTATTCCATGCAGCCAGAGGAGCGAGTCTGGGTTTGTCTTCCAATCGGTGAACTGCTGGCTCTCAACAAACCATGTGCCAGTTGCCGCCTGTCGTTTCCGGAAAGCCTCATTATGGTTGAGCGACGGATCAGGCGCCGATAGCCATTGATGGATCTTTTGACGCTGCTCATCTATTGTCACGGATAAGCTCGCTTCCCTAACGTAGAAGTGGGGATGGTGAGTACCTATCCTCGTCGACGCAAATAACTGGTTCAATTCGGTGACATCTTTTTGTAGGTTTAGTGTCAGTGCCCTGTATAATGCATGAGCAAACGTATGTTCTGCCATGAAGCCTACAAGCACTTGAACACACCAGAAGATCTGGGCACATTGGTCGGGCAGCTCGGACAAAAGTAGGCGACGAAGGATAGTATAACGCACCTTTGATCCGCTGTCAACGCCAAATTAAACGTCGCCTTATGTCTCCCAATAGCCTCGATAGCTTTATCGATGTCCTTGCCGCTGAATGGCCACTTTAAAGCTCTTAGCCCGAACTGCTTCATCATGTCCTTTCCCTGTGCTGGCCTTAGCTTCGCAGCCAGCCCCTCTAACCCTGTCCTGCATTGCTGTAGTGGGCCATCAGGTTGATTGAGGAGGCCCAAAATCGATAGTTTGGCCGAGTCGGGATCGTCAACCAGGTCTGCTATGCTGGCCAGAACATCCTGGAGGGACGTTACATCGTCGCGGAGACGCTGTATATCTTTCCTGGCATCTTTCACCCCCAGGTAATACGTTCGGCAGAGGTCGAAGACCTGCCCCGAGATCTGGATCACGGCGGTAACACTTGCGGCCGCGCTGAGACCGTCCATATTGACGGCGACTATAGTCTAGAAATAGCTGACGCTCTCCGTTCACAGAAGTAGTCGTTAAGGTGCTCATGGGATGAGAACAGAATCTCCTACTTCAGCCTCATGAGCCTTGCAGGGTTTCAACTGTGGTTGCCAAGCAGTGGCTTGCCCCACCATCGCCCGCCTAAAAGCGCTTGCCTGCTCCTGGCCCCCGACTCTCTCCTCGCAGTCCCTTCCATGGCCTCTGAGCCATCTAGGCTCACTAGGTTACCCTCGCCGACTACACCCGCCTTCCAGCGTCCTCATCAACGCCCTTTTCGCGAAACAAGCCCTCATCGTCGCCTCATCCCCCAACGGTTCCAATAGCCTCTGTATCCGCCCATCCCCCTCCCGAATCTCAATCCCCAAAGCTTCCTGCCCAACCGCATGCAGCAAATACCCACTCTCCGCGTCTAGGCTCTGTGGAATCCGCCTACTAAGTCCCAGTCACTTCAATCCCGCTGCTGCCAGCACTAATGCGGTGTACGCCCCATCCCCGGCATCTACCTTGCAAGTCGCGCTCCTACATTTCCGCGTAGGTCCGCAAAACGGAGGTGTAGGTACTTTCGCGCGATCTGGGCGGCGTGACGGACAGAGGAGGTGCCGATTATGGAGCCGGCTAGGAGGAGGCGAGAGTAGTGTAAGTGGTTTGGAGGGAGGGTTTGACGACGAGGGCGTCGCGGGGTCTTCACGAGGCAGGATTGCGCTGATTGTGAAGGAAGGGGTGAGCTGCGTCTGCGTTTTGTGGTGTTCGTTAGAAGGAGTTTGGCATACTCTAAAAGAAACAGAGGGAAAAAAAAACCGAACCCTTCAGCGAATGCACAATCAAATCCAACTTTCCCTCCGTCGGCTCCGCCTCGGGCCCGTGAATCCAGAGACTCTTCGCGCCAAAGTCGTGTAGTGGCGTGGCCTGGTCCTTGTCGCCCATCGTGCTCATAGCGTGGATCTCGTATTTCAGCCCCGGCCATGGGGCCTGGAGTACATCGCGTAAATTTAAGTCTGTATCAGAGCTAGAGCCGATTTGCGCGAGCTTATGTGGGTTGTCGTGCTTGCGATGGAGGCTTTGGGTGCAGCCGGCGAGAGGCACTTGAGCCAGCTTTGATCGTGAGGCGCCATTGTATTACTGCTGTTTGAGACGTGACAGCCGCCGATTGAGGGAGGGGGCTTGCGAGATCACAGTGGGCTTCGGAGATCAGAGGGGTTAGTTTTAGGTGTTTTCTGAGCCTCTGAGCGTTTATCTTTGCCCCAGACTCTGTAGTCCTCCGCTACGCTTTGGAACCCAGGGGAAGCCCTAATTTCAATTTTTTGATATCTTTTGGACGGGGTAACACACGACCCGTCTTTTTGCCACGGTATAGAATAGACACTATTACTCTTCATAGCACGAGAACGTTCAGAGCGCATTCAGTTACCCGATGAGGCTCGCGAGACGTTCGATTACGTAGGGGGGCAAGAGCTGCGCCCTACTCTCTGATGAGTAAAAAATTTTTGTTTAATACTCACCCGTGCGCTTGGGCGAGCTCACCAAAAATTTAGAGTCATCGTTTCGCCATGTCTCTGTCCTGTCGGTGGGGGGACCAAGCTCCACCTTCAAGGGTCGAGGGGATGACAAGGGATGGCGATGGGAAGAAAGGGATTTACGGGGAAACCAGAAAGCGGAGGGATGGGGGGGTAGGATGGGGATGGATTTGGGGATTGCGCTGTGGGTGAGATGGTATTGACGTCTGTTGAGCCGCCTAGTTGAGCCGCAATCCTCACAAGAGAAACTTAAAATATACAATAGAACCGTCCATAAATATTTTTATTTTATTTTATACTACCTCCTCAGTATTTTATTACTTTAGTATAAATATATTGGTAATAATAAGTCTAATTTTGATAGATACATTTTCATCTTTAGTTTTGGCGGGTGAGCAAGCCACCCTGACCCAAGCGGTGATCAACCACCGCCTTAGCACTATCCACTATCTTTCCTTGTCTTAACTGCTTCAAGTACTTTTGCTATCTGCATCTCTATTATCTGTTTAACTCTACCACTTTATCCCCGAGAGCATTGATGGTTATCACAGTGGTAATGGCGTACACGGTAGGGCGCTCCACCGGTGTTGCTGCTTCCGAGTCTGCAATTGGCTGGGGCGGCGGCTCGCGATATCAAGTGCACTTTCGTCCTAAGCATGACCAAGAACCATCAACGAGCCTATATCATCGGCCTCGCAGCCGCGCTGCTACTAGCGATACCGGTGCAGGCCCGCTCCACATACCAGCTCCAGCATTTCTTTCCGTCCTGGCGTGAAGAGCTCACCCAGCTGAGAGACAACAACTGCTCCGCGCAATGGAACGCCTACAAGGACCCGGGTAACGAAGACCCTTGGGCCCCGTACAACCTGGCCGAATGCCTGTTAGAGGGCATGTCCGAGTTCAGGAAGACTGAGATGTCCATTGTGTCCGTCGTCTTCGGCCTCCTGCCCACGGTCCTGATGCTGATCGGGCCCACCACCTCCGAGATCAGCCTGCTCGCCCGCCGCCGGCCCTTGCTCGCCATCCTGCTGTCCGTAGCGATGCCCTCGGTACGCCCAGCTGAGGGGAGCCTCTACAGCAACCCGGCGTCTTACCTGCGCGAGCCCGTGGACATTAGCGCGCTGCCGTGGGTGCTCGCGCGGCCGTCCCTCTGGGCCCGGGTGCTCGTGTCGGCCGCCGAGTACGCCATGGCTGCCATTGCCGCGGCCAATATGGTGCGCCAGTCATACATGCTGGCGACGCGCGCCATCTCCGTGTCCACCATCGCCCTCTGGAGCGAGCCGCTGCCGAGGAACTACGGCCCGTTCCTGTGGATCATACTCATTTTTATTGTACACGCCTGCGGCGGCCTTGCCGCCGGCCTGCGGTATTCGGATCGCCGCCAGGCCAGGCCAAGGCTGCGGCGCTGGCTTGCCAACGAGCTGACGCCGTGCGCATACGGCGACCCCGTCCGGCTGGAGCCGCGGTGCAAGACATATCCGTACCTCGCCGCGGCCTACGCCACGGAGCTCGGCGTGATAGTCTTGTTTTTGTACGGTACTATCATTTTGTCAAGTCAGATCTTCATCTCGCTCAGAGACTCGATCCCCGTGATTGCCACGTATCTGGCTGGCGCGATTATATGTCGGCTGATCCTGAACATCGAGCTCCACGGGATGAGGGAGGTGACGAGCCTGTCTCTGCAGGACACGGCCGGGCACACGGCTGTAGAACGCCGTCCGAGGATGGGCGGAATGATATCCAAGGCGAGGACTCTTTAACGCTTAATACTATATTGGTATCGGGCTAGTAGTTGAAGTTCGTGTGCTCGAACTTGATTCTCATTTTCCCTATGTTAGTGACAGAGCATGGCTTTTTGGCGTTTCTGTTGGAATTTTGACGTATAGCGGTGAGAGAAGGGCCCGGTTCATAACTTGTAAGACAACTAGAATTCAATCGCTATGACGTTCGCGGATACTAAAATTAGGAGGAGCTCATTCCGTCTCTAATTTCAAGTGGATTCGGGCAGCGAGCGCGTAAACTTGTTCTCGTTTTCTCTCGGGAGCCAATATTGAACGACGGCGCACCACATCGAGGTCTTCATACTCCCAAAGTCGTACCCACAGTTTGGCGATATTACTGATCCTGTATTGGATATAGCTCTGCAAGTATTTAATAGCTTCATGTATATTAGTCATTCTCTTGGAAGAGGCATGCCTATTTCTATTCGGCTGTCATATAGCTTAAGTCGATATCCTTCCGTATTGCCTCTACAGCGCCTTTCTACCATGGTAGTATAGATTTAGGTGCGGTTTGGGAGATGTTTGAGAGGTTTAAGTGGGAGGACCATCGAAATCGATTAAAAACTTGTGCTTTGGTATATTGAAATGAATTGAAATAAATTGAATGGGGTTTTTTTAAAGTTGGAGCTACTGTCTGCACCTCGACTTACCCGGCGCAAGACCCAACATCATTGCGTAAACAGCTCATCCTTCCGTGCTCTCTCGCACTATTGGTCTATCTAGCATGTCCACCAAGAAGATAGAGCAATGGGAGGTAGAGCGTTTCTGGGAAATCTTCTCCTCCCTGGCTAATGGCCAAACCCATCTTACTGGAGGACAGGCCGCCACCGTACTGAAGAACAGCCAGCTGCGTGACGATCAACTCGAGAAAGTCTGGGATCTTGCCGACGTGGATAATGATGGTAACTTGGATTTTGAGGAGTTTTGTGTGGCTATGAGGTTAATTTTTGATTTGGTAAATGGGGTTTGTATCCATTAGATGGCCGGTTTAGTGGACAAAGGACTAATTGATGGTCATATAGGAGTATATGGAGGTGCCACAAACTCTGCCGGATTGGCTAATACCAGAATCGAAGGCACATCTAGTGCAAGCTACACGTGCGCTAACGGGACGCCAACCGCAATTCGAGCGTATTGATGATGACTTGGACAGTCCGAGTTTGAAGAATGGATTCGATTGGTATATGAGCCCAGCGGATAAATCGAAGTACGAAGATATTTACGAGGCGAATAAGGATGGGCGAGGAGAGCTCCGCTGTAAGGTCGACCCTCTAGTTGTTGATCTCTTCAATTGAGCGGAAAATAGAGCCTCTGCCCGAAACTCATAAGGGATCTTGCTCTAATCTGTTACATGGAATTAGTTGATTCTCTGGAACCTCTATATTCCTCCCTAGATGTCCCAGATACCGATACCCGGTCTGCTTGGAACCTGATCAATCCCTCTGCTTCGCCGACAATTTCGAAAGATGCCGCCCTCGCCTTCCTCCATATCTTGAATAATCGCCATGAAGGCTACCGTATTCCTCGCACTGTCCCTGCCTCTCTCCGCGCGAGCTTCGAGCGAAACCAGATTGAATACCAGATCGATCGGGTAAAGACCAGCTCACCTGCGCAGCGATGGGGAGCTAGCGGCGACGAGGAGACAAGCACAGGTCGCAAGGCAAAGTTCGGCGATACATATCTAAGTAGACTGGGTGTTGGCGGACGGAGTAGTTATAGGCCCACTGGGACAGATTTCTCACAGACAAAAACTACTGAGGACTGGGAAGAGGTCCGCCTAAAGAAGCAGCTGGCCGAACTCGACGCTAAAATCGAGTCTGTCGAAGCCGCAGCATCGAAACGCTCTGGCTCGAGAAGAGACAATTCAAAACCCGCCTTAGTAAAAAGAGAACTAGAGCAATTACTTGAATACAAGCGTCGAGAACTTAGGGAGCTTGAGCAGGGCGAAGGACGGAGTCGTGTCGGCGCCAGCCTGAAGAATATAGCCGCGGAGGTGGACACGGTTAAGGAGCAGGTGGGGGGCCTGGAAGCACATCTGAGGCGAAGGGAAGAGGTGCTAGACGGACTTCGACGAGAAATCGACAATGAGAAGAGTAGCCGATAACTTCTGTATCAAAAAGGGTTAGGGGTTAAGTGGGGCATTAACCCTGTTGGTGTCGGCTTTCTGCCGCTCCCAAAGAAGCACGTTTTCCTCTGCCTCTCCCAATTTTCTCTGGGAAATGTCCCATCCGGATTCGCCTATTCACTATTTCAATTGCCGGCGGCTGTATGGATAGATACAATAGAGTTGCCTATCGCTCCCTCGGTAGGACCCTAATCTCACCCTAAATGCATCCCCATCTGTCTGAACCGGGAGCTATGGGATATATAAAGGTGAAATGGCAGTCACATCGCGTTGGATAGCAACAGTCCAAGCGCGGCCAAAAATCCAATCACCTATTTGCTGCTCATCGCCGCTAGAATACCCTCACCCTCTCTCCTCGTCTCCACTACCTTAAAGTCCTTTCCACCACCAAGGCCCTTCTCTGCCCTTTCATACGCTTCCTCGCTCCTATCCATTAATAAGTCCAGATCTCCATCGCTAAAGATCTCCCCGCCTTCACCAGCATCATACTTTTCAAAGTCATCCTCCATCAAAATCTGCTGCAATTCCTCGATATCATCCTTGTTCGACGCGGCTAGGGATTTGAATTTGCCCTTCTGTATCACTAACTTCTCTAACCTCCGTTTACCGTCTGCTTTTTCCAGCAGCGTCTGCTCTACTGTGCCCTTAGTAGCAAGTCGGTACACTATCACCGGCCTGGTCTGCCCAATGCGGTGGGCCCGGTCCTGGGCCTGCAGATCCTGCTGGGGGTTCCAATCGCTGTCGAAGAGGATGACCGTATCTGCCGCTGCGAGGTTGATACCTTGGCCTCCTGCACGGGTGCTCAACAAGAACAACTTATACTCGGGGTCAGTATTGAATGCTTTGATATACTCGCGGCGGTCTTCTTGCTTGACCTGGCCGTCGATCCGGCATACATTCCATCCCCGAATTAGTGTAGCCCAGTCTTCTAGAATATCCAACTGCGTTCTAAACTGGGAGAAGATGAGGATCTTATGGCCTCTTGCGAAAAGTGCAGGGACGAGGCGGTCGAGCAGGAGCATTTTGCCAGATTCGGAAATTATCGCCCAGTCTGGAGTTTCATCATTCCCCCATGGCCAATAAAAGTTATGGGGTGAGTTACAGGCCAGACGGAGTTGCATAACCGGATTCTGGAGCTTTTTGCTCCCGATTTCCTTCTCTGTACACTGTTAGCATTCGCTGTAATCCTGAGTTTAGAGAGCTGAGCGTAGCGAAATAGGTCCGGCGTACTTGCTATCGCAATTGTCCTTGCCCTTTCAAGTTCTTCTTGATCTTCAACCGAGTCTTCACTATCGCTCTCATCTAACTTCCTAAAGAACTCGTCGTCTTCTAATTCTTTGTAGCTTCTCCGTTTAGCTCCTTTCCGTCCCCTAATGCTTCCACCTGGTGTTGAGGTTCGACTTGACCTATTGCTTTTATTTGGTGTCGAAATTCCGCTGGCCGCTTTCCTCTTCTTTGTGACCGATGGCGTCGAGGCTCCACTCGAGTTGATCCTATCGATGACTTTCTGTTCTAGGTAGTTCCTACTGTTACCGTCTAGGATTTCCCTATACAATTCCTTCTGGGTGGCAGATAGTGGGGCGTATAGAATGTACTCTCTCTTTTTGGGTAGTGACGTTTCGACTTCTGCCTTTGTTCGTCGGAGTAAAAAAGGTTTAAGAATTGCATGAAGTGACGAGATGAGATTGGACTTGCGCTCTCCGTTAAGGATTTGTTTATGCCCGTCTTTCTCCTGTAATGCAGAAAAATCGAACCAGCTCTCAAAGGACTCAAGAGCGTCAAAGATCTCTGGCATAAGGAAATTAAGCAAGGACCATAGCTCTGCAAGGTTATTCTGCAGTGGTGTCCCCGTTATAAGGAGCCGGTTAGCTGACCTGTAGGTTTTAAGTTCCTTGATGAGACGGCAATTCAAGTTTTTGATACGGTGGCCCTCATCCTAATTGCAACCACAATGTTAATTGCCTCCTGTGAAGGTAAAGTAGACAATTGGGCTGCCTACAATAATGATGAATTTCCAGTTATAGTCAGCCAAATATTTCCTGTCATTCATACATATTTCATATGTCGTACAGACGACAGGAAATTCTGGACTGCCCTCCTTACTTAATCGCGCGTGTCGAATCTCTGCTCTCTGGGGCGGTGTTCCATGATAGAGAACTACAGGTATTGTAGGAGCGAACCGCTCGAATTCATCCACCCAATTGCTTAAGGTGCTCAGGGGAGCCGCAATTAGGAATGGGCCCATTGTTCCTTTTCCTCTTAGAAAGGCTAGGAATGAGATGGTTTGGATTGTCTTTCCCAGGCCCATTTCATCAGCGAGGATGCCATTTAACCCGTTTTCGTATAGTGAGCAGAGCCAGTCGAGACCCTCAAGTTGGTAAGTTCGCATTACTCCTCCAGAAAGCAAAGCTGGCTGACGAGCGGATCGCAGTACTTGGGCACCAAGGGCTTTTGGATTGTGTTCTTGTTCTTCAACGGCTTCTTCCAACGCTTCAACAATTGAATCCTTTCCTGCCTTTGCCTTTAAGTCCTCTTTCTTGAAGTAGTCGGCAATGTTAAGCTCATTCCTTTTCTTCCCTGCAGATCTTGCCCCTCTTTTCGGGGCAGGGTCTTTCTGACGGGCTGAGTTGTTACCAGGTACGTTATCAACCCCAGGGGCAGTGCTTGCACGCGTGCTCTTTCTCTGGGGTGCGGTAGCCGCTTTGCTCGCTTTTTCGTCGTGTTGAGTTTCTCTTTTCCTCTCCTCCTCTGCCCCTAGCTCTTTGTTCTTCGTGGCGGCTTGCTGCGCCTCCATCTTGGCCATTATGATACTCGCATAGATCTAGGATACGCCAACATTAGAAATCGGGCCTTTTCCACTTGGATGAGCCTGTCGCTGAGAGCCCTCGAGGCCAAAATAAGTTAGGTGTTGGACGACGCACCTTGCTCTGACCGATGAGATACTGCAACTTCTGGAACTTTGTGTCCATGTCACCACTCCTGATATCTTTTTCCCGCTCTTCCTCAAATTTTCTCCGGTATTCATCATCCTCCTTTCTCCTGGCTGCCTTCATGCGGCCATCCTCTCGCAGCATAGACTCAGATAGAGTTGCACCAGCTCCAATTCCACCTCCCTGCTGCTGCTTGCTGCTGTAGGCCTCAGAAGGGGGAGACGATGGGGGGCTTGAGGCCGAGCGAGAAGGGGTGTCCGTAAAAGACGTCATGGGGGTTGCCATCTCGAAGACGGTACGGCAGCGGAATTCAACAGCGGAGTCTAGACAGCCGGGTGCCAACTGCTCCAAGGGCGACGACTGGCTGTTGCTGCGGCTGCTGTGGCGGGTTGTATAGAGCGCAGAGTACAGAGTACAGAGTCCGGGGTCCAGTGCCGTACAGAGGAAACGCAATCAAGAGGAACGCGTTAAGTGGACGCGTCGGTTCGGCAATCGCGTTCACCACCTCGCGAATCTCCTGTACTACCAGCGATGTACATGTGCAGACATGTACAGACATGTACAGACATGTACAGATACATTCGATATACTTCTGCGTGCACATAATACTGTAGGTAGGTACTTGTGCATACATGTATACAATACTCTTGGGAAGATGGGGACACATGGTCCATCAAGCCGCCTCGCTGGCCTCCATTGTCGATTATGTTTATATAGTGCTTTGCGACCTCTTTCATTCAGCCCCCTATAAAGTATATTTTACGTGCAAGGCTCACCCACCCCCCAGTAACGCTCGTGATACCGGAGAACAACCTGCCTACCAAATGCCGCGAGCAAACCCGAAAAACCCGTCTCTGCCAAACTCCGTAAAACTACGCCGGATCCACCTTTAATTCACCCGCCCTCTATACATACCAAAGAATGATGACGCTTCACGTCATTAAGCACCGAAAAGAGAGAGCACATATTAAGAAAGCAATGACGTTATTAAGATCATCTTGCGCTCGAGCTGCAGGTACCAACGAGTTGGAATTGGGTCAGACCTCAGGAGCATCTGCCCGTGATGTTATTTTTTGGCCAAGAATAGCCTGTTTCCTCCCATTTCTATATTCGAAATCAGCAATGCTCCGCAAACACTACGCTTCCAAAGGGGTAATCGTACCGTTAAGTTTGGGTTGTTGTAAGCGCGTGGGTGGTTGGAAATATAATTCGTCGTTGGAAAATCTGGCGGGTCGCAAGTTACAGAAAACTTCCCTTGCTTCTGGTACCAACGAACATAATCAATGCTCATCGTCGTTGGAAACGTCAGGTTGTCCCAGTCAATCCAAGTCCAAGCATTGCTTATCCCAAGATTGAGGATGACTGACATTGGCTCCCTTGAGATCATGCGCCTCCCGACATTGCCGTTTGGGCCGATGGATTTCCCGGACATCAAATAGGATACCTCATTACCCACAAACCAGGCAATCTCTCCATCCTCTCCCCCTGGTGTGTATTCAAAGGCATATTTTTGATACCTTTTGCCGTTATACCAGTCCCGGTTTAGAGTCGTGACTCCAGATATAGCTTGTTGATATGGTCCACCACAGTATGTATTCATTTGTGTGATATTGTAGTCCCTAATGGATAGGAAGCTGTAGTCTGGCCTGTACCAAATATCGAAGGGCGCCACTTGATATGATTGTGTGACCACTCCAAATCTATTAGTCGGGTCGACACTAGCTTCAAGAACGTCAATCTCAGGAGCACCCCTTCCAGTTCCTGGACTAGGGTGATCCTCACCCGAACACGTGCAAGCAGACAGTTTTTGGCCAGGTAGATACGAGAGCCCATCCGGTGACGACTGGTTTGGTGTTATTCCCACGTCGCAGCTGTTATATGTATATGGCCAGACTCCCTCGGTAGTCGCGAGATATCCGGGCCTTCCCAGGTTTCCCATCGTCCAGACACCAGGCCAGAGCCCGGGGGTTTCTGCAGGGCCGGCCAGTGAAACGGAAACCTCAAGCGCGCCACCCGAAAAGCAAATTTGATTCCAGCTATTAAGCATGCCAGATCTGAAATTGAGATTGTGGTTTGGGAATTTGTCCAGCCTTAGGTTGAGGGTCCCCCCCGCCGTCGTCACAGCATCAGGGTCATACCACTCTAGGTCTTGAGTCGCCCCATACCAAATATCCGGTGCGGTCCAATAAGGGTCATCCCCGGGATAAAACGTCCTACCCTCTCGATTGAATTCGTCGCTAAAAACTAATTGTAATGTGTCCCCATCGACCCCCTTCCTAGTCATCGCTGTTGGCGGGGTATCTGGGTCAATAAGGCTCCTTCTTATATTCTTCATTATGGGGAAGACCTGTCCCGTTAGGTGATCCGAAGCGCTCGGTGGGTCATGTGGAGATTCATGCTTGGCCCAATCGGCCACCCCAGTGAAAGTGAGGACTGGTAGTACGACGAATATGCCAAGCAAGCCAATTGCCATGATGAGGAAACCAAGCATAGCTAGCATACTCTCACTATTCATATAGTCTTTAACTTTTGGCCTATAGACCCGGTCGTCGCCTGGGCTTGGGTTGTGCATATCGTCATCGGGCTCTTTGTCGCCAACTTCAGGGAATATAGAGTATCCCCCGGGAGTGCCTATCCAGTGGTCTAGAAACGGTGAAAAATTGGTTTCAACTTTTGGTTCGCAATTGCTATTTGGAAGTGGATCCAAAGGACCTAGCGTGGACGACATCCAAGGCTTAGCAACAAAACCTGTGTCCCTGTCGTCCCATGGTGAATGAAGTGAGTCTGAGAACGAGCCCTTCTCCCTATGAGATGGATACCTGGAGTAATCCTGGCTGAGTTCCCTTAGAGTCAACGGATTCCGCGGACACAGAATATTAGACAGTCGCTGCTGTCGTGATTGCCTCATCCCTGGAAGCCTCCCTGGTGGTCTTTCAGGTGGTGATGGTCTCTGAGAGCTGGGTGTACTCCGGCATTGAGAAAACCATGGCGAATCCCAACCGGTGTCCTCTCTCTTATCTTCACTCTCACAACCTAGAGTACTTGCACTGTTTCTGATATGGAGTGAATCGCTGCCGGAGTCGGGGTTCAGCGGCGATGGCACCGTCGTCGAATGCGAGAGCCGCCATTGCGGAGGCGTTAACAATGGATCGTTGGCTGTCTCTTTGGCTGGTGGAGAATAAGGGAAATGTTTGTTCAGGCGAGTCAAAGTCGGTGTTCTGGGTGAATTCTCCAGCCGCAGAGTAGCAGCGACAGCCTCTGCACTAAGTGTGGTTTGGCTTCTTCCATACTGCTGAGCTCCTTCATCATTGTGCATCCGCGATGTCCTCTCCGATATCCGCGTTATAACCTTTCGTAAAGGCATCCGGTCCCACCCCATGCCACCCCGCTCCACAGCCGCTCCACAGCCGCCTCTGGGAGACGATCCAGCCCGATATTATCCCTCGAGGGCGTTTTTCCGTCGCTGGACCCGACTGAAATGACTCTCTGTCGCGACACAGCTTGAACTAAGGCCTGCAGATGAGGATTGCTGGTCCAAAATAGCCCAACAGCCCTGGAGCTCAGGGAACGAAGTCTAGAAAGGGGCGGGTCTATCATACTGACGGGATCGGGGCAGAGCAAGAACTAGCTGGGGTTGTTATGGATACGAGTAACCATCAACAAGCAAGTGCCAAGCCGCTCTGGCCTATTAAGTGTAGTATGTACTACGTAGTACGTAGCTCCTTACGCACGATTCCGATTGGATAAGTTTGGTCCGAGCCTGGTCCATTAGGTCGTCCATCGAGGCCAAGGATCGCCGCTGGGAGACCAGAGGGAAAGAGCTATGGAGCAGCGACATGGTCGAGGGTGATCCCGATCAGGTACGGAATACAGAGTAAAATACAGAGTGCTCTGCACTCTGCCTGTCAGCGCGGGCGTTCCTCAGTCCTGGACGGAACCACGATTGACGTCCGCGCGCGGGCAAAATCCGAAATGGCCACCGGGTAGAGCTTAGGTGTCGGTCGTAACAGGCGAAACGTCCCAACTCCTCCTGCACATAGTGCAAGTATAAGTACAAGTACACATACACATGACTCATTACCGCGTCGTTTATTCTAGCTTCACGATATGTATTACAACTACATACAAGTACATGACATCTCTAGCTTTTAGCCAACGACCTCTATTACAAAGTGCAGGCAAGAAGCTCTTAAGCCGGCGCTTCAAGTTAATATATAATAAACTCACCGAGCAACTACTTACCTCGAGGTGCTCCTGGGGAGGAGGCTTGGAGCTTGCTGCTTTAGTAGCCCAGGCGTCTAGACAACAGCACTTTGGTAGAGTAGATTTTGCCCGATAGTTATACATATTTGGAGATTTAGTTCCCCTCTTCCACTTTATTCTACCCCAAAACTCAAAATACCCGAGGGAGTGCCCGATCAAGAGTAATATCTAGGAATGAAGTTCCGGGTCATTGCTTCGAGCCCTTTTCTTTAGCTTCCGTCACATCCGCCTCCCCCCCATCACCATCGAGAGCGGCTCCTGCAATTAGAGACCTCTTGACCTGCCGGAGGGCCCGCTCCAGCTCTGGGTGAAGTTCTGGTACCTCGAGAGCTTGGGAGATCAACCTGGCGTGCCACTGATGTAGAAGCATAACTTCATCCCCTTGCTCGTGCGACCGAAGTCCTCCGCTATCATCGCCACCGCCATTGGTGCGATCCGGCATATTTTCTACCGCAAGACTTCTATGTATTCTTTGGCCCTTCTCTGAGTTTTGGGGCATTCCGGCCGAATAAACCTCGTCTAATGTTGATGACGTCGAAGGTTTGGTGAGATTATTGTCAAGAACAAACTGTAGATGTTTTGACCCGGATAGTGCTAACCAATTACGATCAGCGGACGTCGTACCATACGGCAACTGTCCGCAGACTGACCTCGCCAGTGTGACCACGCTGTAGGGTATACATTAGATCTCGTTCGAATTTATCTTAAGGTAAGGTGTGAGTTACCTCTAAAACAAAGATAGAAGAAAGGGATATTTGGTATACTAGTTAACAAGAGCTATATTAGCCTGTTGATATCACAACTCTCGGCTTAGTCGGCGGCAGCATATCTCCTCAGGGCCTTACACAGGTATAAGCGCCATTGGGAGCGTTATTGGCATGCCCACAATGCTCCACCACATTCGTTTTCTATGTAGTGATTGACGCTCCGTGCCTAATTTCCTCAATAACGCCCCAATAGAGTCTGGCTTAATTAGTGTCGGCGGGAATATCACCTCCACCTTCTTGCCCGTGGCTCCTTCAGCTCTCCGCTGGGGTGAGAGTGGAGGTATTGATTTCAGCCCCCACTCCTCAAATGGTATGCGCTGAAAGGCCCTATTGCCATACTCCGTAACTGTTCTCTGCCATTTTCTGTTGCCCTTCTCCCATTGTACCCAAATTTGAGCCGCTTTAGTTGTAACCTTGTCTAGGAGTGTCTTCCGTTCTGTGGTGAGCTTGCTAGACCTCTCGCAGTAGATGAGGGTGCGCCTCGTCGATATTGGGAGTAAGAAAAGCCGCATTGCACTGCCACTGCGCGGAGGGGGGAAATGGGAAGGGAGAGAATCCACCGAAGGGAACTCAGCTGAACCGGCCTATTCGCAACATAATAGTGAGAAGCAACGAAGATTAGGGAATAGTGACTCTGAAGTATGCGGCTCTGTGAAGAACTCTTATATGTGAGGTCATTGCTTACGTCAGCCACCTAAACCTCTTCACCTACTGAATTATATTGCATTGTATATATCCATATGCACATATCATAGCCATCGCCAACCGCTCTCGGTGTCCACCGCTGCTCACATCCAATTGCAGTCCTCCAGCTTCCTTCCTTTGATAATCCGCTGTGCCAACAACTCCTCTCCGCACATAATACTCTATAGCTAGGTAGATGTGGCGGCGCGTTAGGATTGCCAGGCTACGCGTAACCGGAGACGGCAGAGTCTGAGCATTGGGTGCGGACGGAGTCGCAATGCCAGCGGTGGACAGGCCGCCAGAAGGCCCAGGGGGCTTGCTACTACCGACATCATCTACCGATAGACCTGTGACTGGATCGTCGGGCATGTCGTCCCTTTCATTGCTTGGCGAACACCGGCAACAGCCTCAATCGGTCTCTTTCAGCGCTATGTCGAGTAGTACATCAACTGAAGACCGTGCTACCCGTAGAGAAATAAGAACATTACCGAGTAGGTGTGCCCTTGAACCTTTAGAATTATCTCCTTATAGCGTCATAAGTTCAAGCTGAGAAGAGGCGCAGCATGGGTTCATTCATTTGAGGAGGAGGGTATTGAAGATTTGGATCCTAGCAAACAATTACTCCCTACGTATCCAGGCAACATCCAGCACGCTCACCATAACACCTGTCCAGCACCACCGAGCGCACGCCCTGGGAAACTCCACGATGCAGCCCGGGACCGGGCGACTATAACTATAGCGTCCACTGCTCATGAACACGCATCTCGATGGCAGGCATTCGCAAGAGGTTCTGCGTATCCTCCAGCATCTTCGGGAGAAAGTCGGATTGTTGATGATGCGTGGCTTGAAGAGAATGGCGGAGATCTTGAGTCTCCGTGGGGTGCTGGTATGGCTAGTAGAGGTGGAGAGAAAGGTGATGAAATATTGTTCCTAAGAAACAAGAAGAAGAGGAGAGTATGGTATAAACGGGCACAGGTACGTCTATATCGGGCCAGCGAACATACTATCCCCGCAGATTAACTAAAGTTGCCCTTACCTTTCAGAGAACTCTACTTCGAAACCCTATCATTCCACTTGTCTTCCGGCTCATTATCTGGTTCTTCTCACTGGTCGCGCTGGCCCTTGGTGGCTCCATTTTCCATCTCTCTCGGAAGGAAGGTTTCTCTCAGAGGCCGTCTACATTGATGGCTATTGTTGTCGACATTATCGCGCTTGTCTATATCCTCTACATCACTTATGACGAGTACACCGGAAAACCCCTTGGCCTCCGGTCGCCCAAAGCGAAAATGAGATTGATACTGCTGGATCTGTTCTTCATCGTTTTCGACTCAGCGAATCTGAGCCTTGCGTTCGACGCCCTATCCGACGTGCGGTGGAGCTGTAGGGATGCTGATGATGCTACTCCAAAGGGTGGACCACTCTGTGTCCGCCAGAGGGCATTGAGCAGTGTGCTACTAGTGGCGTTAGTAGCCTGGATCACAACGTTCAGTATCAGTGTTCTCAGGTTCGTGACTTCCGCTAACCCTAGGGGGCGTGCTTTTGCTAATAATCGACATAGGGTAGTAGAACGGGTTACCCGGAATTAATGTAGTCACCCTTTTGGATGCTTGTTGGATGCGGTCGTTTCGCGTGTATATCTAGAACTCTGCTTTAAGGGAGTAAGGGGTTGAGAGTCTGCCACGTCCTCTGGCATGCACGGGTAGTTGGGAATTCTAGGAGCATATGGCATGGGACTAAAGCTCGGCTTCCGCCAAACAGCGACTCATAAATTAGAAAGGTCCCCTTTGTCAATTACCACTGTAGCTTAACACGAATTTTGCTAATGTCCTTAAGAAATCGGAGATGATGTCGTCACTCGCTTCAATGCCGCTACAGGTCGAGCATCCCTCCTTCAGATCTTCACTTCAACAATATCGATTGAAATTTCTTTAGGTGTCCAGCAGATCGATAAGGCCATAACACCTATCGTCTTTGCCAGTCGCTCTTGTTACCCAACCTCTCGCCACGGCTTCATCCCCGACTACTCGGTTCAGCAGAAACCCCTCTGCTTCGGCGGATCAAATGGAGGCTCGCCTCCGAGAGGTTGGGGTGGTTGAACTTCAGTGGTGCTAGCGTGTACATCACCGCCCAACAACTCTTGGGATTTCTGTGCTTTACAATCGAGAGAGTATGTTTGTGCTTTTGTGGAAAACGAAACCTAGAGTAGATAAAGCAGAGCTCGGTATTGTGGGGCTTATACCAGCGGGGTTTGGATGACCTAGACGGCGGACTCTACACGTTGGGTAGTTATCCTCAGGGTAGTAAGTGGTAGGACGTGGTGATGATATGTGAGAGGAGGCAGAGATAGGAGAAACTAGCATAGCTAGAGAGATTTTCTCCGGCGAAAAGAGCCCCGCGTCGTGTGATTATGTCCTCCATATTCTGTGGAAGAGAGCGAGAGACGGGTCGGCGATAACAATAACACTTTCGGAACCACCCTGTAAGGTGAAGAAATAAATGATCGTATATAAAACTATCTCGATTCGTGCTGTCGTCGATCAGGCGAGGTGCAGTGAAAGCCAACCGCAGCCAGACCAAGGGACTGCACCGTTCTCTCCCACCTACCCCCCCTTCCAGAGCTCTCACCTCTTGTACCTGAACTCCGCTCTGCAGCTTCCTCGACCGCAACTATTTATTTTGCTTTTCCCCTTCTGTGTGGACCCTCTACGGCAAGCATCCTCCCACATTGAAGCAGTTCGCTTGCCTCGTCGCCTTTCAGCCGCTTTCCAGAACTTCACCTTGACACAGATACCACCACAAGGTGATCCGGCACCTATCCTGCGGCAAACACCTCCCCTCCGCAGACCTAAGCGAAACACCGGCCTCTTCTTCTGCAACTGTCTTCAGCCCTTCATAGCTGCCGTGATCGACTGAAGGGCCACCACTATGCCGCCAGTAATGCCGCCTACTCCCAATAGGGAGGATGTTACTGCGACGTGAGTACCAAACTACCCAGTTCTCGGTGGCTACAGGCAGTAGGCGAGCAAGCACTAATCTACACGTTTAGATGGAAATATCTCGAGGCCGGCATCTCGAGAATCATGCTAGATTTGAGGGCTGGAGTGGATATGACTACAGTAGGTAAAAGGGCGGTTAGACTTTGCAAGTAACTGGCTGCTAACGGTATCGTGTTTAGTATATGGGTATCTACACGTAAGCCAATACTCCCTGAATCTAATCTACGTCCGATGGTCCATACTGACCAGCCAGCGCCGTTCATAATTTCTGTACATCCCAAAAGGCCGTTAGTACACCCGGAGGGATACCTCAAATAGGCGCCGCACATCGAGGAGGTAGGTTGGATAGTCCCCGGTAAATGGTTCTAATAAGGCCATTTCACTAACGTAATGTAGCACATCTACTGGGCGAAGATCTGTACAACAACCTCATTTCATATCTTACGGGGCATCTTAGGGAGCTTGACAGCGCGGCAAAGACACATACGGACGAGGCCCTCCTGACGTTTTACATACGGGAGTGGAACAGGTACACAACAGCGGCCAAGTACATCAACCATCTCTTCCGATATCTCAACCGACATTGGGTGAAGCGAGAAATGGACGAAGGCAAAAAGAATATCTATGATGTCTACACGCTGCACCTGGTGCGCTGGAAGGTGGACTTTTTCACTCATGTTGAAAAGAGCGTCATGGCGTCCGTCTTAAGATTAGTGGAGAAGCAACGGAACGGGGAAACGATCGAAACATCACAGGTAAAGAGCATAGTCGACTCTTTTGTTTCTCTGGGTCTTGACGAAAATGATTCCACCAAACCAACATTGGAGGTGTATCGGTTTTTCTTTGAGAAGCCATTCTTGGACGCTACGACGTCATATTACCAGACCGAGTCTAAACAATTTGTGGCTGAGAATAGCGTTGTGGAATATATGAAGAAGGTTTGGCAATTATGCAGCGACAATCTTCCATCGGGGATGTGCTAATATAACGCCAGGCCGAGACCCGTTTAGCGGAGGAGAAAGATCGCGTCGGTCTCTATCTACACCCTGATATTATGCAACCATTAATGAAGACTTGCAACACCGTTCTAATCGCTGAGCACTCTGCACTGCTACGAGACGAATTCCAAAACCTTCTTGATAACGATCGTCAGGACGATTTGGCGCGCATGTATAACCTACTTTCGCGCATTCCCGATGGCCTTGAACCTCTCCGGAACAAGTTCGAGGCCCATGTGAGGAAGGCGGGCCTGATGGCCGTAGAAAAGGTCGCCGCGGAAGCAGGTGAAAATATTGAACCCAAGGTTTACGTGGATGCGTTACTTGAGGTACACACGCTCTACCAAAACCTGGTTAACAATGCCTTCAAGGCAGAATCTGAATTCGTAAGATCCTTGGACAACGCGTGCCGGGAGTTTGTCAACCGAAATAAGGTCTGCAAGTCCGGGTCAACCAAGTCACCTGAGCTGTTAGCAAAATATACAGACTCCCTGCTCAAGAAGAGTGCTAAGAGCGCCGAGGAGTCGGATCTGGAGAATATGCTAACGCAAATTGTAGGATCTGCACGAGAATCCCTTGTTATGTAACATGACTGACTCGATTCTAGATGACTGTATTCAAATATATCGAAGACAAGGACGTTTTCCAGAAATTCTATTCCAGGATGCTGGCTCGGCGATTAGTTCACACAAACTCGGCTTCGGAAGACGCTGAGACGAGTATGATCGGCAAGCTGAAGGAAGCTTGCGGGTTTGAATATACTAATAAACTACAACGGATGTTTCAGGACATGCAAATATCCAAGGACCTCAATGACTCGTACAAGGCTTGGATGACTAGGGCCCTTGGTGAGGATGATATGAAGAAGGTAGTCGACTTCCACATTTTCGTTCTGGGTACCTCATTCTGGCCTCTCACTCCTCCAAATACCAAAGTCATCATTCCCCATGTTATCATCAAGACGTACGAGAGGTTCCAAAGGTTCTACTATGAGAAACATAGTGGACGAAAACTCTCATGGCTATGGCACCTTTGCAAAGGCGAACTGAAAGCCACATACTGTAGAGGTGTCAAAACCCCATATACATTTCAGGTGTCAACGTTCCAAATGGCCATTCTCCTGTTGTTCAACGACTCCGACACGGTTACGTATGAGGAGATGGAAAAATCTACAGAACTCTCGAAAGAGTATCTTGATCCCAACCTCAGTCTCTTCGTTAAGGCTAAGGTCTTAGCCATATCACCCGAAGACGCGAAACCAGGGCCTGGAACCAAATTCTTGCTGAACTACGATTTCAAAAGCAAGAAGATAAGAGTCAACTTGAATATTCAAGTTAAGGTGGAACAGAAGCAGGAAATAGAGGATACCCATAAGACGATTGAGGAGGACCGAAAGTTGCTGATGCAGGTCTGTACATACCTATCTTTCGATTTTTTCTATGACATGCTGGAGAGCAGAGCGGTGGCTAACCTTGAATGTCTATTCACCCACAGTCTGCTATCGTGCGGATAATGAAAGCCCGAAAGAAGATGAAGCACGTCTTACTAGTACAGGAGACAATCTCGCAAATCCAATCGAGATTCACGCCCAAGATAGCTGACATCAAAAAGTGTATTGACATTCTGCTCGAAAAGGAGTATCTAGAGAGGTTGGATGGCGAAGAACTCGGGTACCTAGCATAGATAGTGTCGTGCATCGTATTTCGGCTCTCTTTTTCAGTTCGGAGAATGGGCTGGGGCGATTCTGTCTATTTTTTTTCTTTCTGCAGTCATTTCGTCTCTGCTCTGGATTGAGCAGATGGTGGAGTGGCCACGTTTTTTAACATCTCAGCGGGCAATGGGGTGCCCCATGGTAGTCCCGAATAGGAAAACTCCTGGATGCAGACTCCCCTTTTTTTTCCACCAGCAACCACAACAACAATAGCATAATCCCTGTTTGTGACGTTGCTCAGGATACATCAACCCCTAGCCTTAGGGTATGGGGGAAATAGAGAAAACCCCCGAACAGAAAATTTCATAATCATTCCCTTCCCCCATTACCGTAACCTTTTTTTTCTCCGGCACGCATAGAAGAACCAAAAAAAAAAAGTCGACCCCAAACCCTTTGTTATTTACAAAAAAAAACCTTTTTTTTTTCCCCATCTCTTCCTATTTTTGAGGAAAGGGAAAAGTAAGTACCGTACCCGAGTATATATATATGAGTAGTGTAGTGTGGAGGCAGGCAGGCAGGCAGGTTCTGAGCCCGGGCAGTTAGCTGGATTACTTGGCTTATCTACATGTACCTCGCGGCCACCTCTTGTTTTCCTTATTGTACATGTACGAGCAGAATCGAGCACTCTACCCACCGGCCCCGATACTCTCTCTCTCTCTCCACAGCAAGTCGGCGGCGGCAGCACGTGCCTACCCCCCCCCTCTCCCCCCTTCTCGATAAGCAGAACGGGCCGTTGATAATGAAAGCCCGGCTAAAAATAGAACTCCCGCCAAAAAAAAAAAAAACGCCGGAAAATTCAACCTGGACTTTTCTTTTTTTTTTGCTTTGAGTTGGGGGGCTTGCTTTTTTGTTTGTTTTGGTTGTGTGCAAGGGGAGGGTCATTTAACGGGTGGGGGATGGAGGTGGGGGGATGTATGTATCATACTTACTTATGGCGGCGCGACTCGGGAAATCGGGGGTCCTTTTTAACAGTTCTCATAGATATCTTAATTGCTATATCATAGATACCGCTATAATTTGTAAATGCCGAGAGCATGGTAACAAGAGACCGCTGGAAATTCTGGCGGCAAGATATATGCTTCCACTAGGAGGAGCCCCTATTCAACTCCCGTGCTAGTGGAGGACGTAGGGTTCCATACACACAGTGTCTCCTTTTTACCCCAAGACCTCGTCCCGCCATGCCAATACAGCCGCCGGCGAACTACCCGGTGCTTGTCGCGGGTCTAGGGCTAGCGACGGTGCGAGGGCTTGTGAGACTCGTTATAGACATGCTATCTTAGCATGTAGAATCAACGTGGTAGTTGCTATTCGCTATACCAGAAAGAAAAGATAGAACGCCTATGGACTTCACTACTGAACCCTTGGACGTAGGGAACCGGCCTGGGAAATGAACTGCTCTATACGGGAGGTCTGTTGCCACTACTGACTGCTATTGTGGAATCGGGTTCATGTCGTAACTGAAGTCGTACGAAGGTCCTCTGACAGGATTTCTTGTGTTTTGTGCTCATTTGTTGGCTCTTCTGCACCTAGTGTCTTACTGATTGTTCCCTGATTGATGGGGCTGACGTTTCCGGGCAAAGGATCGACTTTTTCTAGAGGTGTCCGCCCTGGTTTGCTGTCTCTTCTGCTTGCACGTTCTGACGAAATCGGGTTCCCTACTGCGCTAGGGTCGAAACCCGAACCGTCTAATGCTTTCTGATGGCCAGACTCGCTGTTCTCGTTGGGAGAGCCAAGTTGGTGGCCTTCATTTTGTAATGTGACAGGTGTAGCGGTGGCCGAACGGCTCCATCCGGTCTTTCGTTTTTCACCCGCCCATACAGCCCAGGATGACAAGTAAGCGCTAGCGCGAGAGCTAGCGGCCGCTACGTGAGCCTGCGCCTCTGCTAAGTGAGGACCTCTATGGGCTGGGCGGTGGTCAATACGACTCAAATAGTTGTTGATGGGTAAGGACTCACGTCTCGCCTTCTCAGATTTTGGAGTCCCTGATGGTGATTCTGAAGGTGCTGCTCTCTGCTCCTCCTGACGCTGCCTCTGAGCCTCTCGCATTGCCTCGATGTCGGCCCAGAGGTGATTGAATGCCGATGAGACTTTCTTTTGGCCAGTTGCCAGGTGCTTTCCGAGAGCCTCTTTACCTGTATTGAATCTTTCATCTAAGTGGAGCTCACTCACTTGACTATGAGGTGATTAGAACACTCGCGGCTGGTATGTTATATGATGAACTCACAGTGCAAGCCTCCGCTGGACATCCTCGATCGTCAGCCCTCCTGCACAAGGATGCCGCGGTTCCACGATGTCGAACAGGTGTGAGTCTAAAACTAGAGTATGAGTAGTTGTAGTTATAACTCTCTTATAAGTGAGCTCACCAGTGTAATTGTGAAAAATCTTAAAGTTATCAGTTTTCATCCATTCACTGACCCAATCAGCCCCAAAGTCATTCGATGGGTCTCCATCTGCTCCTATGTCAGCACTACTCCGCACCCAAGGTTCAAAGCTACAAGGTACAAACCAATATTTGGAAGGAGCGACTTGTGGTCGTCGCGGTGAATTTCGGAGAATATGTGATACTTCACGGATGAGATCATTGAGAGTAAATATTCTTCGAATTGCAGACGAATGAACTCTTCGCTTCCTACATATCCTAGAGTTTTGGGCCGGCTCGGGTTCGCTTTGCTTTGTCAACCTTTATCTACAGTGTATTTAGGAAGGGGGCGTTATTACCTTCATCCCAGGTATCATTTACAGCTTGGGTGAGAAAATCAATCCATCTTCTGTCAGCTACCGATAGAGCTAGCGCGGCTCGTAATGAGGTAGAAGAAATAGTTATGCTGCCTTCGTCGAGCTAATGAAACGGAACTGAGGTTAGGGAGACGCATGTATGTACATCGCATGGAAGAGGGTAAGTCCATACATTTATTAGAATATCGCAATATCGATCCTTTTGTTGCAGCAGGAGAGGATTCGTGGAACCGACTAGATACGATTTCGTGCCGTAGTCGGCAAGAGTATCAAGCTGCTGTAGAGGCGTGTAAGGACCGAAGAGACTACCCTGGGAATCTGGATAAGCCTTGGAAAGCGTAATCGTCTGCACCAAAACACCTACTTTTCCAAAGATTTGTAGTGGGAGCCCCATAAACGAGAGCACTACGAGAATGAGCGCAACTTCCTTACAGTCTTCATGGTTAGACACTGCCTACATGAAGTCCTTTCGCTTGTTTTCAATGTTGTTGGCTTGATTAGGTTGCATTCGTAGTTGTTCAGCTCCGGGTCGGCACAGTCCTGTAGGTTACGGATGAGGCCTGGTATGAGCGAGATTAGAGCAAACTGGGTCATACACAAGCGTTCGCAACGGGTGCCAAAGAAGAGCATCTAGCTCTTATCAGCATGAACTATTGGAAGGGGTAGGGTTTGACATGCCTTTGGCTGGAGCAAACAGCATTTGAACAGGACAAGAGTTTGATACTTGAACTCATGGATTAGTTCCCTGAGTGGAAGACCTGGAAGGGGTGAGTCCATCTAGCGGAAAAAATTGTGGGAGAGCAGGGTACCAAGGTATTGGTCTTTGTCATCTTCGTAATCTCGAAGTGTTTGTGGAAGGCTCTCTTGAAATTTCTGGATGACATTCAGCATACCCTCCATTATATAGTCACTTCTAGTCACCAACCTTGATGATATCCATTTCCGTGAAATCTCTAGTCAAAGAGTGTATTAAGTCTCTCAAATCCTTAGAAAGAGCTAAAGATTTTATTACCTTTGCGCAAACCACGCACTAGTGACCATTGATAGCTTCTCCCTTAAATATCCGAAAAATTGTGGACTATCTGCAATAACAACTAGGGCCTTCTGCACCGTCGACCTGGTTACATCCTTAGGTCGGATGATGAGCTCATTGGCATCCATCTGGCGCGTACACGATATGCCGAACAGAGATGTCGCGGGCCGTTCGTCAACAGCTTCACGTTTCAAGGTGAAGTACGAGAAATCCTCTGTAGCCCTATTGAAAGCCAGGAACTAAGACCGATGTTGTGTAACTGGGGACATGCAGAGCTCCTTACGCGTGCGCACCGTCTGAAAGCGCCATGAACGGCAGGAGAGGCCATTCGTTTTCAATCGCAGGATCGATTCCATCTTCTACTCCAAACCAGCTTTCTACTTCTGGTCCCCTGGTCATCTATTAGGCCAAGCCCGCACAATTCAGGCGCTGGGAGTCTTAATCACCTTGCATGATGGAAACCCACGATTGCGACGATCGGACTGAAGCCACTACCGCCTGCCATATCTGGTGTCTTGGTCTTGAGTGGTTCGACTCATGAACAGAGTGGGCAGGCTGTTGCGGTGAGGTTCCCAAAATTTGTACCGCAGCAACAACGATCCCTGCTGTGAGATTTAATAAGCGATCCATGGCTTAATGAACTTCCCCGTGCAATATTTGTGCCCAGGGACACTAAGTACAACAAAAAAATACATAGTACTCTGTACTCTTGAGTCGGGCACGAATATTTCATTTGTTCGTTTCATCTAATGCACGTCTTTGAACGAGAGTTTGTGATTGTTGCGGGAAAAGAGAAAGAATCACGAGAGATCTCTCGGAGGATAGGGTTTCTCTAGCGCCAATCACGACCTTTGGTACATTTGGAAGAACCCATGTCGGCGTGTCAACCTCTTACAACCCTTCCAAAACACCTTCTGCCTAGCATCAGAAGTCTAGCGCAAATGGTGATGGGGCCAATCAGTACAGTAATCGGACGCCGGCGTTGCAGAGGAATAGGAAGCCGTCCCATGCTGGATCGAATACAAAGAGAATTGTGCTCGAGCGCTTCACTCTCGACCTTGCATCCCTGCTTCCGCCTGTATCTGTGCTTGCTGGGTAGCTCCATCTACGTTGTGGTAGTCTAAGATCTCGGAATACCTAATCCCCTCATTAGTGGCTTGCTCTTCTAATTGGAATGCAAGATTGGAACGCCAATTTCTCATACATCATGATTTTCCAAGAATCAACCGGCAGATCAGCATCGTTGAATGACCAATCGAACTTTTCCTCTGCTACGGGCTCGTCTGTTGGATCGTGATATGGGGAGAGATATTCGTGCGACAATGCGCTTTTGGCGCTGACACGTGTTCTCGGATCAAAGACAAGCATGTTCTCCAGGAGGTCAATGGCTATTACAATCAGTCTTATTTCAAAATATGATGGTACACCAACTTACCCAATGGGTCAGCGTTCTTGAACTTCTCGCTCAGGGGTTGGCGTTCGCGTTTTGGTAGAGATTGGACAAATCTCAGAGTCTAGTGTGGTTAGTTGGTCTGGGGAGCGAGGGGGTTGACAAATATCTCACATTTTCGCTGCAAATGGTCTGGATCACATCATCCGGGGGTGTCCCAAGGAGCTCTGTGATGATAGAAAATTGATTGACGTGGTCTTTTCCTGGAAACAACGGCTTCCCTTCTAGCATCTCTGCGAAGATGCAGCCAGCACTCCATATGTCTACTTCAATATCGTATTTCTGCCACGTAAGCATAATCTCTGGAGCTCGATAATACCTCGTAGAGACGTAGCCGGTCATCTGTGGGTCCTGAATACGAGCAAGGCCGAAGTCGCAGATCTTCAGATCACAATTCTCGTTCACTAGGATGTTGCTTGGCTTGAGATCTCGGTGTACGACGCCGGCAGAGTGGACATACTTGAGTCCGCGCTTGTGCACTCTCAGTGGTGGCTCTGGGGCATAAAATTCTGTAACTTACTAAGATCTGATAGAGAAAGTATTGAATGAATTGTTTTTCGAGAGGCCGTGAGGTTAAAAGCCGGTGAAGGTCTGTGCCGAGGAGCTCAGTTACGAAGTAGCTATTGATTTGTTAACTAGTCCCGCTCTCTCGAACGAGATTGGCTCGACTTACATATCCTCGAGGGGGGATATAAAAATGTCGCTGAGGCTGATGACCTGGGGGTGAAGTTAGTGCCTATAGCCTTAGATTATGAGCCAACCCACTCACATTTTCATGCTTCAGGTGTTTCAGCAGCTTGAGCTCTCGATATGTTCTTTTTGAAAGAACGGGGGTGCTGAACGGCTTCATGATCTTCTTTACTGCCACGGCTTGCCCTGTGAGCTGGTCTTTGGCGGAGCTACATGTAAGATTAGCATCGTCCTCCAGACACGCCCAAACGGAGAGGCACCAACCAGACGAGACCAAAGGCCCCCATCCCGACTGGCTGTAGATCCGTGTACCTGTTCTCCATGTTAACGAGATCAGACAGCATTGGTTGAATATGTATACCTGCTCGTGATCTCGAAGGTAGTCCCAAAAATCTGCGCACGGATGAACTCCGCCATCGCAATTACCAGCGGCCGAAGAGCCTGATGTTTGCTAAAGAAAGCTACAATAAGATGATGAAGGGTATCGGGTGGGCTGGGCGTCCGGGGGGAAGAGATGGCTTAACGTCGCATTAAAGGCGCTGTCTCGGGCAACGTGGGTAGCGAGCTTTGCCAGAGAGGGAGCCCAAAGGAAGGTGAGAGGCAACGCAACAGCGGGGGGTTCTGCTTGTCGTTGAACCGCGGTGGCAGGAGTAGGGTCTAATATCTGATGCGGCTACCAAGTCCCGCAACCACGGTGGAGCTTCGCGATGATCGTGATCCGCTGGGAGTGCTCCGTTGGGCATAGGTGGGGCAACACCGCACAAGACAGGGTTTTCGGCCCACCAAGGACACACGTCATTTCGCTGCTTAAGGCACGCCTAAGGCACGACCAAATGCATTGCAATCGAGGCTTGTTTCCGGCTGCCAGAACCAAGCCAGTTGCGAACCAGCCGAGCCAATGGCCGCAGATCGGGCGGCCCACAGCAAGCCCCTGGAAACGGGTTTTGCACTGACTCGCACCTTCCAGACAGCATCATCTCCACCCCGCCTGTTGAACAATCTACTTGTGCTTGAACAATATACTTGTGCTTGTACAATATAGGTGCGATATACATGCCCTTCTCTCTCCCTTGACAAGGCTTCCCCCATACCATGTAAAGTATATTGTACTAATGTATGTGTGTGTACGTATGTATGTACATGTACTTGTACAGAGAGTACAGAGCGTCTGAACCAATCTGCACACATGAAAGCCCCCAGCCGCGGATCATTCCCACCAGCACCAGGAATGGGTGGATCGGCTCTTAGGCGAGCCCATCCGACTGTGATGATCTTTGTGTGTCTGGACTGAAAGCGACCATCGGTGCACCTCAGTACATCTGTATCTCTTTTCCGGACGAATGGTTGGGTTTGCGTGGTCTGGAGGAGGTAGCGGAGGCAGTGGAAGCCAGTGGAAGTCGGTGGGGATGGGGGTATCGTGGCCCAAAAATAAACACGCGCGTTGCATGCCATACACTGACGGAGCACAGTACTTGCACACAAAATACTCTGTACAGCGTACGATGTAGAATACAAAACCAGAGAGACAGGGCCGGAAAAAGCAGCCGTGGCTGGCGGTGGAGGAGCACGCCCCACCGCTGCGCTGCAAGCGGTCCAGTATTGTACATGCTCTCTATTCGTCTTGTAAGAATCCTGCGGAGCACAGAGTACTTTGTAGATAAATCCAAGTTATCACGTTAGTGGCCCCGTGGTAATGCTAGTGGCCCGAGATTGCTTCGCGGGGACAGTCCCCCTTTGCTAGTCGACTGTAAACCGACTAAATACATAGCCCTAATTCGCTGCCGTTTTATTCTTTATTCTCTTTCCTTTTTCCCCCGGTCGTTGTCTTGCCACCGACATCGTGTGTTCGTTCGCGCTTGGTACTTGTTGCTTCTTCGGCTGCTGAAATCGACCCGGAAACATCAGCCTCCATCTCCGCAGTCATCTATCCCTCGATTCCACGACGCAACCCCTCGCTTTGATTACCGTCGGACCTTGCAGCACTGGCTATAACTCGACGCGCGCGTGAGCGGACTCTACGCATCCGACATA
Organism: Geoglossum cookeanum; assembly: GCA_021527025.2. Taxonomy (NCBI): domain Eukaryota; kingdom Fungi; phylum Ascomycota; class Geoglossomycetes; order Geoglossales; family Geoglossaceae; genus Geoglossum; species Geoglossum cookeanum. The sequence continues at coordinate 236,236 of JAJDFF020000002.1, forward strand.
CTCTCTGGACGACTTCCGGCTCGTTCTGCTGGGCCCACCGTCAGGACTCACCGCCCAGAGCGCGCACAGACTCGTGGGCCATCTTCGGGGGTTCCTCAGAGCCGAACACTATCACTTCGTGTGATCTAGCAAGATACATCGACCGTTTGCAACCTGCGCGACGTTTGTATGTTTGCTCGTTTTCTCTTTGTTGGTTGTCGAGGAACTTCCCGCTACACCGCTGCCTGCTTCCTAGGCAGCTTTATAAATCCCTAACATCTTTCTAACCGCTACCCAGACCCCATCATAGGCTGCGGTCGACTTAGTTCCCCCAAGCCGTCATCACTTTGAGAGACGGGACTGCCTCGTCCCCGTTACGCCGGCCTGAGGTCTGTAGGTGACTGACCGTGTACTCTCCTTGGTTGACTGGAAAGACCTGTCAACTCTTGGTGATCAACGGGACGGTTCACACGTTGAATGTGCACTCGTCTAGTCTTGACAGCACTTTACAACGCTATACCGATCGACAGCCACAAGGCATTGAGTTAGGATCTCTATCTTTCTCGTACGACTACGGCTGGACCGACGCTCGTTCACGATAATATTCACGACCCCATATTCGTATATACTACCAACACCATATATTCCGACTAGCTCACCGAATTTTTCCCAGATATTCATAACCGGCTAGGAGAAGGCTTAAAAGTCTTAATAATATCAGCCGCTCGGTTCCCCGACGAGGCCGTATTTGGCCGGTTCTCTACTGTTACGACACATCCAAGCTAGAGCACTTGCTCTCGAGTGGGACAGAATTTTTCATATTCGGCCACCCGGTGTCAAAATGGGGGCCTGTATGAGTACAAATAGTATAGAAGATGAGCAGCGGAAAAGAAGCCAAATGATTGATAGGAGGCTAGACGAAGATAACAGGAGATTAAGGAGAGAATGCAAGATCCTACTTTTAGGTACGGTAGAAAGTGTTTTTACTAGATGCGATCTTTCATCTATTTTGAGAGTGTTCTGGTGTCTGACGATTAAGTAGGCTCCGGAGAGAGCGGAAAGTCGACGATTGTCAAACAGATGAAAATCATCCACCAAAACGGCTACACACCGGAGGAGCTAGGCTTATATCGGCTCACGATATACAAGAATCTTATCGATTGTGCCAAGGCATTGATCAGTGCCATGGAGCAATTTGAGATCAAACCGGAGAAGGAGGTGAACATAGAGCATATTGCATACCTGATGAATTACCAGGTGGATCCGGATCCCCATACACCTCTAGAGTCGAAGGTTGGAGATGCGGTGACTTCTATATGGAGAGACCCTGCTATTAAATCGGTAATGGAGCACCAATCTGAATTTTACCTGATGGATTCGGCGCCATAGTAAGAACTTTGAGCTACCAAGCAGCGTCTGGCCGCATGCTAACGAGCATAAGTTTTTTCGATGAAGCGCCGAGAATAGCATCGCCTGATTATGGACCCACAGAATCGGATGTCCTGCGAGCCCGGACAAAGACAACCGGCATTTACGAGACACGCTTCAGTATGGGTGCACTAAGCATACAGTGAGTTTTGCGGGCTAAAGCTCTCGATTTTCGCTAACGGTAACCTGCAGTATGTTTGATGTGGGCGGCCAGCGAAGTGAGCGGAAAAAGTGGATCCACTGTTTTGAGAATGTGACGTCGATCATTTTCTGCGTCGCACTCAGCGAGTATGATCAGGTGCTGCTAGAACAAAGCAACCAAGTGAGTAGTCATGGCTCGACTGTTCTACAAAGAGTCAGTTCTAACACGTTTCAAGAATCGAATGATGGAGAGCCTGGTGCTCTTTGATTCAGTAGTTAATTCCCGGTGGTTTGTTCGGACAAGCATCATTCTTTTTCTCAACAAGGTGGATCTGTTTAAGCAAAAGCTTGCTCGATCCCCGTTGGCAAATTACTTTCCAGATTACTCTGGGGGAAATGATGTGAATAGGGCTGCTAAATACCTCCTATGGCGGTTTAACCAAGTCAACAGAGCGCACCTAAACTTATACCCACAGTAAGCTTGCTAGACTAGCCCCTCCTCTTATCTAACGCTGTCTAACCGTTCATATAGCCTCACGCAAGCCACGGATACGTCAAACATCCGGTTGGTATTTGCAGCCGTCAAAGAGACAATACTGCAAAACGCTTTGAAGGACTCTGGAATACTATGAGAATGGCTCTCTTATCTACTATTTTGAGTCGATTAATTACGGTGGGCTGTCTGTGATTGGATCGTTGGTGTCTTTGTTCGTCGGGCCTGTGACAGCACTTTTGCTTTGTGTACCGCCGGTTGGAGGGTCTCCCTCTTGATTCAACATGTCGGGGCCTGTCTGCCTTACACTTGCCCTTCCTGCGAGGCGTCGGAGTTTGGCGGGAATCACCTATCTGCTTTGACGCGAACAGCCCTATTTCAGTACACTTACGTTTCCATAATTATTTCCCCCCGTTCTACACTAGCAGTGGTCCTCTCGAATGGAGCCAGTCATTTCAGCGACCCTTATTGAACTTATCCTGTAGCAGTACTATCTCCCCTTCTCTTTTTCTCCTTCTCTTCATGCTTTTAGCGACTAGTTTTGGTCCACGGCTTGTCCTTTTCCTACCACACGGATTCAATGGAATACGCGCTGGGCCATACCAGCAACTTGACGTGGGGATATCGCGTCTCTCCCTACGAGGAGGTTGGGTAGGAGCGAGCTAGTAACGGTAGTTGCGGGGATAATGAGGGGGGGAATCTCCATTGCCATTGGGATATAGGCATATGGGATCAAAGAAGAACAAAAAAGAAAGAATTGAAACATTTCTTGTAATCGAATTGCGAATTGCACAGGAAGTGATAGCTGGCACGTATAGAGCACTCTGCCCGTGAAGGCAAGAAACGACATGGCAGGAGGAGTGTCATTGGTGCTCATTCAGCATTCCGGTCGGTCCTGGGATGGCCCACTTTGTCCAATTGCCTGTCTCCTCGGTGCATGCACTGGGGGGGTGCCATCTTCGTGTCTCGGGCAGCACAGACACGGGCGCCACCCTGCTGCTGGGCCGAGTCGCTGGTTGGGTTGGTGTGCCATGTTGGCTGGACTGCGGTCGGGGCGGTGGTAAGGACATCTGCAAGCGCCCCGCGCCCCGCGCATCAAGCGATAACCAACACGCTTTCCCTGACTTCCCTGATATCAACGTTCTGTTCCCCTCCTTCCACCGCGCCCTAGAATGCTTAGCTGTAAACAGCTAGTCGCTCCGTGGCCATGTCTGGGGAAGAACGTTGTTGCCGCATACAATGTGCCATTCACTTCCTATTCCTTGTTGGTGTTTGTTGTCCAGGCTCTTTATCAGCTTGCCCACCCCGCTCGCAAAATAGAGCTACGAATTGCACCCTGGGCTGGCGACCTCCATTGCGACTTCCTCTCCCGCGCCGAGCTGCTGGTCGTTATCACTAGGCGGGGAAATTCCTTGGACCGTAAACAGGTTATAGCCATTGTAGCCACCCACCTTTTTGCAGTTTGACCGTGCCGTTCGATTCCGCCTTAAGAACCTCCTCCATAAGAACCGCCCGTCTACCTTATCGCATTCACTGAAACAACGCCCTCTGTCGAAACACCTTCTTTTCCTACTGATTACCTCTATCTCCAACTAGAAATGGCTGCTGCACCTCGCGAGCGACGGCTGTCTACGAGCGCTCCTATCTCCGACATTCAAGGCCCCGTAGGACCAGGGTTCAGCAGACCGAAACATAAGAGGACCTTTACGGGGTTTGGCCCTCAGGAAATCAAGAGCGTGGAGGCTGGCATCCCATTACATTTGAGAGAGACGTTAGTATCCCCCGTTTTAGCTTATAGATGAGGCGAGATCAGTGGGCTGACCCTTTCGTAGATGGAAGAAATATGTAAGACTCGATCCCTAGAAACATGGGTAGGCTCGTGGGTGGGGAGATGCCAACTCATTCCGGTTTGCATAGTCTGCTCAAGGGTTTAAGAACCAAGAGGAATTTGAGGTGGGTGTCTTCAGACTACTAAGCGCGTCGGATATAACTGAATCTAGTTATAGAAAGAGACCGTCCGCCACGTAGAGACGTCTCTCGCTCGTTCTATCTATAATTGCGATGAGCTGTGAGTTTTAAACCCCAGGAAATGGGAAAGAAACTACGATTCTGATTGGCCTGCCCTTCAGTGCTGCGTATGCGGCGGCGAGCCTTGCCATTAGAGATCGTCTGGTTATTTCATGGAATAAAACCCAACAGCACCAGACGTTTGCCGACCAGAAGCGGCTTTACTGTACGTAGACGGCGGGGTTCGTCTACATTGTGCCAATTAACCTTCTGACCGCGTTTCACGTCTAGATCTCTCTCTCGAGTTTCTCATGGGACGAACCCTGGATAACACAATGCTGAATACTGGGGTGAAGGATATTGCTAAAGGTAGGACGTCCCTTGTCTCTTGGAATATCTAGGTACTTATGGCTCTTAGGTGGACTGAGTGAGCTTGGATTCCGCATCGAGGATGTTCTAGAACAGGAGCACGACGCTGCACTGGGCAATGGCGGTCTTGGTAGACTTGCAGCTTGCTTCCTCGATAGCCTTGCTACGTTGAACTACCCAGCGTGGGGATATGGGTTGCGCTATCGGTAATCTATGGCTTATTCCTCCAAGTTGAGAATTAATTTGGATTGTATACGTCCTTCGCTAACGCTGTGCCACTGCTAGGTATGGTATTTTTAAGCAGGAGATCGTCGACGGATATCAGGTGGAAGTTCCGGATTACTGGCTCTCTTTTAATCCCTGGGAGTTTCCTCGATACGACATCACTGTTGATATCATGTTTTATGGTCTTGTAAGAACGTATACGTGAGTCATAGCTTTTGATTATAGTTATGCATAACACTGAATTTGTTAAAGCGACGATACCGGAAAGAAAATCAACGCTTGGGAGGGCGGCGAGATCGTGCAGGCAGTGGCATATGATGTCCCTAGTAAGTACTTGACTCTCAGCCACCCCGGGGTAAAGCTAACCAACAAAGTTCCGGGATTTGACACGCCTGTTACCAACAACTTACGTCTCTGGTCGAGCAAAGCTGCTAGCGGAGAGTTTGACTTCCAGAAATTTAATTCTGGTGACTATGAAAGCGCTGTTGGTGATGAGCAAAGGGCTGAAACTATCTCCGCCGTGCTTTACCCGAATGATAAGTGAGTTAAATGTCACGGTGGCATTCAATGGGTTGTTACTAACTACCACTGGCTAGCCTTGACCGGGGGAAGGAGCTTCGACTGAAGCAGCAATACTTCTGGGTTGCTGCCTCACTCCATGACATTGTTCGCAGGTTCAAAAAGTCGAATCGGCCGTGGAAAGAGTTTTCGGAACAGGTTGCTATCCAACTTAATGATACGCATCCCACTCTTGCAATAGTCGAGCTACAGCGTATCTTAATCGATATGGAAGGGCTGGAATGGGACGATGCGTGGAATAGTTCGTATCGCTACTCTATTTACTGGGTATCGAGTACTGACGTTGATAAGTCGTAACACAAACTTTTGGATACACAAACCACACGGTGCTCCCAGAAGCGCTTGAGAAGTGGTCGGTTCCGCTGTTTCAAAACCTCCTTCCCCGCCACCTGCAGATCATTTACGATATCAACCTATTTTTCTTACAATCAGTCGAGAAACGATTCCCGAAGGCAAGTAGACTCAAAATAGATCATAAGCCACCACTAACCCATATTCTAGGACCGCGATATACTTAGCCAAGTTTCCATTATCGAAGAGAGCACTCCAAAGTCTATCCGCATGGCATACCTTGCCATCATTGGCTCTCACAAAGTCAATGGTGTTGCTGAACTGCATTCAGATTTAATTCAAACTACGATTTTCAAGGACTTTGTCAAAGTGTTCGGTCCGGATAAATTCACAAATGTCACAAATGGAATCACGCCACGCAGGTGGCTGCACCAGGCCAACCCACGACTCTCTGAGCTCATTGCTTCAAAAGTTGGGGGTTTGGGGTTTCTGAAGGACTTTACTCTCCTGGCCGAGCTTGGGAATTATGTGGACGATAAGGAGTTCAAAAAGGAGTGGATGGAAATTAAATACGCGAATAAGGTCCGCCTTGCTAAGCACATCAAGGCTGCTAATAACGTTACGGTCAATCCGAGCGCCCTATTTGATATCCAGGTCAAGCGTATACATGAGGTATGAGCCTGGTCTATCCCAATAATTTGAATATATAATCTTATCAAGACAGTATAAACGCCAACAACTCAACATCTTTGGGGTTATTCACCGATATCTCACCATCAAAGCGATGACCCCCCAAGAGCGCAAGAAGGTTGTGCCGCGAGTATCCATATTTGGTGGAAAAGCAGCCCCTGGGTATTGGATGGCGAAGACGATCATCCATCTGATCAACTGCGTTGGGGACGTCATCAACAAGGACAAGGATGTTGGAGACCTCCTAAAGGTTATTTTTCTGGAAGACTACAATGTCAGCAAAGCAGAAATCATCTGTCCGGCGTCAGACATTAGTGAGCATATCTCTACAGCCGGTACCGAGGCCAGTGGCACAAGCAATATGAAGTTCGTCCTCAATGGCGGCTTGATAATCGGAACTTGTGACGGTGCTAATGTGAGCTGGCTCCTACCCTTTCGGTTATCCCCGCTAATGCATCTAGATTGAAATAACTCGCGAGACTGGGGAGAATAACATTTTCCTTTTTGGAACCTTGGCTGAGGTGGGTCCCTGCTCCGTCAAACACAGAATAATAAAGCCGCTAATTCGCCACGCAAAGGATGTTGAGGATCTCCGCCACAAACATCTCTATGGAGAATTTAAACCGGATTCCGACCTTCGCCGAGTCTTTGACGAAATCGAGAAGGGAACCTTTGGGCCCCCAAAAGACTTCTCTGCGCTAATTAGCTCGGTGACTATGCATGGTGACTATTATCTCGTTAGCGATGACTTCAATAGTTACATCCAGACCCACACCCTTGTAGATGAAGCGTACCAGAACCAGGATGAGTGGGCTATGAAGTGTATCACGAGTGTGTCGCAGATGGGTTTTTTCTCGTCGGATAGGTGCATTCAAGAGTACGCAGAAACTATCTGGAACATAGAGCCTGCGCCCTTCACAGTCTAGGTTGTAGGTTAGGGCGAGCTTAGGCCGATGACTCCATCAGAGCTTTTTTGCGCTGTAACTCAGAGAACACCACAGATTGCATACCTATAACTACTTATAAGCGTTTATTGCCCCTCTCTGAAACCCGTGAATTAGCCTCGGAGGGCATGTCCTAGCAATGAAAGCAAAAGCGATTGGATACCCGAAAGGTGCAAGCCCGCGCTTGGTTCTGCCCTGAACCTTGCTGCCTGAGGCTCATGGCACTAATTTGCGAGAGTAGTTTTCATTGGGAGGATGGCCGAGTTGGTTATGGCGCCAGGTTAAGGTTATAGCCTTGACACTTTAATATCCTGGTTCGGAAACGAGCGTGGGTTCGAGTCCCACTCCTCTCATTAGAAATTTTTTTTTTTTTTATATCTCCTAATAATAATAATATTAATATTTTCTTGCTATAGCTTGTTTCTTCTGCGTATATATATATATATATCATATCTATCACCTACTTACCTTACCACCCATCATACATATATATATATATATAATATATACGTAGGGTTTCTTTTTTTTTCCTTGATTCATCTATTTATCCGTCTATATATATATATATATATATATCTCTATCTACAAATAAATAAATAAACAGGGGAGATGATGAACGGGACCTTGCGCACTAGCGAAGGTGCAAGGTAGTTTTTTTTAATTTTTTCTAGAGATCTTTCTCAAGTGCTAGTGATAATAATGGTGGTGATAATAGTAATAGTATACAATTCCTCTTCAACAAACCCCTAGTGAGGAGAGGGGAAAAAAAAAAGGGGAAAAAATTACTTCATAGCCGCCAGAGATTTCGCATCACGGGGTCGTCCATTGCTCTGTCCGTCTGCTGCTACTGCACCATCCATCTATCGTCGTCGTCCTCAGCGACATCGTAATCCTCAGCGGTCTTGTGCATATCCCCGTCCGCCATTGCGGCATCTCCTCCATCGTGAGAGGTAGTGGAAGATGGAGGGAGGGTAAAGGCTTCCTGTGTTTGCTTGTTGGCAACTACGGGTGGAAGAGCAGTGTTGACCCAGGACAGGTCGACTTTTCCGACGCCGGGGATGTCGGATCCGCTGTAGATGAACTGGGGAGAAGGCAGTCAGTGCTATGCCATGCAGAAAGCATGGAATGAAGTGAGTATACCTTCTCAGCTGTAAACCTGTCCTTAAAGGTAATAATTTGCGAGTCGCTGCGGTTAGGATTGTGTTCAATGCTTTCGAACTCGCCGATTCCCTGCAACAGTAGAATTAGTTAAGTTCATTTCCGGAGCGCAGCTTAGGAAGCTACGAACTAGTAGGTATTGCCTCAGACTCTCATCCTTACTCGAATCAAACGACGTCCCAGAAACAGCAACCTTTTTCGTTCGATTATCTAATTTCATGGTCCCTCCTCTCCCTCTTGCCGCGAATGGCCCCACCCTGCCGCGGTACCCTCCTCTAAATGCATCGTACCCTCCATAACCCCGGGGGGCGTAACTACCTCTACCCCGGAAAGCTCCTCTGCCTCGCCCTCTTCCGCGCGTCGACCACCCATCCTCAGAGAGCGTAGAGTCAATTCCCAAGGACCTGGCTTCTGCTTCCAACGCGGCTAGCTGTGCTCTTAGCGCCTCAGTCTGTGAGCTAGCCTTGGCCTGTTTCTCTTCTGCCCCGCCGTTGGTGGTCGCGCCATTTGATCCAATTTCAGCCCCTGGCGTGCTGGGTGCAGAGAGGGACTTTGGGGCTACCGCCTCCCCGCTAGTGGTTTTCGCAGCCAAGCGCTCCATAAGCCTTCTTTTTTCTTCAGCTTGGTTTCTTAAAAGCTCCTCTCTTCGCTTTTCAAGCTCTTTCTTGGCGTCTTCCGTTTCCTTCTTCTTGCGCATTTTCTCCTCGTGAGCCTTCTGTGCCTCTTCCTGTCGTTTCTTGAAATCTTCCATATCGATCTCCATTTCGCCCTCACTCATTTTTTTGGGCGATGCTGGTGATCCTGCCTTTGCGGTCCCGTTGTTGTTAACTGGTGGCTTCGGGACATTTTCAGGTTTGTACCAGTAGACCTTAACAAACCGATTATCAAAGATTACCTTCGGAGAATCATAAGCCCTTTTGGCAGAAGCCCAATCATCGTACTTAACTAGGGCCAAGCGTTTATAACCTTGCATTTGGACATCTTGGATATTTCCAAATGTAGAAAAGAACTTGCGCACAGTCTCTTCCTGGAACTTTTCCTCGGGAATGTTCTCAACGACGACTGTAGTGATAGAGCGGTCTTGGTTGGGGCCGGCAAGGGAGAATTCGGCCCTGCTTCGCCGAGCAGTAGGTACACTACTCCCTCCGCGGCCTCGACCGCGTCCTCCACGATCACTACCGCGGTTGCTATCACGATGGGTAGACCCATTTACACTGTGACCATTGGTGTGTGCCGGCTTTTTAATATCTGTGATGAGGGCAGAGTTGTTTGGATCATACTCTTGGCTCCGTGTTAGGTAGTTTCTTAACTTAGCTTGGGAAGCAAACTCACCATCACCGTCACCAGGTACAATTATGGGATTAGTGCCATGTTCATATGGACATGTACTACCCAGAGCGCAGAAGCCCTTCTCATCATAGTCACGACATCTTTCACCAATTCTCTTGACAGGTGGGACAGTGTCTAGGACCGGGGATCGTTGAGTGCCACCTAGCGGATATCCGGTGGGGGAACTCGCTGGTGCAAAAGGCATCGCTGGAAGGGGAAAACCCATTGCTTGCATAGCTATAAACGCAGCCATCGGATCGTTTGGGTCGAAATAGCCAGGAGAGGGTTGTGGCAGGCCAGGAAACCCTACCGGTGGCTGTTGTGGAACCCCCGACAAATTGGCCATGGGGACGTCAAGCGCTGCTGGCGGTTGTGGCCCGTGTCGAATTCCTCGAATTCCAAAACTGTCAAATCGCCCACCTCTCCCATTTCCCCTTCTAGGCTGCTTGAATGCCCTATCACCGCCAGAAGTGCGTCCGTAGTGTGGGTCTTTACCATCCCATGGCTCACTGCCCTCACGATCATGGTAGGAACGTTTTCGTGATTGGTCCCTGCCCGAAGGCCCGACATTAGTTGGACTAGAGCTCGAGCCAACTAAAGTTGTTGCAGGACCAGTGGGTGGACTGAATATGTTCGATACGACTGGAGGGTGAGCCGGCTGTGCTGATCCAGGCGGAAGGTATGATTTGGATGCTATGATTCCGAAAATGTCATTGACGAAGGTAGTGGTATCTGTGGAGCGTATCCGTCAGCAGCGTATCCTTTTGATGTAGAGCAGATGGCTATTCGATGCAACATACGATCTTTTAGGAAATCCTCTAATTGATCGATACAAAGCTTTCGTACTTCCTCCACGGGCTGGTCATGGCGGAGAAGCGCAAGGACATAATCAGCGAGAACATCCGAGTCTGCATCGGATCTGCACAAGAAAAGTGTTGTTAGAAGAACTACCTGGCGCAGGGTCTGGCTTCCTTTTGAGACTTACATATCCTCTAATCTCTTCACGATCCATCTCTTCAACGGGCTGGCGTCATCCTCATCGAATAACATCTTAGTGGTATTTCGGACTGGTGGTAGTCAACCACTTTCCGGACAAGCGTTCTCAGGTAAATCGGAGTTCTCTATTAGTGGCTGCTCCGCGAGGGTTCGGCCTTTGGCCTATTTTTGCAGAGAGCTGGCCAAACTTGGCTGATCCGTTGTAACGGGTAGTATGGTTTGGAAAAGGTCCGTCTTGATCGTTTTCGCCACCAACGCACAGCTACATTCACCGGCGTGTTGGAGGTAATGCCACGAAACCCGTTAAGAATCAGTGGAGAGAATAAACGATCGACCACATGGGTTACCAGAGCCGGCGACAAGTTCGCAAAGGTGTTGAGTCTGCTGGATGTAGGGTTTGGTGATCTAAAGAGAATCACGTGCACAATATTTTAAGCCTCAGCCCACAATGCAGCCCCTGGCAAAGACCCTTTTCCAATGCGATCGCAGAGTTATACGAATACTCGGAACTACACTGTACTTGCAGCTGCGTTGTATAGGGAGACTATCTAGGGATTGGTGGGTAGGGCTGGCAATATTACTTATTAAACGGGAGATCGCCTGGTAATAACCGGTTGGCCTTTGGACTAACTCCTGGGAAGGCTAGGTGCATAGTGAGCTGTGCTATTCCTGCTGCTAGTGGTTGATCTGGGGTGGTGGTCGCTTTGTTTATTATGCCCGATTCCTAGAAGATCTCGATCATAAAATCGCAGATCATAGAAGATAAATCTTGTAATTCATTCCCCCAAAAACCCTAGTGTTTTTCATTTCTTCCGTGTATACCACCATGGAATACTTCCCGACCCGCGTTTACTAGCTTACAGAAACGTGTAAGGTGGAAGGTATGAGGGCAAAAACACGAAATGGTAAAATGACTTCCACTCCCCTATCCGTCTCTCATTGAGAACACATTGCTCACCTATGACCCCCCCACTTGCTTTCGTTAGTCATGATTTTGGCTATCTGTATTGGAGGCAAAGGAATATATGTAGAAGTCTATCAGGACCGACAGAAATCTTCTATAGCTTGTCGTAGTACTGTAGGAATGTGTGAGCTCGTTCCGGCTATTAATATCCATATGGCGTGTTACTTACGTTTTCAACCCCCGGAACTTCAACCTTGATGCCTTTACGTTTCCGCATCTCCTGAACAATCTGGCCAGGCTTGGTTGTTGAATCGAGTGGGGTACCACCGGGGAGTAGTTGCCAATGACTGAACACACTCTGTGGGAAGGCTTGACCGCTCGTATGACTACGCAGATCTGCGGTAAACTGGATGGCCAGTCAGCTAGTGAACCCTTGTCGCGGCTGAATAGGTTGGGTAGAAACTTACGCCAAACGACTCGTTGACAGGGAGGTACGCCTTGACATTAAATAGAGGTGTACCAGGGCGCTGTTCTTCAGCAAAAACGTGGCCTCTCCTCCGGGTAAGAACGCCATAGATACCACCCATAGCCTGCTCGGGAACCTGAATTTCGACAAGGTATACAGGTTCAAGGATACCAGGGTCAGCGAGGAGCGTAGCTGCAAAGAGTACACGACGGGCTGTTGGAATAATTTGTCCACCGCCACGATGGATAGCATCAGCGTGAAGCGTAACATCCATAACATTAAACCGGACACTTCTCATTGGCTCCTCAGCAACTGGGCCTTCGCGTGTTGCCCACTGGAAACCAGACACCACGGAGTCTTTGATCTCGTTGAGATATTGTACGGCCTTAGTCTGGTCAACCAACAGATTGGGACCGGTTGTATCTGGACCAAAACACCAAATCTTGCGAGCATCAGTGACATCCCAGCCGTGCTCGTCAGCGAGGATACGTGCACGAGCTTTGAAGTCATCTCGCGGTCCGATTTTACCGGCTTCAATATCTTTTGCAACTTCCTCAGCGAGTGGAGTGGCAGTCACATATAGACGGTTGTGCTTATTAGGAGATTTGGACAAAGCAGTGATACTTGAGGTACCGCCGACGGTTTCACGGTAGGACACAACAGGGTCGGATACACGGAGTGGAACTCCGGCGTGATCTTCCTCAAGATCCTATAATGATATGGTAAGTTCTAGGAGATAGGGGACCGTAGTGATATATTCCGTACCTTTAAGCATATTTCCAAATGAAGTTCACCAGCGCCAGCAACAATATGCTCACCAGACTCGGAGATAAAAGTTAGCACGCAAGGGTCAGACTTAGACAGGCGCTTGAGACCTTCGACCAACTTGGGCAGGTCACTGGCGTTCTTGACTTCAACAGATCGTTGAACGACCGGACTGACGGAGAATTTCATGACCTTCAAATTGTGAGCAGTCTCGCTGGTAGTGAGAGTTCCAGACTTGAGCAAAAACTGATCAACACCGACTATTCCAAGAATGTTGCCAGCCGGCACATCCTCAATCGGTTCGATATAACGGCCCATCATAAGGATAGTACGCTGAATGGCCTTGATGAAAAGATCCTCCTTCTTTCCAGGGGTATAATTTGGTCCTTGGATACGAACTTTGAGGCCTGAGCGAACAGTACCAGCAAACACACGACCGAAGGCATAGAACCGGCCTTTGTCAGAAGTCGGTACCATCTTTGAGACATACAACATGAGAGGGGCCTTGGGGTCGCAGTCGCGAATGCCAATTGCAGCTTGATCATCCATTGGACCCTCATAGAGATTTTCAACACGGTACTTCTGGGCGGTAACAGGAGAAGGCAGATGAAGAATCATCATCTCTAAAAGTGCATCGGCAGCAGGGAGGAACTTCCTCATAACAATCTTCAGTAGAGCTTTGCCTTCGAGATCCTTCTCTTCCGCAGTGAGCTTGATATCGAGTTTCGATAGTAGGACTGGGATCTCGCTATTCTTGAAGTTCATAACGGCACTGAAGATCTTGAAAATAGGGTCTAGAATGAATTGGTTGAAAGCCCGTTCAAGAGGTTTTCCTTCGTGGTTATCCTTGGTAGTCCACTTTTTAGTATGGCTGTTGAAGTAATTATCTCCCTGTTTCCCTAGAGTTAGTGGATATCTAATGCTCTCGGCTTGATTGGCTGAACACGCATCGCACTCACCCAGAGACGCTCCATCATCTTTGCTCTATCGACACCAAATTTCTTCGCATATCGGCTAGCGAACTGACGAACGGTGAAAGCCCAGCCGTGAAGGCCGGACCCAAAAGCGACGGTTCCCTTGTACGGATACACTTGGACATCACCAAGAGCCTTGTCAAAGTATGTAGCAACGATGACATTAACAGATTCGATAGTTCTCGAGAAGGACTGGTACAGATCCTCCTTGGAAACTTGCAACTCCAGGAGAGCACGGTCGACTTTATTGATGATACAAACCGGTTTAATACGCTCGCCAAGAGCCTGCCGAAGAACTGTCTCCGTTTGGACACACACACCTTCAACGCAGTCAACTACCACAAGAGCACCATCGGTAACGCGGAGAGCAGCTGTAACCTCAGAAGAAAAGTCAACATGGCCAGGAGAGTCGATCAGGTTGATCAAGAAATCACGGCCATCAGTTTTCTGGGGAACATCTTCGAGATTTTCTTCCTCTCCTAGCTGAGCATAGAGAGAAATTGCGGTAGACTTGATGGTAATGCAACGGTCCTGTTCATCCTGGCGCGTATCTGTGAATCGGGCTTCCCCGGCCTTCGCAGAAGAGATGATACCAGCACGCTGAACTAGCGAATCGGTGAGGGTAGACTTTCCATGGTCGACTAGAGTTTAGCGGGCATCATTAGCAAGCGGTGAAGACATTGAAGAGAGCTTAAGACATACCATGCGCAATAACTGACATGTTACGCACATTGGTCACTTTGTCCATGAGCGCACGGATCTAAACATCGGGTTCGTAAATCAAGCTGCAATTGGAGCAACTATGTGATCTGTCTAACATACCTCTTCAACAGTGAAGCTACATGCGCACACATGGTGTTAGCGCAGGACTTTCATTCATACCGCCACCCTCATCTTGATGGGAGATTTGAGGTATCGCGTGACTCATTGGCGGTGGAGGGAATGGAAAAGTCGAAACTTACTTAACCATGGCTGCGGTGGTGTGTTTGAAAACCTTTGAGGGGGTTTAGAACTGGGTTAAAGGACCCCACTTCGAAAAACAGGAGCTTTGATCGGTTCCTGTGGGGGTTGTTAGGTACAGTCTTTTGCATAGGAGAAGTCCAGTATGGGAGAAAGAGCACTAACAGACTACAAATATCTTGGAACACCCTACCTTCAGTGTGGATGAAGTGGAGTGAGAGTTGTGAGGGGAGAGATAATTTATAGGCGGGCTGGCCGCCACACCATTTCAAATCCGAGCAAGTTGCCCCACCAAAGCGCTAAGCGAAGAACAGTCACTTCCCACCCACAAGGGCTCGATCTAATGCGTAACTACTCTGTACATGTCTTCATGAAATCTGTTCCAAGATTCCTTGACTAGCGCGCGATTACTTTAGGGTACATGAATCCATTGGGTCTTTCTAGTTAGTTTTGTCTACTAATTGCTCTATACGGCATGCACAAAGCATAGATAAAACTGAGTCATCGCGCTCCCTGAAAGATTTAACAACCTCATTGGGGCTAGACCCTTCGTGTAATTGGGTGTACAACTACCTAAAACTCTAGTGCGAAAAAACAGATTAAAACCTGAAATAGGGTGTAATCGCGCCCCATGTTCAATTGATAGCGGCTGTTTTTGGTAGAGGCAGTCTACTAGCCTTGAAAAAACTGTGGAAAGATGACTCGCAGCTCTTCTAGGCCCCTGATTTGGTATTTACATGCTCTTACGACTGGTTCTGGGTCTTCGGGCTCGAGGATATGAACGGTAGTCCACCCTAGCTCTTGGGCACGCCTACAGTTCATGTATGAATCATCTGTGCCATTGGAGGTGTCAACTACGGTCATTACTAGGATGCAACGGAGGCTCACCCACAAAGTAGCAATCCTCCGGCGATGCAGCCCCGGACTCAGACTGAGCTTTGGCATACATTGCATCTTGTGGTTTGCAGACTAGTGGAAAGGCCCCATAATCACAGTATGTCATACCTAAAAACCACGGGCTTAGCAGGATCGGGAAGCCCTTCGGGGGACAAACCATCAAACAAATCATCCACCCCTAGCAACTTCACAACTCTCTTTCCATGGTTGACATAGGCATTCGTAAAGAGCCAGAGGCGGACCTTTCCTCTGTCGAGATCTTGTAGCAGTCTTCTAAGCTGAGGATCCGGCCGGATGATGCCTTCGAGGGCAAGAGCGTCATCGACTAGTGCATTATATTCTAATGGATCGATCTTGTGGTTCCGAATTAAGCCTTCGAGAGCCAGGCCGTATTGTGTATAATAGGTATTGCGGAGATTAAGGGCATCAGCAGGAGGAAGTGAGAGGTGGTCAATGAAATACTCGTCTGTGAAAGCATGAGAAGCGGGTTGGGGAATAATATCGACGGGGGAAGCACCAATCCGCTCTTGCATCAGCTTGTGAACTTGCTTGCCTAGTGGTTATTCACATTAGACCGCAGGGTAAGGGGCCTAGGACTGTTTCGAGCGCACTTTTTGAGTAGAGCTGAAATGTCAAAAAGCGAGTAAGCCTCAGCTTCGTGCGACGACTTTGGGGAGCTCTCTATTTGGGGATGCACGCACACAATTGTCTATGTCAAAGAAAAATATAGGTTTAGCGCCTGGGGAGGTTTCTGGGCTGGACATTTCTTGTTGATGCACTTTAAATTGTTGTTCCGGAAGATGACTCGGCAGGCTGACTAAGGGTGCGGCTCTGTCTTCACCCTCGCCCTCCTTCGCTTGAGGTCATTGAACCTGATCTGCCTGATTTGGCTCAACAGCCTCCTTAACACGGACAGCTACTGAGCTGCTGTAGCTGTGAAGAATACTAATACAGACTATGGCATCAGGAGCTATGGCACCTCTATCTTCGAACGGGATCTTACCATCTCCTGGGATATCAGAGAAGATCTTCACAGAGATCCGAGAGCTTGGGAAAATATTAAGGTTTCGTGATGAAGTTATCGCAGGCACACATCCACGCATCAAGGTTCCTGCTTGTCTGATAGGTAAATCGGGCCCACGTCCTTTACAATCTCCAGCACTCGCACCCCCTCTACCTTCGACTGCTGAATCGAAAGCGCGTCCCACCGCAAGATCTGGACATGCCGATCAAGATGAGCCTGCCCGAAAATCGCCAGATCCCCGCCTGCCACCTCCCCCAAAGAATTCAGTGTCAGAGATTGATCCTGTGCTTCTAACTAAATCTGAAGACTTGGTGAGGGCGGAGATCCAACAGCGTCGACAGCGACTTGAAAGGGTTATCAAGGAACAGCTTGAACAGCGAAGAACAGAGTCCAGACAAAGACATCCGCACCAGGAGCCGGTCCCGGGTTTCGATGTCTCGGAGGTATTGGGGGAGGCTCTACAGATTGTGCAACCCGTAGAGGGTGTTAGAGACGAATCTTTTGAGGAAAACTCCTATTATTCTAGCCGACAGAACGACTCCCCAATCGGGGGAACAGAAAACTCACACGAAGAGCGGGCAGGCCGGGAGCAGCCTGGTTTGGAGGAAACTCGAGCTGAAGATATGGAGATAGACGACCAACCTATTGCGGAGGAGACCAGGAGTCAACGTGTTTCGCCAGGGCGATTTGCATCCAGGGATTCCAATCACTGGAGCGGAGAACAAGAGGCTGAGTTATACGCCGATGAGTTGAGGGGGCAGCCATACCCTAGCACTTCACGTGGCTCGAAGCGTAATGGACATAGGGGACAGCATTACTATACTATAGAACCACGCGTCGTCTACGAAGGTCCAGGTCAAATAGAGCCCGTTGAGGAGCTCCGAAATGAATTTCGGAGCAGTAATGGTTACATCGGAATCGAGATTGAACCGGAGCACCGCAACAGGCACAGTATGGAAGCTCCTATTGTTCGTATGGATTCTACACAAGGCGTTTCTCGTCCGGCCCCTCACGAATCACCAGAAATAACAGTGGTTAGAAATCACATATCGTCTCCGCTTGCCCCGAGGCCAGAGCGAGTATCGCCGCTAGTGGCCCGTGTGCCGGCCCTCGCTCAGGAGCAAGAGCTCAATTCCCAAAGGGAGACTACACATAAGAGACCGCTACAAATACATAGTCTTGAAAGTATCCCACAGCCGCCAGACCAGAGAAAGCGTCGACAACCACTCAACAATGGCGCTACTGAATCGCCCAAGATCTCCGCAAGACGGGTGGTTGCCGAACCCTCTCCACCTCAAGTTAAGGAGGAACCGCTATCGCCAATACCGCTGACAAGTATTCCTAGCATTCGACCTGCGAAGCGGAGACAGCAACTACAGAGGGAGCCTAGCGGAGACTTCATGAACCGAAGTAGCTTTGCTAAATCCTCTGAGCAAGCCCAGCGATACAGGGGCGATACAGACATCCCAGATACGACTCTTCCTATTCTTGTGCCTTCCCGTGGTAGCGTTCGAAGGGTAGAGCGGGATGACCATAACTTGCGCCGATACGCTAGCGTTCGATACTCCAGACGCCCGCAGTCACCCACCTATCCCATTCAGGTTCCCCATACAGAACCTGGGCCAGCTCGAGCTACATCCCACTCATTTACGGACCGAATAGTCGTGGACCAGCACCACCACTACCGTGAGTCTCCACGGCCGCAGGTTAGCCAGTATCCTGCTAGCGTACAGTCAGGAAGATCCCGTTCACCTCCACAGTTACGAGAAAGGTATCCATCCATACAACAGGACGCAGTCATTATGGCTCCGCCAAGCCCTCTACCTCCCCGTACAGCTATGAGCAAGTATGGAAGGGAATATATTCCAGCACCCGCTGTCATTAGACATTCCGCCGCGCCGCCCAACCGACAGAGGGAGGTCGAGCCATACTATGAACGTGCCACGACTAGAGACCCAGTCATTCGAGTGCCAATACCTGTACCCGATGACCTGTATAACGACCACACTTTCGTCGACAGGCACCCACACGTCCCTCCAGCTTCTAGGCGGATCGTTGAACAGTCTCCGATCGATGTGGATTATAGAGCGTACCGGGAGCGAGACTATACCGTTCCTCAAGGAGCGATTCCCTTGGCACGAGAAGAATACGTCCAAAATCGAGAATATCCTGAGCGGCGAATCAGTCAATACGAAGAAATTGTCTTCCCGCAATATATTCCGCGCATGCAGAGCGCCAGGCCAGAGGCTGGGCGATACGAAGTAGCTCGGGACTTTGTACCTCGAGTCCAGAGTGTACGCCCAGAGCCGGTTGGCCGGGATTATGCGGCTGGCATGCGGCACGAGGCGGAGCGGCGAGACTACACTGTGCCCCCACAAAGTATACGTGAGTATAGCGTCCGCGCCGATGAAGGGCGGAGAGAATTTGTTCCCGCAGACAATGCACGGTACAACTACCTGCCACCGGGTCAACGATATACCGATGGCCGCCCGCTGGCTGAACGCTCACGAGACATTCCGAGGGAGGCTGGGGCCGATGCTTACGGCGATGACATGCGGAAGTACCGGTATTAGCTAACCACGCGTTGGCGGGGATGCATTTACCATATTACTCGTATGCAGGCATCTGAGGCGTATCGGATGCAGCCAGAATGCAAGAGGGCAAATTTATTCCATAGTAGAAAAAGGAATGTGTGTGGGGCGGTGGGGCATTTTGTATTGTAGTGTACATACATATTAGTTAGGCTACGAGTTTTGATCCGCGGGCAGCATTTCATCGTGATCGGTCTGTTGGGCGCGACCTGGTGCAGATTTTGGGTTTGCCCGAGGTAGCACCACTCCTACTGGGGCCTCCTGGGAGAGTCCAAGAGCGCCGCGACCCGAATGGGCTAACGAGTATCGTATAGAGTGCTGCGGTGCTTCGGTAGGCGTGTCTTGGTGTCTTACTGTAATACATCTTTTGCGAGAGACAAAACAGAAGGCGTGGCAACGCAAAGGTAGAAATTATGCAAAAGGCAGTGGTGGTGGAAGTGGAAGATCTGCTGCGCTGCCGAGCCCACACGAATCTTGGATCTCGGAGTCTGAACCTGCGCAGAACACAGGACCGCCGGACGCAGATCACCGAACGCAGAACGCAGAACGCAGAACGCACCGTTGGGGCAGGGCTCAACCGTAGCAATCGTGACTGGCGGGGTCTGACTAGCAGCCCAACCCTCGCGCTCTGCTCTGTCCTCTTTGCCTCTTTGCCTCTTTGCCAGCCTTGAGCCCTTTTCCCCATCCCCCATCCCCATTCCACACCGAATTTTTGTTGGACGGTTGTGCATGCAGGGGAGGGAGTATGTACATGTACAATAGTCCATATAAGTAGAATACAATAAGACTCTGTACCCGTTTTCGTACTTATGTACTACCCTATACATACATGCTTACTTACCTACTCTGTACTTTGTACATGTAAAACTACATCGTACAAGCACACATAACACACACATAACACACCAACAAATCCTCCTCAACTGCCCGATCGGCTACCCCCCACTGTTCACTTGTCCACTGTCCACTGTCCAATCTTCACTGTTCACAGCCCGCCCACTCGCTCGCTCCCATTTACTCACTTCCCATCAACCCACCAACTTCTGCTCCGTCCTTCACTTCCTTCCAACTTCCTTCCTACTTCATTCCCAGCTGTTGTCTGCAGAGCTGTGCAGGCACTTCAATTGGCCGGCTGTCCTCCCTTCGGTGTCGGGACGTATCACTTGTGTCCATTCCATTCCATTCACATCCTGCGCGTCGATCTTTAATTAGCACTGCTCGGTCTTGCCTGGATTCTCATCGTATCAGTTATTCTTCCGCACACGCCCTAACGCCCACGCTCGCTTCTGGACAATCCGATCACGACGTCGACTGCTGCACCCAACCAACAACCCACACCGAATCTCCGTTTTACCTCTCATTTATACGCTATGAAGTCCCTCTACTCTCCGTACTCTGCCCTGACTACGCGTGATGGGTGGCGACGGATGACGGCAATGACCATCCCATTCCCGCCTTCCGGATCGGTGCAAGGCTCAAATCCTGCTCTGGCGTCACCGGTAAAGCTTCAGACTCCCATGACGCCTACAACTGCCGAAACTCCTGAATCTAATGTCAGCCTTTCGTTCAACGTGCCTTTCTCCTCGAATCTAGCCGGTCCGGACGTTGAGGACATCCTACATGCCAGCCCCGGCGCAGTGGAGCGTTGGCTGCACCCAGAAGGAACGCCAGATGGATCACCAACACACAAACTACCCGTGCATGCTGGAAACGTAGATTCGTTAAGGAAGCTATGTAGGGAGATCACCGAGAGCAACAAGGAGCGAAACTTGGAGGCCACAGTCACCGTTTCTGAGCCGAAACAGATCGCTACACTGAGAAGACCGAAGGGTTTAGTAACGAACGTATGTCTATTGGGCCGAGCGGATGTTGTTGGCCAGATGCGTGGGCGGATATTGAGGGAAATGCCAGTAGCCATGGTAAGGTTTCCCAGCACCGCTTACAGCAGTAGGGTTTTAATACTGATTGTTTCCCAGAAGTGCGCAACGGTTGATATAGATTGTAACCTTGTCATCGATGCGGCTACAGACGCAGTTCGGGCCAACGTATTGGAGCACTTGGATCTTGTTGCAAAGTACACTGGAACTGATATTTTCCTTCTGGCCCCGAAACAGGCGGATCCAGAGACTGCCAACTCAAGTTTTAACGGAAGTCCAGACACGGGACTAGATCAAAGGCTGAGAGTAGCTATATACGGGGATATGGAAAGCTCGGAACACGCGAAAACGAGAGTGTTGATCATGATCGATCAGATAGTGAGTTTACGGAGGTCCGCATATCTACCGGTATGGGGCTGTGACTAACATATGGCATAGCTTAAACGCACGGTTGATGCGATGAAGCTTGAACTCTCAATGCATACCTTAATCTGTGGTCGATCACGAAAGAATATCAAGTTCATAGAGTCTGCCACAAACACTGCCATTTACTTCCCCCCTCCTTTCCCCCAAATTTACGGCTACACTCCTCCAGGAGCTACCAGACGGAGCGAAGACGAGGTGTTTATAACAGGAGAAAATCCCGAGAACATCGTTCAGGCAAAAAAGAAGCTTCATGAGCTGGTACGTTGTCAAATTTGGATGGCGTAAGTCAACGATACTGACCAAACCTTAGGTTATGGGCACAAAATGTTTTGTCAAGGATGCCATGGTTTCATCAAACAAAATTGATAGCATTCTCTTGGAGAGGTTGGAAAAGGTTAAGAAAATAATGGAGACAAATGGCTCATATGTTCAGTTTCCGCCCCTTGGCTCACAGCGTGGTGTGGTTCGCGTCCAGGGAACGGAGGTTCTCCATGTTGAAAGGACTGTGCGGGAAATCATGGCGCTGGTATGCCCTCCCACTCTTGGAGTGGGCGCCAATGGAGGCTTACATGTTTATAGGCGGGGCAGTTCTACAGCGCAACGTGGTGGATACTTCTACCGGACCCAAATGCGTCTAATTCCTTCAGAGCCCCTTCTTCTTCGGATATTAGGGCCATGCTTTCCGATGTGTGCATGAACAGTGGCGCTGACGTCAGTTTTGACAAACTCACCTTCTCCATCAATGGATCGGATGACAGCGTAAAGACTGCATTGTTCGTTATCCACCAGATACCCTTTGTGAACAAGGCGCAGTATCAGATGAGAATCAAAATCGAATTGGCAAACGAACACAAGGAATTTGTTAGCGGGAAGAAGAATGGAAAGATCAACAAGATTATGAGCCAAAGTATGTTTAAACCTGACCCGAGCCCTCCTCTCCTCTCTGTCACCTTGGGGCTACTGCTAACACGCGGAATCTAGGTAATGTGCAGATCATTTTCGATGGATTCAATGAATACAACTTTTATATCGACGTATGCGGCTCGCAGTACAAAGCTACGACGATTGGTCTAGACCTCGTGGAACAGGAGATGCCAGCATCAATCTCGTTTCATGTTCCAGATCAGTACCACAAACGTATTATTGGCATCGGAGGCCAGCATATCCAACGCATTATGAAGAAGTATTCTGTGTTTGTCAAGTTCTCAAATGCTATGGATCGCGGTGGCATTGGTCGCGAAGACGACGACATTAAAGTCGACAATGTTATCTGCCGCACACCAGCTCGAAATGCGGCAAGCCTTGATTTAGTCAAACAAGAAATAATGGATATGGTCGAACAAGTGGTCCGTCTTAAATTTTCTGTTGTCAATCGTTTAACCTTTCTTTCAGCTAACATACCTAAAGGATGCGGATCACGTTCAAGAGACTGTCCATATTAATCGGCTATACCACCGCGAGCTGATCACACGAATGGGTGAGCTAGAAGAGCTTGAGAAAAAGTGGAATTGCAAGATCATATTTCCGAGCACCGAGATGGCTAGCGATAGCGTCACGATTGCTGGTCCGGAGTACCAAGTACCGCAGGCTGTGGATGAGTTTTTAGTTAGTCATGAATAGCCGTCTCTATCATACGAGCTAACCTTGCGTTTCCAGGGCATGGTACCAGAGAGCCACGAGATCTTGCTCCCTAGCTCAGCAGAGTTGAAGGAGTATCTCAAATCCGAAGAATTCAAAAGCGAAGTACAGGTTCCATTGAAAGCCCGGTACGAGGTTGATCTCCACATCAATAAGGACGACCAGGCAGACACAGACTCTAGTATCGAAAGGCTACTCCTCACTTATACTAGAAACAATGCTGGTGGACTCAGAGATGCCATAGACTTCTTAATATCACGCTTAGTGGCCCACGGTCTAGATGCGACAACTATAAAGGGGGCCATACCTCGTCCCAAGTCGGACTCCTTTGAGGAATCCCTCCCCTTTTTCGACTCTAAATTGTTACAGCACGCCCCCCCTCCATTGATGACGGATTCGCCAACAAAGGCGAATTTTGGGACCGAAGAGAACGGTGGGGTCTCCATCTTCGAAAAGCTCCGCAAGCCTGGCAGTATGTCTTCAATCTCGTCCTTCCTCGACAGACGCAAGCATCATACCAGTTCGCCTGGGAGCTTTTTCAGGAATGGATCTAGCAATGGCTCAAAGGCGTCACTCGTCAGTATCGAGTCACAAAACAGCGCATACCGCAATCCGTGGAATGATAGTGGGGTTAACCTTGCGGACGACGACCAACATAGCTGGACCACGAAGGCAGATGGCAGTAAATTTCCTTTTTCAAGCAACGGTGGGGACATTACGCCTAGACATGATCTACGCGCTTCCGTTGATAGTGGCACGGTAATGCGCCCTTCTACATCCTCTTCTTCTACTGGATACCCGGCCCCAATCGGCCCTCCTCGTTAAAAAGTGTATTTCAATCCCTCGTGTTTCTCGGGCTAACAAACGTTTTTACGTTTACTCGGAGTTTATTTCCAGCGTCGGCGCTGATGTGAAAAAGAAAATGAAATGACGGCAATATACCATTCTGCGTTTCCTCTCCTCTCCTGTATCCTCTCCCAAACCTAGCAAAATGATATCATGTGGCGTTGCAGAAATTCAAGGGCGTGGTTTTGCTGTATGGGATTGAATTGAATTAAGTTTTTTTTTTGCTTTCTTGTCAACGGGAAAGAAAGAAAGAAGGAACGAGAGAAAAATGCCATCGAGTTGCACAAACGCCACCTTTTTCTTTTTCTTTTTTTGTTTCCTTCCGTTTCCAAGGTTTTGACGGACCAAACCGCCCCTCACCCTACCTCTAACCAAGAAAAGAAGCAAAGAAAAGTTTTTTTTTTTTAGAAAAAAAAAACCACTCATTTTTAATCTCCAACTAAAGTGCTTACTCTCATCGAAGGCTCTTTTTTATGTATGTGTATATAAGTTCCCCTCCCTCCCCCCAATGACTGAACTTTTTCCCAACTTCGACCCTTGGAATTTCAGTAAT
The DNA here is from genome assembly GCA_021527025.2 of Geoglossum cookeanum. Taxonomy (NCBI): domain Eukaryota; kingdom Fungi; phylum Ascomycota; class Geoglossomycetes; order Geoglossales; family Geoglossaceae; genus Geoglossum; species Geoglossum cookeanum. The sequence goes on from JAJDFF020000002.1 coordinate 260,786, forward strand.
AGTAGCTAGCACCCTTGCCTCGCCGTTTTCTGCTAGTTTCAACACAGGTGGTTCCTTCCACATGAAATCCCCATTGCAACCTCGCCTGTTGACCTTTTTCTTTCGTCCTCGGCCCGGGAAATTTTGTTCCACACACACACACACACACATATATATATATATATATACGAAATTGGATCTCAACCGGTAGAGCTTCTTCTAGATACTAGCACTAGACTCAGATGACTACGACAATGGATGACGCAGTTGACGAATTGTGATGATGATGGTTTAAATGGGTACGAAAAAGCGGGCCCGGGGGGGGGGGGGATATGAGTTATCTTTCTCCTTTTTCTTTGTGTGTGCTTTTATTTTGCTGGAGAGAATATAGTTGCGGTGGGTGTTTGTTTAGCTATGGGGTTTTTTGAAATGCTAGAGTATTGTATTTTGCTTGAGATTGGTGCAGAAGGCGCCAAAAGATCCTCTACAAAAAGCCGAGGGGCGGAACAAGATGCTACGAGCTCTCGCGGGCTATGTACAGTCGAGTCGCGCTGCAAAAATCTCGCGCTATAAGAATATGAATACGCCGCTCGGCGCCGAATGGCGTTGGAATGCTCTACTTCTGTGAGGCAAATCAGATAGAGACGAAGCTTGCAGTCACGTGAGAGCATGTATCCCTCAATTACTTATCTCAGGGACGTTGATATCACAGCCCATCAGGCTTCAAGTAGAGTCAGAATTCGACCACAAGCCGTCTGAAAGGAAGATATCAACTACTGACTAAATGCCTTCCCGGTCTTACACTTACCGCGTTCGAGGTATCCCTTCAAATTACAGTATAAAATCTGCCGAAGAGCTACTAGAATCGATTCTTGACGTTGACGGCGAACAGTTGCGGCCTGCATACCATTAGAAGTTTCGCTCCAGATCCTGGCCGCCCGCTATCATCTGCCACTAAAGTGGCCACAGTAAACTTTGAAAATGTTCCGAACATTCTTCTCGACAAGCGTAAGGAATGGGAATTCGCAGTTCCCATAGACGAATCTCTAGACGGTGATGTGCGGCCACGGCTGGTCAAAGCGATTATTGACTCTCACTTCGAAGGATTCACGCCTTTCAACGCGCTAAAGAGCGACAAGGATCCCGAAGTCGAGTACTTTCCCTTTCCTCTGTTCGGCGATTCTCAGGCTGACATAAATAGCATTATCGCTATCTCAGGCCTAGCTGGACATGCCTTTGGCTCTTGGAAGGAAAAAGATGGTGAACATATCTGGTTGAGAGATTCGCTTCCGGAAGACTTTCCTGGAGCTCGAATCTTAACCTATGGCTATATAACTCAGAGTTAGTGGGCAGTAACGCCGAAGAAAATGAGTCTTGTAGCCATTCATCTTGTGGCACACACTTATTACATCCGATAGATGCCAGATGGAGAATGGGCAATAGTTGGACAAAGCGTGAGGCTGGTCGATCAGTCCTCTGCAACAGGGAGCCTACCAATCGAGCCATCCTGCAGAACTCAAGCCATTGGTCGGAGCAATTCCGAAATGGTAAAATTTTCCGCTCAAGATATGCATTATGATAACGTGTTATATCATCTCCCATGGGTTCCAAGATGCCACTACAATAATTGAGTCGCGATTCTCTGGTCTAAAAGGTTGGCTTTATCTTTCAACACAAAATATTTTGTACTAATGAGCAATATCGACATAGAAACTGCGCTTGGTGAATCCTACCAACGTATGCAGATGAACTACCAGTCTTCCCTCAACAATGAATGTTGGCTCATTAGGGTAAGAGCTGGACAACGATGTCCAGGGTGGAATAGCTCCCAATAAGATGGGTACGGCTCGAGAGTCAAATGTAGCGGACTTCAACGCGGCACCTCCTGAACAAGGTAATATTCCAGATAGCGAAGCCTTACGTTGCTTACGGACGATTGACCCAAGACTAGATCTCCTCGCAGCAGTTGAGAAACACTAACCTAAGACTGGAGATTGGATTTTTGAGAGAAAGGAGTTTCCGGAGTGGAGGAAGACTCTAAACTCATTTCTTTGGCTGTACGGGATCCCAGGCTGTGGAAATACTATACTCAGGTAAGGCTCCTCAAGAGATATGCTGAAGAGATGACAATCAGGTACCGGAGGTCGCTAGTCTGACTATGCTCTAGTTCAACAATAATTACCAAATTACAAAACGATTGCGTCCAGGAATCAAAGTCCACCGTTGCCTACTTCTTCTTCGACTTTCGCGACAAGGATAGACAGACTGCCAGGAATTACTTATCCTCTATCATTTATCAAATCTGTCTTCAAAAGAGACACATTCCAGATAGCATAAGGGCTCTCTTCAGCCGTTCTAACAGTGGCTACCAACCACCCGTGACCTGTTAAGTTGTCTTGCAGCGGCAGCAAAGGGCCTTCGGGTCTTTCTCATCAGCGATGCACTAGACGAATGTACAGAGAGATCTACCTTACTGAAGGTGTTAACCAAAATAGCTTCCCCCGAGCTTGGTACTGCCCACACACCTTGGGCTGATATTGAATAGCATACGCGTCTGAACTGTATTCAATGACCATCGTGACCCGCACTGGTGTCTCGGCGGTTCGAGAAATTCGTACCGGTGGGTTGGCCTCCGCTACCTCCGTTCATTAGCAGCTGGAATCGAGATGGGACGGGGGCCAGACATGTCGCATTTGTAGACCATCATGAGGGGTGGCTGGTGAAATTCCAAGAAGGGGCCTTGGCGTTGTTGCCCGAGCTTATTACCGTGTGGAAATACGGTACGGACAACTTATCGCACGTACGGTGGCAAGCCAGAGCTTTAAGCTTGTCGAATTACTTGCGCGTTAGTTGTTTGAGCCGGGGGGAGAATGGGGGGTTCGGTTTCTGGCCCGGCGGGGGATTGACTATAGGCTGTCTCTCTCACTCACACACACACTCTCTCTGTGTGTGTGTGTGGGGTGTCGCTGTTGTTGTTGTTGTTGTTGTTGTTGTTGCTATTGTAGTAGTAGTTGTAGTTCCACCCCGCACCGAAAAACGTATATATCTATGGGGACAGATAACATGAATTTTTTTTTTTTTTCCCTTTTCCCTTCTTTTCTAACTATACAAAAAAATTAAAATAAAAAATAATTAAAGAAAATAAATAAATAAATTAATTAATTTGTTTAAGTTAACCATAGTGTAAATAACACTAAACACCATATATATATATATATATACATATTCTACGTCCAGAAAAAAGAAGAAGAAGAGAATGAATAACGGGAGAGGACAGCAGTCTCGCACCCCCTCCCCCCCTCCTCAAAAAAAACCCCCCGACAGATTCCGTCCGAAAGAAGTTTTACCCTTTTTTTAATTTTTTTTTAATTTTTAATTTTTAATTTTATTTTATTTTTAGCCGGGGTAAGTTAATAATAATAATAAATACCATGAAAATAATAAATGAATTAGCATTCTGTTGGTCTCAGGAGAATAAAAAAAAAAAAAAGAAAAAGACGGTGATCGGTTCTTCTAACTGGGGTTTGGAATCTATTTCTCATGACCACCTTCCCTACAGCGTCTTCACCGTAGCTCTATTGGAGATTTAAATTTGAGGCTTGGTTATATATACTATACAACAGAGTGTGAGAAGACGTATTAGCCTGCTGGCTAATACTGTAGGGGTTTTTTTTCTTTTTTTTCTGGCCCAGGCTTCTATGTATGCGGGTTCTTATTGTCATAGGCTGCGGTACTACTGCACGCCGATGGACCTTCAATCACCCTATTTCGGTACCGCTGGGATTCAGATCGGGGCGCTCTTTCTTGTCAAGGACAATTCTTTTACCTTTTCTTTGCATCCCTATTCCATAGAGGGGTCCGGGGGTAAGCGTGAATATATATAAGTCTGGTAATTCGCCACAGCTACTGAAATCGGATTGGATATAAGATCGCAGTACCGCCATATTGATATCGGATATAGATGTGGGGTGCCCCGATGGTGCTGCTGTGGTTTTGCTTCGCTGCCCAGTAGGTTAACTATCGATTATATGTGAGCCTTGGTGCTGAAGGATACAGATTCGCCACCCACTCACAGGTCATATCGGGAGAGGCATTAGGGGGACAACTTTAAGCCCAAAAGATGGCGAGTCATTCATTCCAGAGCATATGTATAGGAAATGCTAGAGTAAATTCAACTATCCTCCTAGACCTCGTGGCGTGATATGAAAGAGGTCGAGGCGACTCAAGTCGATCGACATTGCGTTTGCCTGCGCTCATCTACATCCCGAACACTATCGCCAATTGACGGAATAGTAACTGGCCGCGCTTTGTTAACCATGTCCCTGAACTCTTGCTGATTACCAATATGTGTTTTTCTGACGCCGTCTGGCATGTTAACGCAAGACGCGCCATCCTCAACATACCAACTACAGTGTTCCCGAAAGCTGCGCCGTAGCAAAATCTGATATAGAGATTTCACAAATGGACCGTTGAGAAGGGCAGAATAGAATTTCCTATGTATTCTTAATATAGCTTCCGCCTCGTCGCTTGCTCTTTTTGATTCCAGTAGTATCGCTATGGCCTCGAGGATCTCGTTGGACAAGCTAGATCGGCTACACAAAATCTTCAAGGCGGTCCGTCTGACGCCGCTGTCCTCGTGCTCTAGCTGTGCTGCTATGGCCTTGAGGATCTCATCGGACAAGCTCGATCGGCTATCTAAGGCTTTCGTGGCGACCTCTCTAATTCCCCAATGCTCGTCCTCTAACTGTGCCGCCACGGCCTTGAGGATCTCGTCCGGCAAGTTCGATTTGCTACCTAAGACTCTTATAGCGGCTCTTCTGACAAACCTGTCCTCGTGCTCTAACCGCGCTGCCACGGCCTCGAGGATCTCATCGGACAAGCTCGATTGGCTATCTAAGGCTTTCGTGGCAGCCCTCCTGACCAACCGGTCCTTGTCCTCTAACCGTGCCGACATGGCCTTGAGGATCTCGTCCGGCAAGCTCGGTCGGCTACTTAAGGCTTTCATAGCAGCCATTCTGACGAGCTTGCTTTTGTGCTCTAACCGCGCTGCCACGGCCTTGAGGATCTCGTCGGATGGGTTCGGTCGGCTACATAGGGCTCTCATGGTGGCCCATCTGGTGCTGCCGTCCTCGTCCTCTAACCGTGCCGCTATGGCCTTGAGGATCTCGTCGGATAAGTTCGGTCGGCTACATAGGGCTTTCATGGCGATCCGTCTAACATGGCTGTTCTCGTGCTCTAACTGTGCCGCCACGGCCTTGAGGATCTCGTCGGACAAGCTTGGTCGGCTACATAGGGCTTCTATGGCGGCCTGTCTGGCGTACCTGTCCTCGTCCTCTAACAGTACCGCCACGGCCTTGAGGATCTCGTCGGACAAGCTCGATTGGCTACCCAAGGCCCCCACAGCGGCGCTTCTGACGTTGCCGTCCTCGTCCCCCAACAGCGCCGCCATGGCCTTGAGGATCTCGCCCGGCAAGCTTGATTGGCTACCTAAGGTATTCGCGGCGGCCCATCTGACATCGCTGTTCTTGTCTTCTAACCGTGCCGCTATGGCCTTGAGGATCTCGTCGGATAAGCTCGATCGGCTACACAGGGCTTTCACGACGGCCCCCCCAACTTGCTCGTCCTCGTCCTCTAGCCGTGCCGCCACAGCCTTGAGAATCTCGTCGGACAAGCTCGATCGGCTACACAGAGCTTCCACAACAGCTCCTCTAACCTGTCCGTCCTCGTCCTCGTCCTCTAACCGTGCCGCTATGGCCTTGAGGATCTCGTCGGGCAAGCTTGGCCGGCTACACAAGGCTCTTATAGCGGCTGTTCTGACGAACCTGTCCTCGTGCTCTAACCGTGCCGCTACGGCCTTGAGGATCTTGTCCGGTAAACTCGATTGGCTACCTAAGGCTTTTATAGCGGCGCCTCTGACGTCGCCGTTCTTGTCTTCCAACCGTGCCGCCACGGGCTTGAGGATCTCGTCGGACAAGCTCGATCGGCTACCTAAGGCTGCTATAGCGACCAATCTGGCGTAGCTGTCCTCGTCCTCTAACCGTACCGCCACGGCCTCGAGGGTCTCGTCGGACAACAAGCTTGATTTGCTACGCTTTATCATGCTACAGACTGCATTCCTCAGGTGTCTAGGTGTGTCATCTCCTAGCCAAGAAGCTGCTAGTTTAATGATGCTAGACGGGATTCTCGGTCGTCCTGTTAGCGACTGCAGAATCGCTATCCTTATGTCGTCAGACCCTTCTCGTAAGGCGGTGTCTAGGCTTGGCTCAGGGAATTCCACTTCGCTTGCCAGGTGCGAGTTTTTCGTGAATTTGCATTCAAATAACAGCCACTGTGATAGTCTCTCTTCCAGTTTCTTTCGAAGCGACATCTTCGTCGATACTTCGCTCAAGCAATGCATGACGAGCCGTTGATGTGTAGGACCCAAAAGGTCGAGAGGCTCCTCCTCGATCGTCCGGAAGAAGCGCAATGTCTCCTCCTCCTCCTCAGCGTCAAGTAATCCGGCAGCAAAGCGCCACACAACATCGTAGTGTGCTGTGTATTTGTGCTTCCGAAGAAACTCGACGGGATCAGTGGGAGAATCGGTGTTCTTATTCTTTCGACCCTTGAGGACTAGATACTCGAGCGGTTCTCGTGCTTTCCACTGCCGTATAAAATACCGCGCCATAAAATACTCTTGGAAGGTCAGGTGTAAGAAATGATAGCTTCGGTCGCGGGCTTTTGCTGACGGGTCTGATGTTCGCAGAAAAGAGAGGCGTGCGAGCGTCTTGTCAAGCAAGAATTTCCTTCCGGTGAGTTTAAACTGCTCAGATATAGCATTTCGATGATCTGAATCGAAGTCTATAATATCGTTGGACAGCCCAGTAAATGCAAGGACTTCGAGAAGATAGATCTCATCCCCGGCGAAGTCTTTAATTTCTGACGGAAGAAAGGTCTTGATGTCACCTTCAGTTACCGGGCGCCCCCCAAGATGATTTTTGTCCAACCGCAAGATATCCTTCTTCCACAGGCTTTGTTCGATGGCTTTGTAAATGGCGGTCATAGTCTGCGGAATGATTTTGTCGCCGAAGGCTTCGCTCCAGGTGAAGCAGAGCGCGTCTAGCTGAATCGGGATCCGCACAAGACCTTGAATCAGCCAATGACCTTGAAGGAAGGACTGGACCTCGTCAACTCTTCCTGGATCAGGAAATGCCTTTTCGAGATAGTCCTTCACCTGATTCGGATAGAATCCAACCGTTTCCAATTCGAGGTCGAAAGCGCTGAGGTCAGCCGGAAGGTTGGCGTATGGCCGTGATGTGATGATAACGTTGAGCTGATTTAGAAGTTCTCGGAGGAAACGGAACATATCGTCGTCTTGGCGCAAGTCCTCAGATACCTCATCCAGACCATCGAGAATAAAGAGAGTCTTGCCACTGTTGCTGTGCTTTAATGTCCGCCACAATTCTTTGGCAAGATGGCGACCGTCGTCGTGTCCCTGTCCTGAGAAATACTCATAGTAGAAAAGATCCTCAAGGTTGTATCCCTCTGTCGTCCGTCCTTTCAGCCTCCGTAAAGGCACCCAAAGTACGCGGTCGAATAACCCGCTCCATATCTTGTGATGGGTAAAGTCGTAGACAATCTTTTTGCACAGGGTAGTCTTCCCAACTCCGGCGCGTCCTCGAATGAAGATTCTTCTTGGTTGTGTCGTGTGACCGTCGGGTCCTTTGCGTGGGTTGAAGATTGTCGGTAACTCAATCTGGATCCTTTTGTCCGGTGTCTCAACCTTCAGTCGAGATTGGAGTGAAATCGGGGAGGACTGAGGCACTGTACCTTCTTCCTCCGATCCTTCCCCTAAGCGGTCTGTGATTTTGCTGGGCTGCTCCACAATAGCGAGGTTGATGTAGCACTGAGCCATCGGCAACAGGTCGCCTGAGAGTCGTTCAATCTTAAGCCTGTCCGCAGTATAGTGTTTGTCGCGTATCCAGGCGTCCGCTTGCTGGAGTAAAGTCCCCTTACGAATCTTCCCAAGGATTTCTTCAACCTTCCGAGAAATGTCTTCGAAATCATGATCCGTAGGGCAGCAGAACTTGTTCATCTGGACGTGGGATCGATTAAGCCGCTGACTTTCAAAGACCCGTGCACTCGCCGAGCTCCTATCGACCAGCTGGCTAGCGTTAGCCACCTTCCCCTTCTTAAAATAACGAAGATAGTTTAAGAAGAGGATGAATCGGTAAGTATTCTGTGATACTTACTTGTTTTGGTTGGCAAGACGAGAACCCTGATAGCCATGGAAGAAATAAGACCAATAGCCAAGGTGAAAACCAATCTACCAGCCAAGTTGAAGTCAGAACTGCTAGCCAAGCTAGAAACATCCAATTCGAAAACACCCAAGCCAGATAAAATTTATGCAGGAGAGCCGTGGTCTTAGCTTCCCAGAAGGTGAACACATGGTAATCTTTATCCCGTTGTAGCTGAATGAACTTGCCCACAAGCCCGTCGAGATCGGGTGTTGGCCCCTTCGCGTAGTCAACTAGTGCGGTCACTGTTTGGTCTTGGAGCGAAGCCCAGACTTTCAAAATTAGGTTAGGCATATCTTTAAACGCCGTCCCTCCGAACGGTGTAGCAAGGAAAATAATGCCACGTATCGCTCTTCTGAGAGAAGGTGAATCGTTGTTATTGCTACCATCGATCTCGAGAGCCTTTATTAAGATAATACCCCCAAGACACGACGCAATGAAGAGAACTGGTCGGTCTTCTCCTGCCCGTCTATTCGCCGTTAAATGGCATCTGATGCTATAGAGCAAAACTTGGGCAGATTCCTCGAGCGTCGTCGGGATTGACTTTTAAAGCATGTCGGCTGGCCAGTCGCATGTGAGGATCCGGGCCGGTCCAACTTTGCTCGGAAGCATATGCGGGTCGGCCAGCCAGTTCACATCGGACTCGTTAGGACGTTTGGACTTCCAAATCCATGTGTCCGGCGACTTCGTGTCCAGGCCATGGATGGCAATGATGTCAACGTTTGTCTCGGTGCTCGTATCGGGGGGGTAGATCTGAGCAAGACGAACGCGGTGTGGTTGAGCCATTTCGACGGCGAAGTTCCTTGTCGGCGATTATGCTCTAGAGAGCAACATTCGAGAAATGGGAGGAAAGGGACACCAACGGAGGTGAAGTTGGAAACCCTGGGAACTGCGAAAGCTTCAGCGTCTCTGTCGCCCAATAAACGTCGTCGTGATGAGCTACGATACGAGCAGGATAGAAGTCGTGGGATATCTTACCGAGAAACATCCATAAATGCGAACAGCAACGGAAGACCTTACACGGCAACCATGGCGAGTGGCAGACTCCGATGAAGGCTAGAGCTCAGCCTATTGTATGCACATATGCTTCAAAAACGGCAAAGAGAAACAAAGCATACGAAGTTTAAAGAAGAATCATCATCATGAGACAGGAGGAGGGGTGGTGAGGATCCAATTTCAACTCCCCCAGAAGTCACAAAACGGGAAGTGAAAAAGAGAGTTCCATCACCACCTTAACTATTGGCATTAGAACAGCGCGATACAATCATAACGCATCGACAAACCGGCCGCGGGGGGGGGGGAAGCCTCAAAACGACATAGTGGTTCAATAAAGAAAGTTATTAACTAATTAAATAGTTAAATAGATAAAAATTAGTAATAATATTATTATTCCAACTTTTACTTTAAATGTTCGGATTTGGTGAGGAAATTTTTTTTTTTTGGGGTAGATATAATATTTATTATTTCTTTTTTACTGTTTCGGGAAAGGACTTTCTTTCATCGTTTACACAAATTAACTTCAGTGTTGATCCAAGGCGGCTAAGGGATAAAAGTGACTATTACCTTTTTTTTCTCTTCCTATTTTATTTTAATTTATGTATATATATTTTTGTAGAAGAGAAAAAAAAAAAAAAGAGAAAACCAACTCTGCAAGTGCTGAGTTGCGGAAGAATTTTTGTACGCAGCCAGGTATGTGAACTATTGGTGTCAATCTAGTTACATGTTATATGGATACATACGTACGCCGTAATGGGAAAAGAAAAGTTTGGGGAAGGGGAGGGAGGGTGAAAGAGCGCCCGATCCTTCATGATGATCCTAGAATCCTCTCATAAGCATCTTCTACCTCCCTCGCAACTTCTAGCAACGCTACAATAACAATCTGGTGCGTCAGTCCTGGTAGTCTCTCCCTATGAAGTCCTATCCACTCCAACGGCGGTGTTGCCTCGCCCATATCTCGTAGCTGTGGGGCTTCGATAACGGGGTCCTCGAGAGCCGTATAGTTGTATCTCGATTGCGGGACGTTGACTACGGCTGTGATTTTTTCCTGTTTCGTTTCGTAGGGGGTATTGCCCTTGTCTTCTTCAGGGACGTGCCGCGGCCCCCCGGTTATAGTGAGGGTTGTCTGGGAAAGAAGGGGTTTTCCGAGACGTTGGCTCAGGAGACGGCTGTGGTTTGTCCACATAGTGCGAATGTATTGGATACGGTTGTAGTTCCAGCCCACATCGACTTTGCCCTCAAAGGAACTGCGGAATATGTAGTCGATTTTATTTGATCCTGGGATCTGCCAAGTCTGCATTGTTGCTACCACCTTGGGAACCTGGAGGATTGTACCGCCGCGAGAGTCGGTGGCGCTAGTTACGACATCATCTACGGAGACCTCTCTGGGTACCTGTGGTGCATCTATTCGCTTCGCAGGGGATAGTGATATTCGGAGCTGACCTAGGGTCATACCGAGACCGCTGTGTATCTTGCTACCGTCCATGGTTACTGCGAAGCGGGCTTCCGCGTCAGAAGCCTCGACTTTGAAGAGTTGGTTGTCGAAGAAGGTGCTTGGGAAAGCACCGATATTGAGGGCCTTCAGGGTCACTACAACGTCCGTGTGTAAACCAAATGGAGCTGTATCCTCTTGCTTGGGTCTGGCGAGTTCCTGAGAACGAGTGGTCGAGGGACTACTCATGGATCTTCGTGTTAAGAACTTCTCGATTTCTTTTAGCGATACGTCGTATGCTGTTTTCTTTTCCTGTATTAGTCTAAGGAGTGCCTGGTAAAGTGCATACCCCTGAGCTGCGCTACTGGTGGTGAAGAAGACTTGCACTTTGTCCCCGTCGAGGCTGGCTACAAGTCGGTCACCGCTAGCCGTAGGACCATCCCGGACATTGTACATCATGAATCCGAATGACGTGATATCGGCGATCAGGAAAGGTTGGAATTCGAAAGCAGTCTTGGCGCGTAGTTTCTCAAAACTGATCGAAGCTTGGACTAGGGGGGTTTGGTTCAACGCCTTCTCTCTTAACGGCCATTGAATCGACGTGCGGATTTTGAAGTCTTGGAGTTCAACAAAGCCACTCATTCTTCCCGCGCTAGAGATTGCTGTCTTGCCAAAGCCAAGGCACAAGCTCTGCTCCCAATCAGAGGTTTTCTTGGAGCACACCCAGAAGTTAGATATGATGAAGGCCGATTTACCCAATGACTGGCCCAGGTCTAGTTGAACATCTAGTTCGGCGATAGCGATGGTGGCATTCCAGGGAAATGCCCCTGCTGCAGCAACCTGCTGGTAACGTTGCACTGTGAAGGCTGGAGTTTCTGGCGAGATCGGAGTCGTAATAGGTGTAGTTGTTGTTTTCCGGATTTCTGCGGGGACCCAAATTTCCCGGAAGAGTAGGAAGTCTTGAAGTTGCTTTGCGTTGATCTGTGCTCTCATTGGGCTGATTTTGAGGATTGCCGATATCCCACTCGTCCCGCTAACGTGTTTGCTGTTCATGAGGGATAGGACGATGGATTCAATGTCAAAACTGCCTGTTGACTCACGAGAATAGACATGTTGGACAGACGCCTCGAACCGTGTAAAGGCGGCAGATATGGCGAAAAAGTGCCCATGATCAGCGGATTTGACGGTATTGATAGTGATGTAAAGATCTTCAATTCGTGCCGTGGCTGCCACCCTCGCGACTGGCTGACAGCTCAGACTAAATTCTTGGTTGCAAATACGCAAGCCCACATTGAGTTTGCAGCGTCCGAGGATTGCAGAGGGGTCAGCGGTGATGAGTTTGTCTTCATCTAGGAACTTTTGTGCGGGGTGCTTGCCCGCGACAGACTTGCTTTGATCTTCTTCCTCACGAACAATATCCTTTACGCTGGAGGAGATTTCCATCACCAAAGGAACTACAGTCGGATATAGAGTATTGGATGATGCATCCACCTTGATCTCTGCGTTGAGGGATGGATCGTCCTTCCCATCATCCACATATTCGATCTTGCAGGCCACGCCAGGTGCACGTAAGGTTGTGCTGCTACTGCTTGTATCACCTTGAATAAACTGTCCGTAACGGCCGTGCTGAGGGGACTTAGCACCATGGGGCACGCCGAAAGCGGATCTGCGAGGGTCTCCAATCCTTTTCCCTTGAATATACACAACAGCCCCTGCGAAATCGGCGTCGACTAGTAGAGATGCGAGCCTTTTATTGCCGAGAAGATTACTTCTCTCAACTCCCGTTTGAGTCGGTACTGACTCGCCCCAGGCGGCCGAAGCAGCACGAAATTTCTTACTTGCAGTGGCTATAGATCTCTCAAGATGGCTGGCCGGGAGGATGAACTCCGAAGTTAAGTGGAGGTCGAGAGCCTTGCCTTTTGCCTGGAAGGCGAGTCTCCGGTCTCCTTTTGTTGAGAAATGTGCGACATTGAAAACAACCTCAGGGAGCAGGGCCGAGTTCAATGAACGATCCGTCTTCTTTCCAGACTGTGAAGTTGGAACCATTTGCAGTTGGAAGCCTTCAATCATTAGGCGTGTTGCATTTTCTTTCTTCATTGCCAACTCTATCCGCTTAAATGACAGGACGAGGTCTTCTATCTCCCTATCATATGCAGAACTGACAGAACTTCCGACTATCCAGCAGATCTGTATATCGAGCATCTCGAGAGAGTAGGTTAAGCTAAATGTGTTTTCAGACTTGATTGAGATTGATTCACCGAGATCTGCGTCAGAGATGGCAATGAGTGGCCGAGAGCGTCGCAATCGGGTTCGCAAGACCTTCACTTCCTCCGAGAAGTCGAGCTTCTTGATCCTGCTTTGAAGGTGAGTTATGACGGAAACGATCGTGGAGGCAGTCTCGGCAAACAAGTTGATCTCTAGAGAGTTACTCTTGATGTGGATCGCTGGGACAATACGTCCCCCTAGGTTTCGTTTTGACGACAGACTTATTTGAGCACCGAATGCAAGGTTGCCGCAGGATTGACGACAATCCCCGTTAGACCGCAAGAGCTCGAAGACGACGTGACGAAGGCCGATTTGTATTTCTGGGAACTCTAGGATGGGGCCGCTTTGAAGAGGTCTATTGGCCGCATTCATCTGGAAGCAACCGAAACTCATACCAAGGTCTGCTTCGGGGGTGTTCTCGCGAATATCTAGGCCTGCAACTGCGATATGAGCGTCATACACTAATGGCGCTAGAGATGGTGGTGCCTCTGAAGCGTCTGGCTTGTCTAGCGTCCCAAATGTTCTCTCAAAATGCTTGGTAACGGCCTGTATCTCTGCTCGCGCATCATCTATTGTGTTTGCGACCTCCGGCCTTCTAAAAGCATTCAATAAGCCGTGGACGGCCGATCCGTCGAGTGAAACACTATCGATCGATACAAATACTTGAAAGAGTTTCTCCTGGGTTTTTGCTCGTCTGATACGGCTATTGACAAATGGCATATTGAGAACGGATATGCTCTCGGAGATTCCATCATTGGTCGTACATATCTCGTGGCGGTGCTCTTTGAGGTCGAAGTTAAACACTAGTTCAGAGTTTTGTCTTGTTGTTATAGATGTCCGCGCGACAGCACCCGAGCAAACATATTCCAGAGAATGGAGGAGAGCGAAGTTGATCTCAAAGGCATCTAGAAGGAGCCCTATGCTGATTCTGTATCTAGGTTTACGGTCCATAGCTGTAGGGGGTGTCGGCTGCCTCTTCGTGGTTTGGCGTCCTTTTGCTAGACGAAGTATTTGAGTAACCTCGTCACCAAGGATCAAATCGATGACCCCAATAAGGTCTACTATTTCTTCGAACAGCTGGAACCTAAGCTTCTCGCAGTTTGCGGCGAGTTTCCAAACATGCATGGGGGCTTGTTCTGGTTTTTCGATATCAAGAGCAAGATACAAGCTAGGCCTTTGTAGTTCCACTAGCAGCACCTGGCGAGAGTGACTGGCGACTTCAGAGCTGGCTGCATCAGCGTGCAAAAGGGCGGTAACAGCTTTGTTGCCGCTGGAGCTCTCTGTGCTAGTTAGAGACAGCGTGAGTTCTTGTGCCAAAGATATAACCCTCAAGTTGATTCCGTCTAGAGTAATTGATCCGTTTTCGGTGCCTATAACGAGGTGATACTGGTGACCACCTGTAGGCTCGCCCTCTAGAGATGAGAGTTTGGGAGGCTGCAAAGCTGTTCCCCGCTCCGATCTGTCGTAGAGATTGAGAATGTCTTCGACCAGCTCACAGAGTTCCCAGTTGACGCGCACCCCGGCCTTGTGAGAATGTATCTGAAGAGTGGTTGTTCGGGTGTGGGGAGGTTGCGGATCTAATTCGCCGGTAGAAGCTATTTGAGGAGCGCCTGATTGAATGCCCACAATAACACCATCCAAAGCAGCTTCATTTTCTTTTGGTCCAGGATCAACGACGAGCTTCACCGACCTAAGTATTAACGAAGCTTTCGCAGCACTGACCGGTGGCTTAAGGGTATCCTCTAGCGAGCCGTAAATTCTCCGCATAGCGTAGCTTTCCTTCACATGAGCCAACTCCCAGCTCCTCCATTGATCCAGACTTGATATAACGATGCGTTGGGCATCTTTAGGACAGTGATTTGAGTCACTGAGGCATTGAAACGAGAGATCATTCTGTACTGAATTAGGAAGACTTCTATACATGTGGCGAAACCGAGAGACGATTTTCCAGGAGTCATCTAACCGCAGATGATCGGGTGCAGAACGGAGGACGTAACTCGGTCTCGTCAAAAACAGTGGGTCAGGAACACCTTCACCGGCACGGGCCAAGTTGAAAATCAAGCATTGCAACCGCTTTTTCTGCGTCTGACCCAGTTCCGAAGACGCTTTAGCTAGTTCGCTAACAAGCAAGCTCGTACGGCGGACTAAAGTCGCTATGTACACCAAGGACTTGCTATCCATTGCCACGTCAACCGTCCTAACGTTCAGATTAGCGGTGGCGATTTCCTCGGAGACGATCCAGAAGACAAGCTCCTTGATCTGCATGTGAATTGCGGCACCATCGTTTCTCAAATAGTCCCTTGCTGACAAGCTAAGAGAGTCTAGGAGCAGGTGTATGGAATATAGCTGGTTGCCACCCTCGATAGTGTCCTTAGCCTGCCTGGGCAACCGGGACCTTGCATTTATTACGAATTGAGTCATAGTGAGATCGTAGTGGCTGTCTTCGCGTTGTGATATATGACCGATTCCCACTCGACTGGAGTTGCTGAATCGGATGTGTGTGTACGGTATTTCAACGTTACAGTCAATAGTCTTGCCGGATTTTGCTTTGTCGTTTGCAAGATTAACGATCTTGGACGCGACATCAAGCTGGAGGTCATCGATTATATCGACCGGGTTTTTAGGCTGTAGGTGACCTAGAAGATTGATTATCGATCGCAAAGCTTCCGGATTACAATAGCTTCTAATGCCGGACCTGAAGTCAACAAGGAAGCTTGTGTGCTCGGTGCCGTCGTCGGCGTCCGTGGTTGTGAAGTCGCCATACCTGTAGTTGTCTTTATTTAGCCGATCCTGGTCGCGATTAGGCACTGCAAAAGTAGGGACATCCTTTTGGTCAGGCTGAACCTTTAGTAGCGGAAAGTGTGGAGCGACGAAGGTGCTAGAGAACGTAACGCTGGGTGGTGGTAACCCACTGTGGTGGGCCTGGTCTTGGGGGTTGGCCCTTCGGAGGGGAATCTGTTCCCCGGTTGGAGCAGATGGGGAATTCGCCTGGGGTGGATTCGCAATTCTTGTCATTGAGAGCTCCCTATTGGGCCAGAGACTGGGGGTTGATTCCGGCACTGAGTGATAGGAGCTTGATCTCTTCACAACGCTAGCACTGCTACCAATACTTGAGGCACGCTGCGATAAGAAAGAGCTCTTACGGCTTACTGAGCGATCAGTAGAGCGGGTTAAGGAACCTGAGCGGTAAGAAGAGTTACCGCGAGCTAGTGGGTCCCCACCTAGGAGGGGTTCTGGCATAGATGGAAAAGGCATGGTAGGTGGATCGACCTGAGTCTGCCCAGTGATTCCACTCGACGTGTCAGCTAAGGAAATATCGTTAACGAGGAACTCAGCCCTGCCTGTTCGCTGGTCGTGGTGTTTGATATGCTTCTGCTGTTGAGTACGAATTTTGTTAAAATCGGCTTTGCGTTGTATCATTGTGAGAAGTATAGTTGTTTGTAGGAATCCGTGCGTTTGCACAGAGGTAAGGGGTTGTGATCTGTGGCGAGATGCAGATACTCCATCCACGCAAGCTAGCGTTAGGTCTAGGATATCGAGGGAAAGGAGGTCGGAACGGCTTATCGTCGCCCAGTCGTTGAATCGTGCTTTGATAGCTCTGATTTCAAGTAGGAAAGCTACTTCATCAACATGAAGCCAGACCCTAATCCGTTGTACGTTGGCCCTCAAGAATGTGACGTCATGCAGGACATCAAGGAGGACCAGAGGCAGAGCATTTTCATCGTCATCGAATGTGAAAGCGAATGCCCTTAGTGCAAGCGAGAGGGACTTTAGAAAGTCGACTGAAATCTCTCCTATTATCGAACCAACGGCAAAATCCCAGTTGCAGACGTATGTAGGCTCAGTTGGTGGAAGACCGAACAGTCGATGACCGTAGATATCAATACCATCTATAAAAAGTTGGGTTGGCGATGCATCAAACCTGGGTGTTGTTTCGTCGTTACCGCAGCCGCCGAGGGAGACGGCAAGAGGACTAAAGGAGACCTTTAGATCCATGTAGTAGTTTGTAAATCTCAGGTCCGCATTGAGAGAAGCCATATTAAACCGAATATTCTCTTTTGAGGAGTAGAGATTGGCCGGTAGCAGAGCACTAGCTTCTTCGACCTGGATGTTGAGGATCACGTCGAGTTCGTTGATTTTCTTATGGTGTTCAATCTGTGCATCTGGGGGTGGCGCGTTAGACTGTCTTTTTGCGACAAGGTCCTGGAACTCTTCCAGTGTCTTAAAGTGGGTGTTCTCGCCAAAGTAGTTCTCTTTAAGCTTTATGAAGCAGCGGATTAGAAACCCGTAGAGGTCCACCGACACAACGGAACCTTGAATACCAATAGTAAGTGTATCCGTGTTGCTAGTCGATGTAGAGGAGTAGTAATTGTACTGCCCGTTCAAGGCCCCATCCTCGATATCTGCCACTTTTGTTGAATCTAGGAATGTTGCTTGAGTATTCCAAGGAGGGGTATGGAGACTGACACAGAGCTTGTGTGTGACGACTTCGAAGGAAATATCATTTTGTGTCGGCCGGTACTTGTCGAGAGGGATGGTGATATCCCCGCTGAGATCTGGACCGTGCAGGATGATAAACGTGTTGTCGTCTGGGTCTGATGGGTTATTGACTATGTTAGAGTCATTCACGTTTAAGCACATCCTGAAGTTAGAAAATCTGAGGTTTGCCACATATCTAAATGGCGTGAAGGTGTAATAGTCTGAAGGTGGACCTGAACCCCAGTCATTGATAAGGTCAGTGAGCAAGAGTATGTGCTCTCTGAGTAGAAAAAGTTCGAGTTCTCCGGTGAAAACTTCAAATTTCCAGGTATGCAGACCGTTCCACTCTAATGGGTTGGATAAATCACAAGAGATAGTCTGGCGGTCGCACTTCCACAGTGTTCCATGATTGACGCTAGTCGAAAGTTCTGATCCTCGAAGGTCAAGGTCAAGTTTATTTTTATATCCCGAGTTATAGGCAACCATATCCATTGAGTAGCTGGCGGTCGAGTTGGCCATCACCTTGAGGTCTAGCCAGCCAAATGGACGGACACCTGGGCCAGGGGTACTCTTATCGTTTGCCTTCCCCTTCGGTTTCTTCACTTTTAGTCGTTTTATGAGGTCTGTACCGCCAACGGCTCTACTCTTGCCTTTCCATTTCCAGTCCTTCGACCCTTCCCTCACGGGCACACGCAAGACTATCTGCTCGTCTAACTCGACGAATAGCTTGAAGATGGAGCTGACTCTTGGCTCTCCCGGTTTGAGTTTCCGCGCGGGTGTAGAATTCTTGTAAAGCTTCGGGAAAAATATGCTCTGAAGATGTGCGCGTTGCCGATCCGTCCAAGGTCCATAATGGATAGTTCCCCCTTGGAGAGAGAGATCAATGCCCCATTCTGGTGGAATGTCCCCATTGATGTCCTCCATGACTCTAGGTGGTAGGGTGCTACGCATAACTGATGACCTAGGCACTAGCCCAGGAACGTCCCAATAGAAACTCATTTTAGCGCTAGGACAGTCCAAGACTGTTGGAAACGTGGCGTACTCGATGGGTCCCCACTCATCTTGTTCGCCTTGCTGACTATCGTCCAAGTATCTTGACAGGCCGAGCCAGCGGTCCGGTTCACCATATACAAACGGTTGTGTTGAATGTGCCTGATTACCCATCGCAGTACCTGCAGTTGTTGATTCTTCGGAGATGCGAGAGGGAAGCATTAACTGTTTGATCTTGCGCCAGATTTTCCGTCTGTCGATTTGGTAAAGCCAACGAAGGCGTTTCCCGCCTATGATAGGTGTTGTTTCCTTTGCTCGATCGGCCCTATGTACCTGAGGCTCTACATAGTCTGGATTTGGTTTCAGTTGTATAACTGGCCGGGTAAAATGAAACTTGAAGAGTTGCTTATACTTGTCAACATGGCGAGCGTGGCCAGCATCGATCTGTCCAGTAGCTTTCTCGAACTTCGTCACCAGGATGCACTTCGTACCCCCATTACCCATCACAATTGCTCCTTTGTTACAATCGATACGAATAGGAAGTGCATTTAATAGGATGGAGTTCATTTGGGTACCCTCGCTATGCGCTGAGTTATCGACATCCTCGCTGCTGGATGAAGTTACGAGGGAGATAGGGACGGTGGCATTCGTTCGCGCCGCCCCGCTTGTGGGTATTCCATCACCTTCATTTGATTTAGCGGGTTTTTCACTCGTGGAGGAATTAGCTGAGCGGGGGTGATTTTCTGATTCGGATTTTTCGTGTGTCAGTGAGTAAGCTTCACTTTTGCCCGTAGGGGTTTCCCCAGAGTGTGGTGAAGCGTCCACAGTAGCTCCGACTTCCCCAGACTCGGCAGCTTCGGCCCCACTTTCCTGATCCTCACCGTCCACACCTAATAGGTTGGCCCTAATATAATCGTATGCAGCACTCCGGTTATACACAAACCATTCCATGCCCTGTAGTGAAACGACAATCCGGCAAGGCAGCTCAGTAGGTCCTTTAGGACCGCCTCTCTCTCCGCTGTCAAAATTTCGACCCCGTACCTGGGCTGTTCCGCCTAGATGATGCTCCTGCGTTTCATTCTCGGACTGACACTCTGCGATCTTTACCTTACGAAGCCAGTAGCGCCATGTGATATAGCCGCCATGCACCAAAATAGTTTCGTTGTCTCCATGGTAGCGGAAGCCTTTGAAGAACACCCTCCCGCCGAGAAGTGAGATTTGAAGGGCCTGTATGTCAACCCAAACGCGGAATTTATGCCAGGTGTACGCGCGGATGCCATATGAGACCAGGGTAGCAAATAGACGGTTGAAGTAGAAGAGGAAGAAGAGCGTCCTAAACGCAAAGGTCAGCTACAAATACTGTGGGTGGGCTAGGGAGGATGTTTGACATACAAGACGCTGCAGACCAAAAGTTCAATCAGAAAGACCCTGGAAAAGAGGTGTTAGCGTGAGGCCCGGTGCAAAGTCGTCAGTCTTTGTGCAAACCAATTGAACTGGAGGCCCGGTTTAAGCGACTGTGCCTTCAAGCCCGAATTTGCCATGGCTTCCAAGAGGACTTCCGTATCACCGTGTACAGGAAGCCATCTCTAAGGTCTAGGCGAGGCTAAGCCAGCGTTCCGGCGAGTAGTTCTGCTATGGGGGATCATTCACATCAGGCATCGCTAACGTGACCACGAACACCTGGTGGCTCATGCGTGTAGCTTCGTACAGGCCTGATCCCTTCGTTCTAAAGCTGCTTTAAAGGTTTCTAGAGCTTAGCGAACCAGCCACAGTGAAACAAGTCCGCGAGGTCTGGCACATGTCAAACGGCTAGTAAAGCGGCGTGTGGAGGCGCTGGTCCGGGGTACTACGGCGTACGTAGTGCTCTACTTCGTAGATATGCACTCCGTACTACGGTGAGCGGTGCGTAATTTCGTCTTGCGTTGTGGAGCCTAAAATTTCCCTGTGCTGAATCCACCGGAATTTTGGTTACGCTCTCTGTCCATGAGGTGGCACGAATACTGAAGAGACTGCCTGCTGGTTTTTGACGCACAGCCCGGCGTACTCTGGCCTACTCTACCTGTCCAGCGGCCCGCCTCACTTCACAATGGACTTTGAAGCTTATGGGGGAACGGGCTCGAAGCTCACGCGGGCTTCTATTATCGTTGCTGGGGTTTGTTCCCTACTGGCGTCGTTGCTCTCTGTCGTGTAAGTCTGCTGGGGGGGCAGCTGTTCAGATGCGTATCCTCTGGGGAGCTCTGCTAATGTTGAACATCGCAACCCTAGATCGATATGGTTTCAATTGTAGGACAGCCCATGAGACCCGCTTCGGGGCTTGTAGCTCGTGTCTAACGTTAGCCATCGTACAGGAAAAATTATCGTAAACCTCTACTTCAGAGATATGTCGTCAGAATTCTGTTGATGTATGTTTGTTTTGTTCTCACCGGCTGCTAGGCACAAGCTGACCGAGCGCTAGGGTACCTATATATGCCATATCGTCGTGGACGAGCATCATGTCACTCAAAGGGGCTTTCTGGATTGAGCCGATCCGCGATATCTATGAGGTACACGTCCTGGAATGTTTGACCGATATGTCCTAACAATGTGACAGGCCTTTACAATCTACACGTTCTTGCAACTCCTCATCAACTTCATCGGTGGGGAGCGCGCCCTCATTATTATGATGTATGGGCGCCCGCCTGTTAATCACCTATGGCCTCTCAATCATGTTTTAGCTAAAGTCGACATCTCCGATCCTCATACTTTCCTCGCTATAAAGCGTGGCATTCTACAATATGCCTGGCTTAAGCCGGTCTTGGGAATTGCATCGATAATCATGAAAGCTACTGACACCTATCAGGAGGGATATGTGGGTTTGAAATCTGGCTATTTCTGGAGTGGCATTGTATACAACCTCAGCGTCACTATAAGCCTGTACTCGTTGGGCATGTTCTGGATTTGCATGTCGCAGGACCTACAGCCGTTTCGACCTGTGCCAAAGTTCCTTTGTATCAAACTCATCATTTTTGCATCTTACTGGCAAGGCTTTTTCCTCTCGATCCTTGTATGGCTTGGGGCAATACCGGACAATGTCTCGGGTTACACACCGGATAACATCGCGGCTGCGATACAAGATGCCCTTATTTGCTTCGAAATGCCTGGGTTTGCAATCGCACATTGGTATGCGTTCTCATGGCATGACTACGCGGACGCCACCATCTCGGCTGCGCGGATGCCAGTACTTTACGCCCTTCGTGACGCCTTTGGAATACGAGATCTCATCGAGGATACAAAGGAGACATTTGGAGGAAAGAGTTATGGATATCGAACGTTTGACTCTGGAGATAATGTGCTCGCACACGAGGAGTCAGATTCTCGGGTAGCACGGATGATGGAAGGTATGAGGTACGAGCGAGGAGGTAAGGGGAAGTATTGGATACCAAAACCGGGCAAACCGAGTGCCCGAACACCGCTTCTCAGTAACACTTCGGGCAGTCGAGCAAGAGGTATGAGTCCCTCCAAGCCGACTCTTGGTCGGTATGATTCAGATGACCTTTCATGCTTGGACATTGACCCGGAGGACGAGCGGCTCTTCGTAAATGCCAGGGCTCTAGAATTCGGAGATTGGAATGCACGTACTCACGCTTGATTCCTCCGCCCTTTCCATCACCACTAACAATTAATGTAGTATCCCGTGATCACCGCGCATGAGCCGAGTCGCGAGCGGTGGCTGGATCAGGAGCCGGCACTGATTACGACGGCGACCAATCGCCATATTTTGCAGCCAACTAAAGCCCACGAGGCCCTGCGAAAGATGAACGTTCAAAAAGTAATCAATAAGGGCAAACAGAGGAGCGGCTCTGCTTCCGAAGAGCGTAAAAAACCCCGTGCCCCGCGGAATAACTCTTCTTCGAGTTCTGCCAAATCAGACCGGAGCCAGCTCGTAGACCTAGTGGTTGAAGACACTGAAGCCGAGGAAAGGGAGAGGGTGAGAGCCAGGAAAGAAGGAGGTCCAGGCTGGAATGAGGTAGAGCCGAAAAGATTTGTGTACGTAGGCTGCTGGCCGTCCGTTGGGTGTACCTGGGCGATTAAAGTATTGAACTGATATCCCTTAGGAGAACTTACCCCGATGCCCACCAAGGGGAAGAAGTTCGGATAGGATTTGAGCCGGAACAAGCACCAGTTGATGGCCGTAACGCAACCCAATTCATAAGTACTGAATCTGATGCAAGGCCAGACGCGACCATAGCCGCGCCTGGTGAGGGTGATGAGACAAATCT
Organism: Geoglossum cookeanum; assembly: GCA_021527025.2. Taxonomy (NCBI): domain Eukaryota; kingdom Fungi; phylum Ascomycota; class Geoglossomycetes; order Geoglossales; family Geoglossaceae; genus Geoglossum; species Geoglossum cookeanum. The sequence continues at coordinate 283,459 of JAJDFF020000002.1, forward strand.
ATGGAGGCAAGAAGGCGAATCGGTAGGAAGAAACATGAGTTATGGGAGCATGAACGAAGAAAGCGATGTTTGGGGAGGCGACGAGGGACATTCTTAATATTAGCACCGTTGTCATGCATTGTTTCGGAATTTTTAATTTGCTATCTTTACACAAACCCTCAACACCGGTATAGCGAGGGGCGTTTTGGGACAATTTTGTGTAATTAAAGAGATAAAGACTCGAAACGAGTTCTTTTTTTGTTCGGAGGGAGAAATCCAACTAATGGACTCCTGCGGGCTTGTTCTTACACCCACTAACAATATCTCCCACTCGCTTTTGGGATGTTGTTTCCTAGCTTGCAGGCGACGTTCCCACCCACCCTCTTCAAGTGTTGAGGGATTTACATATTACGAAATAGCAATCGTCTGACATGCTGAATCTTTCCTTTTCCTGTTTAGTTGATGCTCGTGACCCTCATGGTGGCGGATTGACCTGGGGAAAAGCTGCAATTTGATTACGAGTTAAGCGCCCTCGGTATGTACAGAGTCGTCGGTACAAAGAATCCGTGCATGACGCTTGTGCAACATTCCGTTATTTTTTTGTGCGCAGCTCACGTTCTATAAGCGCCGGGCTAAGACAGTATGCTGAGCAATATTCTGTACATACAGTGGCGTTTGGTGGGGTAGGATGGGCGGGATGAAATTTCGCAATGGGATGGGCTATGAGAGCTGGCGTTCTCTACGGAGCATAAGCTCGTAAGCTTAGGCAGCTGGCCTGGAGGTTGAGTGGGATACGTATTGCCGTATATTGGGCTACCATAGTAAAGGGGAGCGTCCGGGATAATTGCTACGGCTCCTGTTTGGTTTGGTTTCGGAAAAAATACCGCGGAGGATGGGATAAGTCTTTCCTTGGAGCGGGCGTTCGTTGGCCTGGCTGGGAAATCTTGGATCTTATCTCATCCGGGCGTTTTCCCAGTTAGCGCCCTGGGTCCGGCCCTCGACCTCCTGGCGCGATGCCATTGGGTGATGGGCGGCAGCGCTGGCGTTGGAGGACGGGATGACACAAACACGAGTTTGGCGTCTGGATGGTTGGAACGGAGATTCTGCACCGACCCTGATCCGACAATACGCCCAGCATGATTCGCCAAGGGGCAGAGCAGCCATCGCAAGGGTCTGTTCCTTTCGTGCCTCCGACACCCAACGATGTCGCAACTAAGACGTCGGCTGCGTCTTGCTCCTCGACTGAAGCGCTGACTGGATGGGCTGGCCGAAGGCAGCTGTCATCGGCGATGCCCCTTTGCAATCTCAGAGAGATCGTGTTTCGGGCACTTATATATACAGTGCTCCATTCGCAATGGACGCCTTCGTCCTGGTATTGCCGAATTTCCTGGAGATCATTATATTACCCTCTGTGGGTAGCGGCTTTTCGCCCTGTTGAGAGGCAGTGCGAACTGCTGTTGATGCTACTATGGGTCCACGGTGGTTGAACGAGCTTGCTGAAGACATGTACTCGCGATGGCTGTCGTCTGCAATCGCATGCTGTGTACCGCGGGACAAGAAGGGCTATAGCAGACCAGAGCGCAGTAAGCATGGCCCCCAGGCCTGTGCCTGTCCATCCCAATGCTCACATACTCGCAGACGCAGAGAAGGAGATGGTGATATACCACCAACAACAACCTCACCTTATACCACCACCGACAGTTGCGCCGTGGGTTGAGCCTTCAGTCAACCCCCAATCATACCCTCCTCCTGCTTCTCAGTGGCGGGTCCGGAGCAAGAGTCTGGCGTCGCGGGCGTCGCGGGCATCGAGTCTTAGCAGCTTCCGAGTCAGCAAGAGACCAGCGACGGCACCGCGGCCTTCAATTAGCGGGCCGTCAGACTTCCGGAGGGTTGACAGCTTCCAGAGGCGGGGCGCAAACTTCAGACCTCTAGAGTTGAGCATATACATGCCAGAGAACCGGCTTTCGCCATTGCCTGTCTTCTCAACGGATGAATTGGGTGCGCAATTGGAATATCCGGCGCCGGTGGTCCTTTCGCAGAGGCGGGACTCTCTGCTATCTAATTCACAAGACTCTTCATATCAGGGGAACTTCCGCATTGCGCGGAAGCCTGTCGCACCATCTGTCGCCGATGGTGGACGACGAAGCTCAGACGCTCGCTCTACCCCATCGACCACCGGTTCCGAATGGCTCGCCCAACCATTGGCCCCAAGACCCAATATCCCAGAGTCTGCTAGTTCGCAGGACTTGATTGCCGCGCTTGAAGTGCGGCTTCCTAGGTCTCCACCACCGTTGCGACAGCGCTCGAATACGGAACCGTCGCCCGTATTACATAATAGAGATAGTGAGCAGTACCGTCGGGTATGGGTCGCGCTGGAGGAACGGATGGAGTTGGAGAGGAAGCTGCGCGAGATTGATACTATATTGGAGGAAAGACTAACGGATGTTGCTTCCGTGTCTCTTGATGGTTAGTATCGAATTTCCGATGATGGACGAACACACCGTCTAATATCTTAAATAACAGTTGAGAAAGAAAAACACCATCTACCGCTCCAAGTAGTCGAGGAAACCCATCCTCTTCGGCAGCTCCCCGTACGCCCGCGAACCGCACCAAATAATGTCACCTCCCCCATCCACCGACCACTCCCTCGAACACCGCTCAATTTCGCACAACCACAGCCATCGCAACATCCCCCCCCACCTCCACCACCGCCAAAAGTTGACACCACTGTCGCTGTCTTCCGCAAACCGAGTCTCCAAGCCGTACTCCCAACCCCTAGCCTCACGCGTAAACAGTCCCGCTCCCGTGTCTCAAACTGGCTCTTTTCATCCTCCACACCCTCGAGCCCAATGCCTCCCCAGTCGCCTACATCGAAAACCACCCAACAGCCCTTCTACCAATGCACTGCAGTGATAACCGCCCGCCGCCCCTCTACTGTCTCCATATCCTCCGCGTCTTCTGTCTCAACCATCTCCTCTCTCACAACAGCATCCTTGGGCCATGACAAGGAACACTCTTCGCACTCCGAGGCAACGATTACACCGCAGTCATCGGCACCGAGTAAGACTAGTGAGGTTCTGCTAGGAAGGCAACGCACTTTCGGAGCGGCGAAGAGGAAGGAGTTTTCTCCGCCAGAATATCAAGAGGTCGACCCGAACCCAGCGCCAAAGAGCCCGGGTGTTGGGGTTGCATTTTGAAGTTATTTGTGAATATTTACATTTTGTACGTGGGCTTTTTTGGGGTTACAGCAAGGGACTGTTTCCTATTTCGGCCTCTATATGATTATACCCTCTTTTCTTTCCATCTAGGGAGAGGGGTCGCTCTCACCGACGGACGCCGGAGCGTCCGTCCTGATGAGACATGAGGAGTTCAGAGGAAACAAATCCCGATCCAACTACGCGCTGTGCGTATTTTGCCCTATCCATGTCAACATCATTCCCTTAGGCACTTTTATTATTACCACTACTATTATTATTGTGTATTTGTGTATATACATATATATATATATATATATATTTGGAGGACGAGGGCATCAAGGGCGATGAAGAGGGTGTTGGTGTTTCGTCGTGGTGTGTGGGTGAGGGCGGTTAGTTTCGGCTTTGGCTTTGGGTGTCGTTCCCTGCAGTACAAGCTACTAATACAAGTACGAGTGCTAGTCACAAGTAGACTCAGAATTGGTGCCCGAAACTGGAGACCTATACTATCTTGCTTGAACTGCATCCGTACTCAGAGCAGAAATATGCTGATGGCCTAGAGCCAAACTGAGGGATATTGTAATACAAATTTCCACCTGGTCGACTTTCTACCTGCAAGTGAGGGGTCAAGGGTAGAGTTGGGAACAGCACAGGTTGCGAGGTGCACGGTACACACTACGCGCTACACACTACAGGTTTAGAAAGAGAATTGAGGATACACAATGTATGCTTCCTGCTCGTATCCGCTCTGCTGGGGGAATGCCAAGTAACCTCTACTTCCGCTAGGTACACGGCATCCTTTGCCTTCTTCGAGGCAATATGGGAGGTCAGTCCTCTGTTCTCCTGCTCCCAGATCCAGCGTTGATACTGGGTGCTAGGCGGGGATAACCCATTGCTTCGTGAATCTGGGGTCGGACCACCCGAGTATCCTCGAGGCAATGGTGAAGGGGCAACGGGAGCGGAAGGGCCAGTTTCCCAGGATTATTACATGTCCGAACGAGGTGGTTTCCTTCCTATGATTAAAGGGACTCTGGCTTACTTATATAGATGGTTGCCCTCTCCATGGCCGATGGCTACGCCCGCTTGACCTCCCGACCCCAGTGCGTCGTGATCCATGTTGACGTTGGCACGCAAGGCCTGGGTGCCGCCGTCCACAACGCTTCGACCGGTCGTGCCCCCGTACTCATCTTCGCCGGGCTCTCTCCTTACACGCTGACTGGTGCTACCGGCTCGCGCACCGAATACATTCACTGGATCCAGGACGTCCCCGACCAAAAACAAATTATTGCTCAATATTGCAGATACGTCGGGGAGATTAAGACGGGGAGGAATGTGAAGGAGATGGTGAGACGCGCATTGGGGTTTGCGATGAGTGATCCGAAGGGGCCCGTGTATCTGGTGGGGGCTAGGGAGGTTATGGAGGAGGAGGTTACGCCGTATGAGCTGGTGCCGGAGCATTGGTTGCCTATTGAGCCCGCTGCGCTGCCCCCCCAGGGTGTGAGCTTGGTTGCAAAAACTCTCGTCTCCGCCTCGTCCCCGCTCATCATCACCGGATACAGCGGCCGTAACCACGCCACCGTCCCCGAGCTTCTAGCCCTTACAACTACTATCCCGGGCCTCCGCGTCCTCGACACCGCAGGCTCCGATGTGTGTTTCCCTTCAACCCACCGTGCTTGGCTGGGGCTCCGCTATGGTATCCACGATGCCATCCCCGCCGCTGACGTAATTCTAGTTATTGACTGTGACGTCCCCTGGGTAGACACCTACTGCCACCCTAACAAAACAGCTCGTGTATTCCACGTGGACGTCGACCCTTTGAAACAACAAATGCCTGTCTTCTACCTCGCAGCTGAGCGCCGTTACCGTGCCGACTGCTACACAGCACTAAAGCAGATCAATGAATTCCTAGCTTCAGACCCAGAGTGCCAACACGAATTAGCCAAGGAGATATTCAAACAGCGATGGGACGCATTGGGCAAATCCTACAGCGCTAAAGTCGCTCACCTCGATACTCTTGCCCTGCCCCCTGCTACCCCCGGCGCGCCCATCACTCCAGCATACCTCGCTTCTCTCCTCCGCACCACTTGTCCTACCGACACCATATTCGCCATCGAAGCTGTCACAAACACTCTCTACATGCACGACCACCTCCGCAACTCTCTCCCCGGCACCTGGCTTAACTGCGGTGGGGGCGGTCTAGGCTGGTCCGGTGGCGCCAGCCTCGGCATCAAACTCGCCGCCGGCAGCAAACGATTCGTCTGCGTGGTGGTCGGTGACGGCACTTTCCTGTTCTCAGTGCCCGGCAGCGTGTGGTGGGTTGCGCGTCACTACGGCCTCGGCGTCCTGGTCGTGGTGCTGAATAACGGCGGCTGGCATGCGCCCCGGCGCTCGGCAATGCTAGTGCATCCCGACGGCCTGTCGAGCTCGGCGTCGCTGGCTGAGCTCAATTTAGGGTTTGGCCCGGCTTGTCCGGATTATGGAGGGTTGGCGAGGGCTGGGGCGGGAGGCGGGGAGGATCCTTGGGTTTGGACAGGAAAGGTAAAAGGGTGGGAGGGGGCAAGGGCGATGGTGGAAGAAGGAGTTGAGGTTGTTAAGAGGGGGAGAGGAGGCCTTTTGGAAGTAGTGTTGGGGGAATGACTAGGCTATACATAATTGCTTAATCTCTTGATATAATGGAATGAACGACAACAACGACGACTCCCCCTCCTCCCTAATTTATGACTTTTTTAGCCCCAAAGTAACAGCCGCGGCCACAAGTAGAACCAAAAAAGGGAGTCAACGCCATATCGCCAGAAAACTAAACCGCAAATGAATACATTATAGATTACAATGTACACGTATACATATATACATACACTTTGTTTTTTTTTTTCCCTTTCGCCCTTGGGTAGAAGGTAAACAAAACAAAGGGGGGACTTAGATATATGGTCCTGGTCCTGGTTGGGAGGGTGATGGTTCGGTACTGCGGTCGCGTTGCTGTTGTTGCTGTGGCGCTTTAGGGAGACGTTGTTTCTTAAAGCATGCACTACTCGCACGTTAGTTTAAAGGAAAACAAATAGAGGCCAGGGAAAAGGAAGGGGGAACCATACAACTCCGCTCTCGTGCTCTCCCTTAACCCCCGCAAAATACTCCTCATCTCTGGTAGCTCGCTTTGTAACCGCATGCGTGCCTCATTGTCTGTTCCGCGATCTAACTCGACGTAAATCTCTCCCTGGATTTGACTTGCCTTTTCTGTCGTGTACTGTGATAGTGTTTGTGCCACGAACTCTACATCTAGCGTGGCTTGCATGAGCGCGGCGAGTGTGTATTTGGGGCGCTGGCGAAAGGCGGAGAGGAGATGGGCGGAGACTTCGGAGAGGAGGTGTGAAAGGATTACGTTCGTTAGGGGGGGGGCAGTAGTGCTTATTTGGGTGTGAACATGGACGAGGGATAGGAGGGCTTCGTAGACGTAGGAGCGGACGGCTGTGGGGCGGTTAGTTGTTGGGGCCCAGGTTGGGGAGAGGATGCCGGTGTGGATGATGTGCGAGAGGGTATCGGTGTGTGGTTTGGTGTAGGATTGAAAGAGGCGCGTGTCGATTTGCGAGAGGACGTCACGGATTGTTTTGCCTTCATCGGTGAGTTTGACCGAGAAAGCGTTTTCGAATTGGGTTATTAGGTTTGGTACGATAGAGGAGCGGAGGGCCTGAAGGTTGCTGAGGGTTAGGAGCACACGGGCGTTCTAGCAAATAGTTAGCATTTTATCATCTACTTCCAGGGGGGCCGTACTCGGTCGCTGGCATCGACGGAATGAGCAGTCATGTTTTCAGGGGTTTCTTTTGTGATTGGGCTTGCTAGTCCACCATCCGCAAGAGTATCCTCGACGGTGATCGCTGGTCTCTCTGCATTCTCAACCATACCGCTTAGTGTCTTGTACAAGCTCGCTACGAACTGGCTCCTGACATTCTGTAATAATTTGGCTGGAGGCGGGGGAACCACGTCCACAGAGCCCGGTTTGGTCATCGCCTCGGAGATGTATAGGATCTTTTGCATTCCACTCAAGACAGCGCTGTCGAAAGCCATGAAGTGGGCAGGCATATTCGTAACATCTCGCTTTTCCGCTGTGCGGGTCCAGTCCTCAAGGAGTTTGCAGTTTTCGGCGTCTTTGCCCCATGCCACACAGATGGCCTGGACAGCCCTCTCTCTAGCCCCCCCAACTAGGGTCCTGAGCTTCTCGACTGTACTGCTTCCCTTGCCTACGGGACTCATGGCTGCCATCTCGCTTGCAGCGCTTCCGATGAGAATAAGCACCTGGCTCAGATAGTGCACTCCACTCAGTGAGTTGGAGTAAGGGGGCCAAAATGCAAATTTCTCCCACGCTTCACCTAGGGAGGATAACGGTAACGGAGGGAGGTCAGAATTAGACTGCATAGCCGTGAGCGTAGTGACATCGCCGATGGGTGGTTCTGCAAAAAGCGAGAACACATTGTCCCGGATGAGGTTGACAAGCTCAATGGCGCCGTTCTGCAAATCTCGAGTCCCATCTCCAGAAAGGCGATGGTGTCTCCTACTCTGCCCATCAATTCCGGTGGGCAACGTCTTTTGAATTCTTCCTTCAATGAAAGCCTGAGCAGTCTCCCAGAAATCAATGACATCTCCAAGTAAACCACCCTGCAAGGATAACATGGTCTCCAATGTCGAATATAACCGGTCCCATAGCTCAATGACCTCAGGTGTGTCCAAGCTCCTCGTCTTCTCTTGCAATTCTGGCCGTATTGATGAGCGCAGGTGGAATGCGATGGCACTATTGCTTGGCTTCTCCCCATTGGCGAGACGTCGTCGGTGTACTTCAATATCGACTTTTGCGCGTTCCGAAGCTTTTTTAATCTTATTTTTCAAATAGTCGTACCTGCTTAGCAGCCAGACCCAGATAGGATTATCATCGACCCCAAGTTCCAAAAGTATACTTATGAGCTCCATATACTCCTCCGTCTGGCTACCGCTGACACTAACTGGACCGTGAACATTTGTTTGGATTCCAACTAATCTCTTCCAGGTTTCCCGCTTGAAAGCTTCGAGCTGCTCGCTGACGTCCACCCACATGCGTGCGGTAATGATGATCTGGTGGATCTGTGCATCTGAAAGGGGTATCTTCGTGTCCCGTGCATTCCTATGGAGGAGTTTGACCTCGTCAACGTACTTCCGTGCCTTTGTGTACTCATCTATTAACGTCTCGTAATCTCGGCGCTTGATGCAATCTGCGAGGTGCCCCCCGACTTCCAGGACCCCACGGTACTTCTCGACAACCGAGAGCACAGTTTTTAAGCTTTCTCCCCTCTCCCTTCCATTCAACGCCGGGCCCCAAACTTCCTCGGCCTTCACCGCGGCTTCTTCCAGGGATGCCTTTATACCAGCCACAGAATACTCGCTCTCTGGCGTCAGCGCATTCTTCTTTTTGTCGCTGGGTAGTGGTTTGTTGCTTCCAAACCCAGGGCTGGTTACACTGGCCCTACCGCCCAGTTGAGAGAGGCGCTTTCCTTTCTCGGGCCCTGTACCTTGGTTCCGCATCTCAGTATAGACCCCATCTATTGTAGATTTAGCCCGTACAAAGCGCTCGAAATTAGACTCGACTAGCATTTTTAAGGATGCCGACTTCTGGTCGATGGAGCGCGACAGGTACTCTAGACCTTGGAGGAGTGTCTGGGAGGAGTCATTCGGGTGAACCTTTGATAGGTAGAGAGACGGCGAGAATGTTGGGGAAGATATAAGGAAGCGGTTCCCTAATGCCAATTGTCTTTTAGCATATCGACTAGAATCTCTATCGGGCTACCTACGTAATTGAGCATCTTTGTTGACGGGTACACCTCGTTGCCTCAGAATGCGTATAACGCTGTCTGAAGATCCTAGGGGGTCTGGCTCGTCTTTCTGATATTCGTCCCTATCGCCAATAAGATCCAGTCCCGGATTCAGCATTCGCTTTTGACGGGCGTTGCGCTCAAGAACCGAATATCTTTTTGACTTAGATCTGCTAAACAAGGGCTGGGCCTTGGGTTGTGTGGGCCGGGAAGAACTAGGAATGACCTCGTCGTCGGACGCATCGCTGTGGTCTTTCTCGGCGGGCCATGTTGTGGGAGATGAAGTCGAGAGATTGTAGTGCTTGAGGATTGAACGGTCGAGCTCCGCCATGTCACAGAGCCAGTCGGCTGGTTGTTGGAGAGGAGATTGACGCGGCCCAGAATGTGTCAATAGTTAGCTCTAAGGTTGACTGAACGTTGAACGCACAATATTCATTGGTTTCACTGTTATGCACTGTGTCCATTGAAAGGGACGGTGCTGTGCTTTGTCATCAGTCTGTAACTGGCTTGGCAAGAAGCTCCCCCACGCCGCAACGCAAGAAGAGCCATGTTTCACGTACAGTTCTCTTCTCCTACAACAAACCTTCGCCCTTTTGAATCCGCTCATTTTTACATGCCACCCTTCCTTGAACTGGCTCCACGATGTTTGCCGCACGATCCCTCGCTCGTCCTGCGAGACAATGCCTGTGGAGCGTGCAGGCGGCGCCTCTGGCGATGCTCCAGGTAGCGCTAATCCGAGGTACGGCTGGCAGAGCTCGAACTGGCTAACCATATGAGCAACCTAGGTTCGCACGTACGCAGTCGCAAGTAAAGACAGGGTCGCAAAGTTCAAGGGCCAAAAAAATCCAAATGTGAGCCAATTGAAAGCTCCACTGCGTTATCTTATCTATTCTAACGCCGCGCCAAACCTCAGGGCAAATACTCTGTGACTCTGATTGAGGGAGATGGTATTGGCCCCGAGATCTCGCAGTCCGTCAGGGAGATATTCGCAGCAGCTAAGGTACACTTATTGTTTTACTGTGATTTGGTGATACTCACCCGTTGGTGACCTCCGCTAATGGGCAGATAAGGCTCCAATTGAATGGGAACCTGTGGACGTCACGCCTATACTCAAGGATGGAAGAACAGCCATCCCAGATGAGGCGATTTCGAGTGTCAGGAAGAACTACGTCGCCCTGAAGGGGCCCCTTGCGGTATGCTACCCTTCCCGCGTCCTCGCCCCCCCGTTTTCCGATAGTGCTATATCTGATGGTGCATTGCAATAAACAGACGCCAGTAGGGAAGGGCCATGTGTCCCTTAACCTCACTCTCCGCCGCACCTTCAACCTCTTCGCAAATGTCCGCCCCTGTCGCTCAATCGCAGGCTACAAGACTCCATATGACAATGTTGACACGGTCCTAATCCGAGAAAATACGGAAGGAGAATACTCCGGCATCGAGCACGTAGTTGTCGACGGCGTTGTGCAAAGCATCAAGCTCATCACCAGAGAAGCTAGCGAGAGGGTCCTGCGATTTGCCTTTCAGTACGCCGAAGAGGTTGGAAAGAGGAAAGTTAGAGCAGTGCACAAGGCAACTATCATGAAAATGAGCGATGGCCTCTTCCTCGGCACCGCCCGAGAGATCAGTCAGTCATAGGACCACCTCCAAAACCAAAATACTGGACTAACACCACCACAGGTAAAGACTATCCTAACATCGAATTCGATGCCGAACTGCTCGACAACACCTGCCTCAAAATAGTCACGGACCCAGTCCCTTATAACGACAAAGTCCTCGTCATGCCCAATCTCTACGGCGATATCCTCTCAGACATGTGTGCTGGTCTGATCGGCGGCCTGGGCCTAACCCCCTCTGGTAACATCGGCGACGAATGTTCCATCTTCGAGGCCGTGCACGGCTCAGCGCCTGACATTGCGGGCAAGGCGCTTGCGAACCCTACGGCCCTGCTGTTGAGCAGCATCATGATGCTCCAGCACATGGGGCTTAACGAGCACGCGAATAAGATCCAAAAGGCTATTTTTGATACGCTGGCTGAGGGAAAGGTGAGTGCTTTTTTCTTCCCTTCATTGAGTCTAGAGTTGTCCTGCTAACTTAGCTATGTAGACCCTAACGGGCGACCTTGGAGGAAAGGCCAAGACGCACGAGTACGCACAAGCAATCATTAAACGGCTGTAGATATTAAAAACTTCCGTGAACCCTTACATCCCTAAAGAGAGCCTCGCCCCATAAGCACGTTTTGGCTGCCAAAACTCGTCATAATGAATCTCATAAACCCGCCCCCGCCAATGAGAATCTTTTTTTTTTAACGCGAAGACTATCCAGATATATATATATATTTTCGTTAGCTCAATACTCTAGCTCCAGCACCTAGGTTAGATTAAATGATATTTCCGGAAATCTTCCAGGAGAGATGCACCCATATTCGCGAATGAGTGTAGCCGCCGAACGCGTAGCAGTCCAATCCCTGAACCCCTCATCCCTTAAGCCCAGAGAGGCCTGGCCGAGTGGCCTTGTCCTCCACCAAGCCTTCGTAAATCCGGGAACCATCGCCTGCACCTCTAGAAGCTGAAATTACTGAAAGTGCTAGCGTTGGGTAGGGGAGAGTGGCTTAAGTCTGTAGACGCCATCCTGTTTTGTATTGCTTTCCAAGGAGATGCCCTCCCAGGCTCTCAGAGGCACAACCTTAGACCGTCTTCCCAACCACGCCGCCACCAACACCCCTCAGGCTCAGGTACACATCCGTCCCCCACCCCCACAAACTCTGTAGTGCAATTCCGCCGCCGAAATACTCGGCATACGCCCTACTAAGCGGTAATCCGTATCCCAATCCCGCAATAGTGCTTCCACCCTCGGGTCCCCCACCGCCGGTCGCGATTGTATTCAATGCATCCGAGTAGGACGAGGAAGACGGCGAGGATGTCGAATTATGCGAGAAAGTCGTGAAGCTGTACGACCAGATTTTAGGAAGGTGTTCAGGGCTAATCCCACCGCCACGGTCGCGGATGCGGATTGTGATGCGCGAGGCAGAATCGTCGGGTTGCGGAAGCACGCCGCTGGGCCCTGGAGTCATAGGGGGTGCAGATCCAGGGGGTGCGGCGGCGATAGTTATGACGACGGGGTGACACCGTTCGCGGTCGCCCGGGCGGCGGGACTCGATGGTGGCACGAAATGCATTTTTGAGAAGCTCAGTGATTATGTACTCTAGATGTACGGGTACATATGCGAAGGTAGTATCTGACTCGCCGTCGACAACAAGAGTCGGACGGACGCCGTATCGGAGCTCACAGATTTCACCCACAAATTCCCCGCATCGATCGATTATGGTCGCTGGGTGCAATTGTGTATCTATCACGCCAATATAGCTTGACCCCCCGCTCTCGTCGTAGCCATGCTCCTGGGAGGAGAAATGAAGCGCAATGTGCTGTTCTGCAATCAACCTCGTGCCAATTCTTGCCCTCAGATGATGGTCCAGAAATGTAGTGACATCCTGAGGAGAAATATACTTTCTACATTCCAAAAACCCCCGCGCGAGTGTCGGAATTGTGTTTGAGTGTGTCTGGACCACCTCAGTCATTACGTCTGTGAATTCATTTTCCTCCTCCGGAGTCGAGATGCCCTTCCGAGTGTAGGGTAACAGCCTGATGAAGGAATGTAGGTAATTATTGTAGATTTTTGAGATATGAGGGTTAGATACGACGATAAATGGGAGATTGCGGAGAGCTTGGATGCGGTGGGCTATGCGGATGGGAAGGAGGGAGAGGGTGAAATTGGCAGAGGAAAGCAGTGCCTCTGGGGAGAGAGGTGGACGGCCATGTCTGAAAGTTTCAATCAGAATCCCAGTGATGCCGCGCTAAGGCGAGCTGAAAACAGATGAAAACGGACCTAATAAGATCAGGCAGGGTCAATGAATGGAGAGGCTTCGCAGCCCATGCGGCAATGTCGTCGTCAGCAACGGCAATTGGAGAGGGCGGATACGACCAAGACGCTGGTATACGCGGAGTATGTGTTGAGACTGAACGGTGGCTCTCATATACCACTAACGACCAAACCCGCCGCAAGTTACTAGATTTAGTAGCCACTGGCTGTCGGAGATTCTGCATTTTCTGCGGATCAGAGAGCAGGGACACGATTGTGATGACGTTGTGGGATTCTACGGCGGCCCATGCGCAGTGACCGATCATTAGTGGTGGGGGCATCGGCATCGCGGGGCAAGAACAATTCGCGGAGAAGTGTCTAACTAATCAACAGTTGTGATGCTATTGTTTTCCTACGGCTAGTTGAAGCGCTCCATCACTCCTAAAAATCCACCTCCTTGCTCCATCGTCAATCTCACCGGCGATGAATGCTTTACTGGGCCTTCACCGTCGAATCGCTCTCAATGACGACAGAGTCGTTGGCGGCAAGTGTGAAAACTGCTCCTGCCGGAAACTCGACGCTTTCAAACTCTCAGCGGGGGTCTCTCGACCTAAGGGAGTATGTAACTCACGTAAAGCCGGCAATAAGGGTGAATTCTTGTGTAATCTTCCCACCTTGTTCTGTTGCGGCCCTCTTGGCGCTAGATGGGCAGAAATATCAACACCCCTCCTCTAAATTTGTGAAGACGAGCATCAACAAAGGACAGAGGGGTTTACTCGTTGAGCGCACTAGGAGGGGAATCAGGCTTCAGCGTGACCTATAGCAGTCAGCGGAAAGGTAGACAGGAACGCCCGAGGGGACTCACGTTGAAGGAATTTGGCATTTTTAGCGAGTTACTGATTTTCAAGGGTGATGGGCTGGCTCGAGTGGTCTGGTTGCTTTGTACGGAGCAGTTTCAAGAGGGTTAGAGGGTTGCAAGAAGGCCTCACAGAGCAGACAAAACCCTGGTTTAAATAGAATGGATGCTTAGCCCTACTCGCGTCAGCCGGATTACGCCTTGCCTCGTAACGGGGCCTTGCGTAGTGCTACAGAGCCCTACAGGCTTTTGTAGCTATTGTAGCCTACCAACGGAACACGCAGCGTGGGTGTGCATCATTTACATTTACATGTAGCAGCCATATATGCTGCATAGTGTGTATGGATGTATGGATAATGCGCATAGGTATAGTATATACATACATATATATACATACAATATACATACCACCAATTGACAAAACACCTCGGTGCTTATCCCCAGGCAGTTCATATTGGCCCATTGCCGGCTGCGGGGTTTCTTGAAAATCAACAGTTGCAAGGCAGCCCAGATGAGGCTTAGCGTCACGCACGGACCACATCGATTGCCAAAGTTCGCACCAGCAACAAAATGTTCTGCGAGCGTTTCCTGTGGCGCGAGCCGCACAATTGCTATGGAAGATCAATCCAACCGCCCCCATAGGAAAACAAAAGACAAGAAGAGGGCCGCTCACTCTGGCGGCATGTATTCCATTCCAGTTCTCTGAAGAACAATGCTCTAATCGTCCTGCAGCACCCAATCCCAAAGCCTTTGCGTTTGCAAACCCTGGTCGCTTGCAGAAGCAAGCAGCTCGTTCTCACGATGTAAATATCTCTTCTGTAGCATCTAGTCAGACCGCTAACCGCTGTACAGGTCAAGGAAAAGCGACTGCATGTCCCTCTGGTCGACCGCCTTCCTGAGGAGGCTCCTCCTATCATCGTCGGAGTGGTGGGACCACCAGGAGTAAGAATTGCCAAGCCCCAATACATTCCCGGATCTGTCTAACCGTGCTGTCAGGTAGGCAAAACAACTCTGATTAAATCCCTAATCAAGCGGTATACCAAGCACACTCTGTCCTCTCCAACAGGTCCTTTAACAGTAGTCACGTCAAAGAGACGCCGTTTGACGTTTATCGAATGCCCTGCAGACTCCTTGGCCAGCATGATCGACACCTCGAAAGTCGTGGACATAGTACTGCTCATGATAGATGGCAACTTTGGGTTTGAGATGGAGACAATGGAATTCCTTAACATCCTTGCCTCGAGCGGGATGCCCGGAAATGTCTTTGGCATTCTTACGCATCTTGATCTTTTCAGGAAACAAAGTACCCTGAAACAAGCCAAAAAGAGGTTAAAACATAGGTTTTGGAGCGAGCTGTACCAAGGAGCGAAGCTGTTCTACTTATCGGGGGTTATAAACGGCCGATATCCGGACAGAGAGGTTCATAACATTTCCAGATTTTTATCCGTCATGAAGAATCCGCGGCCTCTTATCTGGCGAAACACTCACCCCTATTGTCTCGCGGACCGGTTCTTGGACCTCACGCCACCGACCGTAATCGATGAGAATCCTAAGTGCGATCGAACTATCTCTCTCTACGGCTACTTGCGAGGGACGAATTTCCCTGCGCAGGGAGCAAGGGTGCACGTCCCGGGTGTAGGTGACCTTACCGTGTCCATGACGGAAGCACTTCCGGATCCTTGCCCAACACCGTTCATGGACCAGGCGATGGCAAAGGTGACGGGAAAGAAGGGCCGCCGGCGTTTAGGAGAGAAGCAGAAGGTGCTTTTCGCACCAATGTCGGACGTGGGTGGCGTGCTGGTTGACAAGGATGCGGTATACATCGACGTGAAGACCTCCAGCTTTGATAAAGATGTAGGGGAGGATGAGCACAGGGGCCTGGGCGAGAGAATGGTGGTGGGACTTCAAGGAGAGAGGAGGCTACTAGGAGAAGTTGATGGGGGGGTTCAGTTGTTCAGTGGGGGCGAAGTGCTAAATAAAGTAGATGAGAGAGATGGAGAAGGGGATATGGGGCGTAAGGAGAGGCGGAAAGCAAGATTTGCGAAGGAGGAAGACAGCCGGGACGAAGACTTAGAAGATGAGATCGTTGACGGCGAAGACGACGGTGGTGTACATGAAGGATTTGTTAGTGAACAGGATGATGAGGATGACAATGGCTATATCGAGCATACCGATATTCAGCCCAGTAACCTCGGCCGGCCGTTCCGAAAGGATACCGACCTGTCAGCGGATGTTCGTGGAGAAGACGGTTTCCAATTTGCTGATACAGACTCAGATTTAGGCTCAGCATATTCTAATAATGAGTTACTCTTCAGCGATGGGGAAGAATCGGACGAAGGGTCTGAGGATAGTGAAGGTGACGGGGTCACAAGATGGAAGAAGAACTTGCCCGAAAATGCACGGAGATTACACGATCATAACCCTCGATACCGGACTGCAGACTTAGCAAGGTTGATGTATGACGAGTCGCTAACCCCGATAGAGGTTATACGGATATGGAGTGGGAAAGATGATGGCGATAAAAGCGGTGACACTGACGAATCCGATGAGGAACGATTTTTCAAGAGAGCGAAAAACGAGGATGAGGACCAGGATATAGAATTCCGCACGATACCAACGTTCAATCCTGTGGCGCTTGCAAAGAAGTGGACGGACGAAGCGAGCCTGGAATTACTACGCCAGCGGTTCATCACGGCTGACCTTCTAACAGAAAAGCACTATAATGAAGAGAGCAATAATAGCGATTTCGAAGACTATGAGGGTGAGGATGAAGGGGACGGGGAATTCGAGGATCTGGAAACTGGCGAAAAGCATTCTGGAACCCAAGTTCCTATTGATGAACAGACTGAATCGGTTGGGGCCGAACGTGAAAAGAACGCCCGGAAAAAAGAAGAACTACGGCTCAGGTTTGAGGAGGAAGATAGGGAAGGCTTCAACAATGACAAAGCTAAGGAATGGAGAGAAAATGGCCAGACTGGTGGTGAGAAATTTGGCGAGGATGATTGGTATGACGCCCAGAAGGCTCAAATCCAGAAACAGCTGTCGATAAACCGGGCCGAGTTTGAACAGTTGGGTGGTCAATCTAGGATCCGCGTTGAAGGGTATAGGGCTGGAACATATGCCCGCATAGTCCTGGAGTCTGTCCCTTATGAGTTTGCAGCTACTTTCAATCCAAGATACCCAATTGTCGTCGGCGGCCTTACCCCTACGGAAGATCGCTTCGGATTTGTACAGGTTCGAATCAAGCGACATAGATGGCACAAGAAGATTCTAAAGACAAACGACCCGCTCATATTTTCACTCGGTTGGAGGAGATTTCAGACACTGCCGGTTTACAGCATCTCCGACTCAAGAACACGGAATCGGATGCTCAAATATACCCCAGAACACATGCACTGCTTTGGCACATTTTATGGCCCATTGATTGCGCCGAATACTGGGTTTTGCTGTGTACAATCGTTTTCAAACAAAACTCCCGGATTCCGGGTTGCTGCCACCGGCGTTGTCCTGAACGTTGACGAGAGCACGGAGATTGTCAAAAAGCTGAAGCTGACCGGGACTCCTACCAAAATCTTCAGGAACACGGCCTTTATCAAAGATATGTTTACCTCGGCCCTAGAAATTGCGAAGTTTGAAGGCGCGAGCATAAGGACTGTATCAGGCATCCGTGGTCAAATTAAGCGTGCACTAAGCAAACCAGAGGGTCATTTCAGAGCAGCTTTTGAGGATAAGATCTTAATGAGTGACATTGTTTTCCTCAGAGCATGGTATCCTGTGCATCCCCATAGGTTCTACAACCCGGTAACCAACCTCCTTGAATCGCCGAGCGAGAGGGAGGCGGATCCAGGCGAGCCCCAGGGCTGGAAAGGTATGAGGTTAACAGGTGAGGTCAGAAGGGATCAAGGCCTTCAAACACCGATGCAGAAGAACTCGCAGTATAGGGTACGTGTATTCGCCTTTCTCCATTAGGTCTAAGCCAGTGAGCAGAATTTTTTTTTTTTCTAATACAGACTAGCAAATTGAACGCCAAACCCGCCACTTCAATCCGCTCCGTGTCCCCCGAGCTCTAGCAGCAGACCTCCCATTCAAGTCCCAAATCCATGCAATGCGCCCGCAGCGCAAAGAGACATACCTCCAGAAACGAGCTGTGGTTATTGGAAGTGAGGAGAAGAGAGCACGCGACCTAATGCAGAAGCTGATGACTATCCGTAACGAGAAGGTTGCAAAGAGGAGAGTCGCACAAGAGGAGAGACGGAAGGTCTACCGGAAGAAAGTAGCAGAGGGCATAGAGAAAAAGAGCGAGAGAGAGAAGAGAGAGCGGGACGAATACTGGAGGAGGGAAGGAAAGAAGAGGAAGAACCAGGATGGCGGCGGAGGCGGCGGAAAGAGGCGCAAGTAATTTTCCTGTACACGGTACGAAGTGCACAGAGATTATATTTATGAATTCCACCCCTACTAGTACATCCGCGCCAGGCATCGCCGCGCAGGAAGTGACAAGGGGGAATGAAGGCATGGAACGACGCACCCGTGGCCGTGGGCAGTTACATTAGTGAAGCCGGTCCAAGACTGTGTTTCGAAACTTCTTGTGATGATACCGAGGACGTGAGCACGTACAGAGTTCAGAGTAGAGTGCGGAGAGATATTAGAGCGACTCGTATCCCGTAATCAGGTGGCAGTCCCCACCCTGCGGTACCTGTGCTACCAAGTACAACGCGAACGAAAAAAAAAAACTTTCAACGCCATGGGTGGGACTCGAACCCACAGCCTTGCGGTTATCTGGATGATAAAAGCCGCACGCGCTAGCCGATTGCGCCACCACGGCATCTGAACAGTGGGGTCCTTAAGTCACCCCAAGTAATCATGGGAGCGGTTCAAAGCGCTCCTCCCCCCCCACGTAAACCCCAACTGACACCGCAACCGCGATACACAGACAGCAAATTCCATGGATCAGACCCCAATCACTCCCAGGGTGACAACGGTGTCACCATAGCAGAGCGGCTTCGTCGCACCCCCCACCCACGGCCGCAACAACATAATTGAGTGCCCGTCACGCGCTCTTTTCGCGCGTTGTGCACAGATACTCTCGCGTGTATACACGCTGACGTGAACAGCGCAGCCTGACCAAACACCGCGCATCCCAAGCTGGCTGCTGGGGGTTGGCAGTCCGCCGACGGTAGCCTTCATCGCATATCGCGTATATGAATTCAAGGTTGTGTTTGGAGACTGCGACACAGATGTCATCCCCTAGGACGATGACCAATCCTCGCGGAGGGGAGAACGGGAGCGACGCGCCGGGGGCGGACGACGATATGTTGGGCACGACGGATGAGAGCACAAAGCTGTTGGGACGGGTTGTGGGGTTTGCGGCGGGGTCGGGCCAGGGCGCGGTTTCAGTCTTAACCCTACAGTCATCGTTAAGTACTATATCACAGTCTACGCTCGCGGATGCGATAGAAATGGACTCCACGCCGCCGACATCGTCGGACGGACCTCGGTCGCAGAGCCAGAATTCGCAACTATCTCAGTTCTCTGGACAGCAGCATTCTTCCCAGAAGGCGAAGAAGCCAATGCTGGAAATCCAGTCGCCAAAGACACCGACAACGAGAAGTGTAGATGTGAGGTTATCACCTTCTGCCCAGCAGCCGCACACCCAGAGCCAGCCGGGAAGTCCGGGGGATCAGGGATTTACGTTTAAAGGTCTTGGTTTGGGAATGGGGACCGGAGTTGGACAGAAGCGGACGGCATCGGGAGCAATCAAACCGAGTGCTGCTAGTCCCGTAGATGGGCCGGCCATTGAGCACTTGAGGGAGCCTAGTACGAATCCTACTGGTGCAAACAGGATCGGAGAGGTACGTTTTTTATGCCAGGATATACACCCGTCTGCACGAAACGACCGACTAACGACCCATTTTTGAGCACACAGCTAAAAGCGCGCCTATCATACGCGCTCATAAAGGTTCAGAATGGCTGGCAGTCGCGGACCCTAGATGAAGTAGAATCCATTTATGCGCACAAAACATCGCCTATACTACCGCCGACATCTACTCAAGGAAGCCGGAAGCCTCTGGTGTCGCCATCGCCACCACGTGCGCCCCCCGCAAAACACAAGAGAGAAAGGAGCATTACTCAGGGAAGTCAGGAGTACAAGACATCTTTCCAGAGGGCAGATTCCGATCCAGTCACTACCAGCCCGCCAGGCTTCCGACAGGCGGCTAGGATCAATAACAGTAGCAATGCGAACGGAAAGGGGCAAAGTATGATCAATGGCGCCTCCATAGGAGAGGCTTCGAAACCGAGTGTATTGAGCAACTCTGCTTTGTCAACGCCCGGCAGCGCTGAGCGGACGTATGAGAGTTTCTGGCGGGATCACTCTAGCAACCCCGTGGCAGCAAAGATTATCCAGGCACGTACTGCGGTTTCTGGTACTAGTGGCTCAGCAGGAGTGACCCCAAGTTCTTCGCAAGACACCCTAAATAGCAACAACAGCAGCAGTTCGCCTTACGCTCCTCCACGCCTAGCAAGCCTAGCACCACCTGCCAACATCATCCCCTCGCGGCACCCCCGACGCACCAACCCGCACCATCGAGGACCACCACCACCAATACCAATCAGCACAACCAGTAACCTTAGTAACTCTAGTTTTCTCTCCACATCCTCCAGCAGCACATCCATGGTCCCCAACACTCCCCCCCAACGGAAGAATCAGCAACCCTCCGCAAGCGGCACAACCCCAGCCAGGACACCGACGCAACAGAAAACAGCCATGGAGCAAGACGCAGTCGAAACGTTAATGTTCATGAGCAGCCCAGGGAACAGTCAACAACACCCCAGCACCTCCGCCCGACACCACCTCAGCGCGCCCAACAGCGCTACTACAATCACAAGCCCGCGGCTCCTCCCCCCGTCAACGCCACTAGGCGGAAGAACGGTCACATCCCCCCTAGGAAACGGGCAAACTCGGCGCATCAGGCAACACGATGCCGATAACCGCGATGGATCACTGAGCGCCGGAGACACAGACGAGGACGACGATGACGAGATAATTCTCGGGGCATCGATGCCGATGTCTGGGGGTAAAAATGGCGGTAGTGGTGGGGTGTTTGGGGATAGGGACGGCGGGGGAGACGACGAGCTAGACCGAATGCTGGATTCGATGGGTGGGGGCAGCAGCAGTGAGGACGAGGGTTGATTTTTCCTTCAAGATATATATATATATATATTTTTTTCCCCTATATTTTTTTTATTCTTTTTATTTTTTATTTTTTTGGATTTAGAAGAATCTCTTTTGTTTTTCAGACCTAACGAGAGATATCCCCCCTTTTCTTTTTTTTTTTTTTTTCTCTCCCCACCATATTATATACACTACAACATATACAATACACAGCCCCCAGGGGGGCGTGGAGCCGGTAACTCATAGCCACCGCTCGAGCTGCGACGTGTCTCGGGAATCGCATTGTATGTATGTATGCATGTATGTACAGTGTAGTAGGCGGTAGGTTGGGGGGAGGGGGTTAATACTAGTAATACCACTAATGATATTAATGATACTACTAATACTACTACTACCAGCACCCACCCGACTATATACAACAGATAAGCAGACACCTACCCGATTGTTTATACAGCTACAGCGAGCAGATATGGATCTTTCTTTCCTTCCGCGCGAGTCTGCACAGAATACATGGACATACAATACAAGCACGCGCGGGGGGGCTGGTCAACGTAGATAGATATACATAGTAGTAATAGTACATACATATATAGTTCTATTCCCCATCCCACCAGGAGGAGGACAACCACACGCACGCACACACCGACACACCGCCATAGGATATATATATATATCTATCTATCCCTCACTCTTTGCCCGCTACTAAAATAAAATAAAAAAAAAACACGCAGAGTATCCCCAGAGACTTGAGTTAAATAAAAAAAACTGCGCGCGAGCTTCGGGGTGGGTACGCGTTTTTTTTTTTTTTTTTTGTGCATATATACATGTATATGGTTGTTTTGTTTTGTTTTGGTGGGCGTCTGGGGGGGGGGAATTTAATGTAAAAGTAGGGTGGAATGAAATAAAATGAAATAAAATGAAATAAAATGAAATGAAATGAAATGAAATGAAATAAAATGGGGAGAGAGAGAGGGGTGGGGGGTATACGAGTAAAAATTATCTTGGGTTTTTTGTCCCTGAATGTGATTGTATCCCCGAATTTCGCTCCGAGTTTTACCCCGAATGTATTCCGAATTTACCGCAAATTTACCCCGAACATACCACCCCAAAAACACACCGCGAACACATACCAAATACATTTTTAATGTATCTATTTACCCAATCTTCCATTTTTTTTCCCACTTTACTCACCCTACCCTACCCCACCAGATTATTTACTTTTTTCCTTTCCAGGAAAACAATTGTTTCAGGGGGGAGGTTTGGTGTTCCAGCGTGGGGGCGCAACTCAGAGTACAGGTGCAGCAGGTACGGATGTATGTGTGTGCATTGGACACGAATGGAAGAAATGAATGGAAAGGGGGGGGGGGGGGGAAGGGGGGGAGAAGGGGGAAGAAAAAAAAAAACGTAAAAGGGTAGGGAAGAAAGGACAGGGGAAAAAAAACCCCGATAAAAAGACATTGTCTAAAACGCCCGGTATTTCATTCTTATTTCATTTCTCTTTCGTTATTTTTTCTGTGTATTTGAAAATCTAATAGAAATCTAAGAAGGAAAGGAGGGGTAGTGTCTTGGTGTAAGTTTATATACTACATGTGTGTATGTATGTATGTATGTGTGTGTGTGTGTGTACATGTAAATCCCCTGGGTAATACACGTAGAGAGGCTAGGGAAGAATATAATGCGAAAAAAATCCCTTTAGGCGCTTGGCACCGTTATTGTTACAAACACCGTCGATACCTGTGAAGAGGGCGCCGGTTCCTCCGCTAGTATAGTTATCGTCTCTGTTACCGTCTTCACTGTCTCCCCGGTCTCCCTAGCTGGCTCCCCGGTCTCCCTAGCTGGCTCCTCTGTCGGGGCCACCTCCGGCCCTAGTGTCAATGTCGTTATGCCCGACGCATCTCCTCCCACTGTCTCACTCGGTGTTGGCAACGCTGCACTTGACGACTCGGCAGGGCCTCCCTGAGCATCGAGGTTCTGCTTCGCGAACCCCAGTCTTGGCGGGGTCCCCGCATCAAAGACAGTAAACACGGCCTTGAAGAAAACATCACCAAAGATCATGGGGGACCTGGGGGTAATTTGGATGCCGCCTACACAGACTATTTATATGGGTTAGCTATCGATAGGAAGGTAGTGGCTGAAGGGGACTTACGATTACTCCCAAGGATAGCAGGGGCAGGGACGAAGTTGATAAGACTCCCGGGCACGGTAAAGGTTTTGTTCTCAATTTCAATATTTAGATCTGGGAGAATTGCATTGCAGGGAAACAGGAATGCCTGAGCTTGTTGGTTGAACACAGCCCCATCAAACGCTGTATAATAGGCTAGAGCGCTGGTTTGGTCAAGAAGAATAAGCGTTGTGCCTGTATCGGCGATGGCACCCATAGGAAGGTTGGTGTCCTGGCCATTGACTGTGATTTTTGTAGGGTTGAATTCCCAGAATCCTCTGCTGTCGTCAACATTGGTGAAGGTGAGGTCGCCTACGAATGCACTACTATTAATGTTGCCGAATTCATAGACTCCAGGGGTGCCTTTTTTGAGGTCGGCAGTGAAGACGGGCTGCTGGAGGCTTGGGATGACGTTATCAAAGAAGGTTCGTTGTTTGGTTGGTTTCACTGGGTTGTTTTATTAGCTTGGTGCGGGGAAAGAGGGATGTGAGGGCGGCAGAATATATACCAGTGTTTAGTTTGCTGAAGGCCAGGCCGACGAGGCCCTGCGCTGCCGTTTCCTCAACAAATGAGGCACTAACGTTCGTAGCTAATTCTACCGCCTGGGTCTGAACGATTGTGCCCCCAATCTCCACAGTATCTGTGCCGGCGATCCCATTTGCGAAGCTCCCATCTCCGTATCTGATGCTGAACTCATGGCCCTCTAGGAGTTGGAAAGTCGTCGATTTTGATGCATCGAAGGGAGTGTGACCCACTGTCTGTTCAGGGGGCATTTGGGTGCTGAAAACCCAACTGTTTGGATGTTAGGAAATATTTCGTTTTCGCACATGCCCCCCCATCGCTTTGGTTTTGGTGACTGGAGGGCAACTTTTTACTTACAGGTCAGATGATCCCGTATCGAAATTCATTAGGAACGTCTGTCCTCCAATGGTTACCGGGCTTATGAATTGCTTGTCTCGACCTACGGGTATAGCAGAGACATTCCCTTGCACATCGCCAGCCCTTTTGGCAAGCCGGTGATCAAATCCCTCTGGCATATCGAGTCCATATTTTGCGTAAGCTCTTTTAAGATCTGCTAGTCCGTTTGGCTCGTAATGGCGATTACGCACTTGTTCGATTTTAAATGATCCTGGTTGTCGTTTGTTATGCGACTCTAGTACCGGCACCCCCAGGGCAACGGTGGCGAGGCATGAAAAGAGGACTGAACTAAGGAGACGCATTCTGCTTATTTTTGATTCCCGGTTGGTCGCTGACACAGACAGGGAGATTCAGCTCAATCAATGGGTAGTATCGAAATTTAAAAAGTTAACAAGTGAAAAGAATTGCCCTAAGTATCAAAGAAGGGCGAAACGAAACAAAGTTAAAGGAAAATAAAGATCGGAAACCTGCGATCGATGTGTGGGTGAAATGAATGATGGTGGTGGTATTGGGAACCAGGAAGGGGATTGATCCGGGCATGGCTAAGGCTTTATTCCCTAGAGAAAGGGAACCAAATAAGCGCCATATACAGGAAGCTGTAAGGTCTAAGACGAGTTAGTAGTATTATCCGCCATCCACATCTCGTATCGATCCGCCGCACTGTGGGCCTCCAAGTATCAGGCCCAGGACCTGTTCCAGAAATCACCAATGCATGGTATTTGCTGCGTGGGGAGCAAGGGCTAGCGAGACATCACCAGCTGCGAAGAGCGGTTAGTGTGGTGGGTGTTGTTAGGGCACGCCGTCGTTTGTTTTGGGTCGAGGACTGTCTGGTGGTAGCGACAAAGACGCCGAACACCTGAGACGGACGACGAAACCGTTTAGCATCTCGTTTAAGGAGCAGAGGGGAACACTGGGCTTGGACCGATGCACCCTGTGACGGCCATTGGTGGTACGCGGCACTCGTGGCTGGCGGCGGAGAGATGAGACGGGTGTGCGCGTAACGGGCGTGTGAAACGCCATGAGATGAGGTACACGATACCTACGCCAGTCATGTGGAGTCGCTCTACGACGCTGTGCACACGCTGCGGGAGAGTGCTACGGGTGAGTTCTGACCAGCGGGGAGCTAGATTACTGATCTCGCCGCGAGAACCAATAGCGTGCTGATACGGCTCCAGACTTGAGGCGCGGCTGTTGAGACCAAGAAGCCCGCAATCTCACAATCTCCACAAAACCCCAACCCCCGCACATCGCGCTCGCCCCCTGCTTGCGTCACGCCTTCCCTCTTGTATCCTACGGTCCTCCTGTGCCCTCCAGATACGGACGCAGACGAGGGACACCCTTCAACGAATGTCTGTGCCGCATGAGCGGAGGGACAGAAAGGGCAGCAAAGCCCCGCCTAGGCGTTGGGATTGGAGGGTGCGCATAAATGGGGGGATTTTTGTACGCATGAACTTGGCGGGAGTCCGATGATTGATAAGGTTGTACATAGCCAGTTGGCTGACAGAGTCTTCCGTATTCTGTACAATATGCCGCGATCTCTTGATCTCTTGACTCCGGAGCACGGTGATGACCCAATATACATACACCCAACACCATCCTGTAGGCGGAGCTGTTGTTGCGTAGAGTGGCTGGCGCTGTCGGCGCCGTATTCGCCTTGCGGGCTACATTCCGAATTCCCCTAAATCCCCGCCGCCACCGTCTCTTTTGTGGGCATTCTGCTCCGAGCTGTGTGCGGAGGGAGTACTACGAGTACTATGTAGACAACAGAGCGCACTCCTCGACGACGGATGACAGGAGGGATGGGATACCCGTCTGCTGCCTGCTGCTCTGTACAATACACAAGCCCTATGTGTGTGTGTACAATATTGTACATGTACATACCGAGTACATACACGCCCGTCAGCACCAACAACCAACCTCCCGACTCTCGCGCAGTATCATCCTGCGATAAGTGGGCCTGGTCGATAGGAAGAAGAGGCCTCCACTGTATCCGGAATAGAGATTGCCGTGCATGACAGTCTGGCGGCGTGCAGTTGCGCAAGTAGGGCAATTGGTGCCAGATTGTAAATTCTGCTTGTCACCAGCGCAGTCACTCCCTCGTGGTGGTGGTTGTGACGGTACAACAGAGCCCCCCTCCATCTCCCGCGACGCCCCTTCTTCGTACGTGGGGATTTGGTATTTGCCCTTGAACAGCGGCATATGCTACTGGCGGCGGCGTCTGCGAGCCCGGGCTCCCAGCACACATCATTGGTGGTTCGGCCAAGCCCTTTTCTGCCAGTGAGCGGTGAGGTTGTATTCGGGCGGCGTGCTTGGTACACACCGCCTGCGTAGTGTGCAAAACACAGGCTCTCGGGTCCACCCACTCACTACCCACTCCAGCTCTCTCTGCCTTTCTCCTCGCAATCCCCGAATCCGCCAGCCCGCTCCTCCCACGCTCGCTTTATCTCCTCCCCTTCCTGCTCAGACCGCCTTCGCGACGAGGCTGAGAAAGTCGTTTCCCTCGTTAGCTTCCTTGTCCCTTCGCCCCATCCCACATCACTCTCGCCTCTGACTCTAGCTTGACCCAACTTCTCCCTGTGACGGCGAGGTGAGCCCGGTCTCCATCTCCGGTGTGTGTGATGGGCCGGAAACCTAACCAGCTCATTTTGGAATTCTTCGAGCGCGGCCAGAAGCTAGAAGACGCAAGCAACAGGTACCAGCACACGTGCAAGGCTTGTGGAGAGAAGTTTCCAAAGGGCCGGATTGATAGTTTGACAACACACCTCGTGAAGAAATGTCCGGCTATTGCGCTAAGAGACCGGCAGCGGGCGTTGTTGCAGTTGCACGAATTACCAACTGATGTCGAGGGCCTGGAGCCCGCATCGAGGGATGAGTGTAGGAAGCCGGGCACGGAGGGGGTTGGGCCGAAGGCGTCCTACCCACAGAGAGGCGCGACGGTGGAACTCCCGTTCTCTACGCGGAATCTAACGCCATTGGAGGCTTTGGCAGAGGTGTCGCGACAGTTTGATCTATCTGAGCAAGTTGCGCCGGTGTCACAGAATAATGATCAGGAGATAAGACCTCCAGCTGGGTTTCTGCTGGAGGAGCAGTGGACCCCGAGCAACCCACCGCTGGGATATGAGGAAAGACTAGAGAAGAGAGGTACGTCCCAAGTCATTTAATGCTGATGGTCTACGTTTTGCGGGCTTGCTTTGCTGAGAATTTCAACCACGCCTCAAGATACTGAGGAGAACACATCTGCATCGTGCAACGGTGCTCCATTGCCGCCAATACAGTTTTTTGATTCCGTGTCTGATTCACCTTCTCAATCACCGCATCTCCCAAACTTGTCATTACCGCTCGGTCTAATAACCAACGGAAGATCAACAAGTTTGGCATCCCTCACCACAAATGACGCCCGGGCTGTCCTTCCGAAGCCTGGCTCGCCTATGGAACCGGAGCCTCTCTCGAGCGGCTTTGGAAGCATTTCAGACAATTTTTTTCACCCCCGCATGCCACGGCCGTCTTCTACTTGGCCACTCATGCAATCTGCCCCTTCTCCAGAATCTACCCTTTTTGACTCAGCGCATGATCATACTATGGCTGTAAAGGGGGTCGCCCGGGCTGCGACGTTCCCTAGAGCAATAGCAATGAATCCAAATGCACAGCAGAGAGAATTTAGGGCGGAGTTTAGCTCTGGTTCTGAAAAGCCTGTTCGGCCGAAGGTTCGAGGGAGATTTACTGCTTCAAGGAGAAAGGAAGTACAAGAAGTTAGAAAACGGGGGGCTTGCATACGCTGCCGGATGCTTAAAAAACCCGTAAGTTCTGTCTCTTGTTGATAGGACCCCGTTGGACCTCATTGACGAGTGATAGTGCTCTGGAGAGAGCCCTTGCAGCACCTGTAGGAACGTTGAAAGCGCTCGTCTGTGGAAGCAGCCATGCATTCGAACACGGATAGCGGATGAATTGGAGCTTTACTCTGCTGGTTCGTGTTCCCACCGCTATCACCTTGGTTGCGCTGACGGATGAATGCACAGGCCTTCACGCGGTACTTGCGTTTCTTGAAATTAGTCGGGCAAAAAGTCGAGTTCATTTCCAGAGCTCAGGAGGTCAAATAGAGGCAACCCACTACTCGGATATCAACGTGTCCGTGACCTTTCTTGCCCTAGAGGGCCGAAAGCCTCTGGACGACCCTGGGTTCAGCCATGACAAGCCCGATGGTGTGAAGCAAGAGCTGGTAGTTCTAGACTCTGAATCTGAAGATTTACCCGCAAAGTTAGAGCAGTATTTGAAGAAGATGTCCCAAACATTCTACGAACGGGAACTTTCGCCTTTTATGAAGCCAACTCTCCGTATAGCAACGGAGTTGTCGAGAGAGAAAAAGGTACGACGCAACTGTCTCAGAAAGATGCCCAAGCGGCGGCTTCTTTTTGTTTTGTGTAACCAGCTTTGCTCTTGCTCTTCGAGACTAGACAATACTACTAGCAGTA
This sequence comes from Geoglossum cookeanum, assembly GCA_021527025.2. Lineage (NCBI taxonomy): Eukaryota > Fungi > Ascomycota > Geoglossomycetes > Geoglossales > Geoglossaceae > Geoglossum > Geoglossum cookeanum. The sequence continues at coordinate 311,893 of JAJDFF020000002.1, forward strand.
CTAATAGAAGGGCGAACGAGTAGGATGTACTTCTCAGTCGAGTGCTCGAATTGTGGTCCGTCAACCACGTCCTAGTGGATCACGAGATGCATTGGAAAACATACGAAAAACAAGACGTAAAGGGTGGAGGCAACGGCCGGAAGCCCATTAACGACGAAACCGATAGGGAGTCCTACCGTCTTCTATGTACCCAATTGCGGTCCGCAGCAGAGAAAAGAGCGGCACAGATTTCCAAGCATGTAATGAACGAGTTAGAGAGGAGACTACTCCAGCGGACGCAGAGTGGATGGTTCGAGACATTCCTGGTAGCCATTTTGCTTTTGAACTGCGTGGAGCGAAGCAGCTGGTTATTCCAAACGTGGAATTCGGATCAATATGAATCAAAGGTTTATCCATATAAATATCAGTAGTAGCACAGTGCTAACATAAGATACCCAGTGGCCTCTCGACCGTCGTCCGCCATACTACTACGAACAGGGCGAGCACTTTGCAGATATGCTCCAGATGCTTCTCAAGATGCGCGGTTTACCTCCCAAGACACACGCCAGGCCCGAAGACGGCATATTAGCGTCCGATAGCGACGAGACAGCCAGAGAATATTTCGATAGAATACGGCTCTCGGGTAAGTCCTATCCTGTAGCAATGTATGGTAATAAGCACGGACAGGTTGAACCATATGCTAACTGCTCTGTTATGGACCGCAGGCAAAACACTCGAGGAGAGACAATTTGCAGAGTTTGACCCAGGGGATTCGCGGAGTTTGGAGTTGAAGTTTTGCTCGAAATTGCTGTTACCGTCATGACGTCTATCTTAATTATCTGTGTAACGGGGAGGGGGGGTGGGGGGGTGAAGGGAAAGAAAACGGCACTACAGATACAGACTAATATTGTCCAATTCTTTTTTGTATTCACACCTCCTTCTTTCTCTCATAAAAGTCCTTGTTAATTCAACCCTAAACCTATAATCTCTCCTCACATGATCTTTTCGTCTTGCGCGGTTAGCGAGCCAGCCGTTGTTGTGTTTTTTCTTTTCTCTTTTTACCATCAACCGCAATTTTTTTTTTTTTTTTATTTTAAAAATTCATTCCTAACCCAACCCCATCTTCCTCCTCCTCCTCCTCCCCCCCATTTATTAATCCACACCCCTCCTCCTCTAGACGGGAGGGGGGAAACCGAAGCAGTTTCAACAACACAACGAAGCGGGCGTGTAGTGAGATTTGACCTATTATTATTTATTATTACTATTATTCGCTCGTCATCACGAACGGACGGGGTTAATTTTAATTCCCTCAATTTTTTTCTTTTTCTTTTTTTTTTTTTTTCCTTCTTTTCTTTTCTTCTCTCACCTACCCGCCCACCCCCTTCCTTCCTAGGCTACACAGCACACACCCTATCTATCTATCTATCTATGTAGTTGTAATACCTTCCCTCCCTCCCTGGTGAGGAAGAGAGAGAAACCCCCTCCCCACACGCAAAAGGAAAAAAACAATTTCCCCTGGATCGAATGAATGAATGAAATGATTGGGTTTTTTTTTCGTCCCAACGCAATGCGAGAGACACCTTCCCCCCCTTTTTATGGGATGGGGGGTTCTATCGATCTGGCTATCTATTGGCCTGGGGGGAGACTCGCTTGTCTGGGGGGAAACTGGGCTAGCGAGTTGGGAAGCCAAATCTCGGGGGTCGATCGGTTTTGCTCATTTTATTCTTCACTTGGTGCTACTGCAAGAGTGTAAATTACGCGCTGTCTTCCTGATTATATATTTCACTTTTTATAGGGAGAAAATAAAAGTCGGGACAAAACCAAGCGAATAAGGACGGAACCTAGACCCTAATTACATACAAAAGAGGAATTTCAGAAGAAAAAAACCACCATTGTTCTCGTTTCATTAAGTGGGCCAAGCAGGTAATATCATTGTGCAATGTGAGAATGATTGGACGAGATAAAGACTCCGAAAATGGCCCTGATCGCTCTCCTAATGTTTTGTTTCCGGTTTTCCCCTGTCCCAAGCAATGCATGCAATCAATTGGTTGGAATGCCAAATTACATGTTGGCAAGCTCGGTATCGATCTGTCGGTCCAAGAAAGTCCTTCGTTCGCCCACCAATTCGGTCTGCAATCTCTGTTCCACTAGTGCTCGCACTGAAAAATAATGTGATTAGTTTCTCGAGAGTTGATTGCATTTTGCGAGTTGGAAGTTGGAATTACCTTGCTTCTTTGTTACGTTATCCAGATCAACCTCAGCAAGGCAGCTTCGAATCGCATCGACAATCATCATGTCGTCGGGACCTCCGCCCACTCGTTGAAAATCCATTGTGCTCACTGGCCTACTGCTAGGGAATCCGGCGGGACCTCTGCTCTGTCGATTATCCATCCCCGCGGGTAGTCCGGGAGTCGAAGCTCCAGCCCTTAAGAAATCGTTACCAATCATTGACATTCCGCGCTGGTTTTGAGATTGGGGTTGGTCGGTGTAGGGAGTGAAATCCGAGTAGCGTGACTGCCGCGCCGGATTATTCCAAGGAGTCCCTGGAGACCGAGGAGGCGCAAAGGAGGGGTTCTGGGCTGGAAAACCAGCCAAGATAGTCGAGGCAGGTTTCACAGATGAGTAGACGGAGTGGATATCATCCATCTCAAGACCGTTGTCATCATACCCACCCTGATATCCCTTCTCTATGGGTACACCTCGGCGGCCAGGCAGGCCGTGGGCAGCGGCATATTCATTCCATGTCTGGAGCGGGATCGAGGCTGGGTTGAACTGGTCGTCTTCTAGAGATATGACTTGTTTGTGACCCTTTTCGCCAATGACGATGCGAGTGTTACCCCACGAAAAGTTGTCCTGATTCCAGAAGGAATAGATGGGAAGGATGAAAGAGTAGACTGGGAAAGCTAGGATGTAGATGATCATCCATCCAATATGCTGCCATTGTCGCTTGATGATAAAAATGATTGCTTGTAGGCCATACACCGCGGCAATCATGACAATTGAGATGAGTGGGAACTGGCCAGAGTGTGTAGCCACTTTGTAAACGAGGTATCCTAGGTAGGTGCATGTAGCCGGTAGGATGAGTGTTCCGAAAAGATCAATAAAAACGACAAATCTCATGCTGAAGCAACAGAAGCCGCATAGCTCTGGAAGGAATACCAACTCAGCAAGATTGTGGATTGTCGAGTTGATCCACCGACGTCGCTGAGAAAGCAAGACACTCCACGTTTCGGGCGCGGCAGTGTTGGCGTAGGCGTCAGGAATGAATTTATAAGACATGTAGGGGAAGTGCTTGGTCATCAGCGTAGTAAGGTAACGATCCTCGCCGAGAGACAGCAAGTTCTTCTTATGAAGGGTGTCGACATCCCCATCAGAATATTCGGCGAGGATCTTGTCTGAGATGATCAAGGGTCGACCTTTATCGGCAGTGCGGAGACGGTACATACAAAAACTATTGAAGTCATCAGCAGAGTGATCTGGAAGGGGAGAGGAGTTTTAAAACTTAGGAAAACATACCACCCCGGTAAGCAAGTGACACTCCCGAACAAACTTTCGAATGCCTTGGCTAAATGATGAGAAATGTAGTATTCGTAAACCTGAATCATTGTCCACCAGGTCCGTTCTTCGTTCTCCAAACTAGTCTCGCCGCAAATACCAGCAATTTTGGCATCGTTTGCGCAACTGGCAACTAGTCGGTTCAGGGAGTCTTCCTTCACACTGGTGTCTGCGTCGACCATCAAAACATATTCGTAAAGCTCGGGGTCTACACCGATGATATTGTTGATCTGGTGGAACATCTCGAGCTCAAGCGGAGACATGGATGAACGGTGGTGGACTCGATTAAGGAAGCTGAGTAGTAAGACCTGGGAGTCTCGCTTTCCGCGGTTGCCGGGTTTTGCCTTGTTTTGTTCCGACTCCTTACCCACTTTGACAATCACAATATATGGAACAACGTTGCCCTCATATTCATAAAGTCCCGAATAGATTTTGCCGAAATTGAGTTGCTCATTGCCTTGCCCAACGCTCTTGAATGGGAGCGCTGGGGGATCAATCTTCGGATCCACTCCCAAAATATCCAATACGATCTTTGGTGTGGGCCTGTCGTTGCCACCGCCGACAATCATCCCGTCACATATCACACAGATGAGTTTTCTCTTGTTGTCGTATTGTAGAGCCGTTAGGGAATCCAAAGCTTTCCGAAGTGAGTTCTCACCTTCAGTGTAGGCAGGAACCTGGCAGATAACAAATTTTTCCTGGGCTGCTGGCCGACGCTTGGTGCCAAGCTGGAGAGCAGCGAGGAACTTCACCAGAATCACGGTGCAAAGAACAATGGTGAAAGCCAGAAGAATGTAGTTATTGACCTGGCACCTTGGCGCGTTCCGAAAATCTGGCTTGCCAACATAAAAGTGATTGTCCAGACACTGGGTGCTGGCGCCGTTGGAAGTGAAATTGATGTTGGTTTCCCACTTGTCTGTAATATCTGTTCCGAAATTATTCTTCATCAATTGCTCCACGTCCCCAGGAAAGAAGTGATACTGTTGGAGATCGTTTTGCTCATCCAATGTGTGAAAGTAGTCTTTGAGATCGTAGACGTTTCCCCTGAGAATGAACCATTGATGATTTTCGTTTTGGCCTTCCTTTGCGACTACTTTTTTGTCCCATACGAGGTCGCCTTTGTAATACTGTCGAATACGCGGTAGGAACTTTTTGGGGTACCAATCTATGTTATGTAGCGCTGTAGTAGGGTCGGGTTGAAATGTAGGACCTGAGGTATGGAAGCCTGCGGGATTATCGGGGGTATTATTCGCCACTAGTCGGATGTTTATGTCTGTGACCAAATTAGGGCAGGAGACTGTGAGCGGCGGCACAATGTATTCGTCAAGGTTAAAACCAGCAAATGGTTGCATAAGTGACGCCGTAGTCTGAGTATTGCTATCGCTGTGCTGCAGCCTCCAGAACTTCGAGATATCATAGACCCTGCCGTGGTGACTGACCCAAAAGTCGTTGTTGCCTTGGTGAGTAGAAACCTGCTTCTGGCTCCAGGCTTTATCATAATTTGGACAGAGAAGTCTACCAAATTCGATAATGTAGAAGACAACGATTCCGTTGAGAAGGAAAATAAGGAAGACGAGTATGAGTTTTTCTCTCCAAGCCATCCGTACGTCCGGCCTCTTCATCCGCCCGATAAAGCGGAGTACGAAAGATGGTATCCAGAAGGTCAAGGTCCAAACGACAGCGACCCAGATACGACGAGTAGTAGTGATTGGCTGTTGAGTGATCATTTTAGGGTCAGCAAACTCTGGGTCATTCTGGCCGCTGAAATGGCCAATATCTTGAGTACTGTCTGCTCCCCGATAGTCATCTCCTTTCCTGCCAAGACCGTAGTCGCCACCGCGACTCATAGCGGCAGATGGAGCTACGGAACGGGCGCCAAAGGCACTCTTAGCCCCTAGGGTAGCGGTGCTCTGCCTAACAAGTTGATCTCGGCTTCCTTGGGGAGTGAGATTATCACCAATTGGCGGTGCAAAGAATCCACTACCGCCTGGGCCAAGGCTCGCAGCGGAATATCCGCTTTCCAATCCCCCGCTACCCATCATATTATCAAACATGCCGGAGTGGGAAGGAGTGGGGTCGGCAGGCTTGATATCGAGCATGCCTTCAGCCTCCCACCATGCACCTTCTCTCGCCCATACCCTCTCATGGCCGATGATCACCTCGCCATTGCTCCAGCCGCGTTCCAGGATCCAGCTCTCCACACCATCTCTACCTTCTTTACAGCCAAGGGGTGCATACCGTGTGTGAAATTCGTCAACGTCAAAATCGGCAGTAAAGTCAAGACTCCTATTTCGACGATTTGCCCATTCGGGTAGCCTCCATGCCCGAAGTTGGCGAGAGACGGTACCGGCGGACCATGCGGACGTGGTAGAAGGGAGTGACGCGAGTTTTCCAGGTGATTCGTCGGTGGGGTGAAGGGTGAGTTGGTACCATACCCTACTGCTAGCCAATGTCGTGGAGAGGTCAAGACGATTAAACTTCCCAACATTGACCCCTCCACCCTCTACCGGGTAGAGAATTTCCCGCATGAACCCGCCAGCTTCGGCTTCAGCCCCAACTTTCTCGAGGACTCCTTCCCTTCGGTCTCGCTCGTACTCCCGTTCTCTGCTTGCCGTCCCGCTGATACCTAATTCAGTCTGGACCTCAGATATGGCATTTGCCATTTCCTTCAAGACAGAGGACCCGACTGTTGGCATTTCAACACCATCCTCCTTCATCTCTGCGTTGATACCCCAAGCGTCATCGAAGATACCTCTTAATGCAATCGCTTTCCCCAGCTTTTCAGCGGGAACCTCGACAACGGTAATACTAACAGTATCGCCGTCCTCGCTGGGCGGTGCACCCTCTTTCATGCTCTGGATTCCACCGGCAATGGCCTGGTTGGCTTTGATAATAATCCAGTCTACCAGTGCTTCGTAGATACCAGCAACTAGAGACTCTCGTTCCTGGGTGCTGCAGCTCCGAATAAGGATATCTGGATCGAGTCCTAGTAGGCCCCCTGCATCTTCACACACTTCCTCGATGACTTCTGCGTCAACGAGGAAACCGAGGGTTTCTCCAAGCTTGAGTAAGCCAGTGAGCACGGACAGAAGGTTTCGTAGCGAGGATCCGGTGATACCGATTGCTTTTAGGCTCCTTCGAAAATCATCAGCAGAAGCAGCATCATCTGCTGTCGGTACGTATAGTGGTGGATCGTATGTTTCGGATTTCTTGAGAAGGGCATAGGATGATGCACTCTTGAGTCCGAGAAATTCTCTCTCCGCCGGCGTCGAGGCCGACGTGAGCAAGTAGTAAAAGACATCAAACGCGCGATATCCTGCTTCTGATGGGATATTAAGGAGGCCGGTAGATGTGTCGATGCCTGATGAGGACAGAGCAATGGAGGCCTCGGTGAGATTGCCGGCTAATGAGAGGGTCAAAGTGACTGCGAGAGCGGAGTGGCGAGGGGTTGATGGATTTTGAGGGGACACAGCGTGTAGGAAGGGTTTGAGTGCTGATAATGCATTGTATAGTAGGGGCGGTATGGTCATCGGCATGGCAGAAATGAACTGTGGAAGTAGCGAAGGAGTTGAGTTATGAAGGGACCTGAGACTCTGTATTAGGCCGGTCTCTAACAAAGCAAGTAGTGAAGATTCCTATAGAATCATACATACCCTAAAAGCACACAGCCATCCTCAGCCCTCCGTCGAGCATGCTCCCATGCCCGTCCAGCAAGTTCAGCGTCAACTGTCCCGCCTTCCTTGCCGTCGACGCCTCCATTGGAAACCGTAAGCCACGTGTTGACAACAAGACTTGTGCTGGCGTCCAGACGGTATGGCTGACCGGAGGTATAGGTGGCGTAGAGGGCATTGAGAAGGGTGGTTGTGGATACTTGGGAAGGGTGTTGTCCCACGGAAACGCCAGCTCGACCAGCACCAGGAACTGATGAAGAATTGGAATAGGTGGACATCCGGTACGGATTACCCGCCATGGTGAATTACACCTGGGATCTCTGAAGTCAAGTCAGGCTCAACATAGAAACGGGTGACGTTTGTCCCCAGCCCGACGTGTTGGACCGCTAGGTCGAACGGAGTTTGTCAGAGACGACCCTACCTCCCTAGTGTCCTTTTCCCCAAGCCTAATCTTCCCCGACCGATTCAAAGCCGGCAAAACGCCCTTTTTGCTCAAACGGGGGGCTAAACTACAGAAATATCGGTATTACTCGAGCAAACGATCGTGTCCGTCGCGTCCAGAACGAGGGTGGGGATGTGGAGTCCAGCGTGGGTTCAGCCGAAAATAGAAGTTCTGGACAGTTTTCGTGGTGTCGCTAGAGCAACGGCGAAAATCGGTGTTCAGAGGCACAATATACAAAAATACACGACAAGCGAGTGTGTGATAAAAAGAGCAAGCAGAACTGAAGCGAATGGAGATGGAATGGCGAGAGCGATGGGATAGAGAAGGCGATGGACCGATGGACACTGGGGTTGAGAAACCGATACCCTTCCGACTGCTCTGTAGCATTCCAGTCGAATCCCTGGCAGGGTGGGATCGCGAAACCTCCTGAATTGCAGGACAACATTCACTAGCTCGGTTGCTGTGCTCTGCGCCAGGCTGGAAAGGGCAAAGGACGGGTACAGCCCCTGGATTCGGGATTCGGGGTTGCTGCTGGGAGGCTGCTGGCCATGGGGTGTGCTGGTTTGGCCCAGGGATTGCCGTGGTCAACTGGCTGATCGGCGACTCAAACGCGCTGCATGGCTAAAGCAGCGGCAGATGCAATGCTACTATTTCTGGGACGGCAAAAGCAGTGTACGGAGTGAGCATCTCCATGTGATTCTGCCAGTGCTAGGAGGAGTTGCTACGGAGAACTTGGCAGTGGGAGGTGATAGAGTCTTCCGTACAAAGCAAACGGTGCTCATCATCATTCTCGCATGTACAGTACCTGTACTTACATACATATGATATATATCGTACCTTGTATTTGGTAAAGTACAATATTGTACATCTGACTGCATTTCACCTAGCCACAAAGTCACATCACAGGTGAATGCGTTGAGCAGAGAGGTGAAAGGTGTAGGAGCTTTGACAGGAAGTCGGTTTCCGGCGGCGTGCTACACCACTACGTAGGATAGTGCAGCGCAGCGCAGTGAGTGCAGTGCCGCTCATTGTGCAATCGTCGCTGCGGGTGTGCTGTCGTGGCGGTTTATTGGTCGCTGGAGCTGGGTGGTGAATACCAAGTCGGAGACGCTGCACAGGAGTCGCAGCATAATTTTTTACTATCAGCACAACGCAGCAGGGATCTCCGCTTGCATAACTCTCAGGCTTTTTTTGCCCATTCCCCCATCCCTCGATCCATCGGTCCATTCAACGCATTTTCCCATTTCCCCTGGTGATTGATCTCCTCCGTACACTCGCTACTCTCAGCTTCTCTCTGCTCGCCGACACTCGCTTTTGTCCCCACTTCGTCCCGGGGTTTGACTTCTTTCGTTGCGCGGCTGTGGCCGAACCGACTTTGTTGTGTTTTGGTTGGGTTCATCTATTTTCGGCAAACCGACCTCCTTACTCTGGCCCTTTCTGCGCGGAAATCGATCTCTATCACCAAACTCATCTCGCCTCTCACTAGGGATCCGCTCGTTTAGGTCGCGGAATCACATCGGCTCGACTCCTCAGAGGCGTTGCTCTCTACCGGCAATAGAGGGGCTTCGTCCCGGGACTCGTGGAGTAAGCACGCGGGACTGCAATCATGACACTCAACACCCTGGGCGGAGGCAGTCCGCAGTACTCGCAACCTTCGCTGCCTTCACTTCCTTCCCATCTCCAGTCGGACACCCATCTTACGGCACACTTGGCCAGCCGGTTCCACTTGTCTCTTCCCATTGCCCAACTCTCATCCCACGCGTTAATCTCCTTGAACACCTACACCTCATCCGCAAAGGGACCAAACGGCGGTAAAGATGGAAGTGCAATGGGTGGAGCGGAGGAATTGGCTCGGAGGGTTTGGGCTAGGTTAGGGGGGAGAGCAGAGAACCAGGCGGTTATTTTTCTGTAGGTCTTCTCTAAGATCGCGTAACGATGTTGCCACGACACTCCGAATTGGCCCTATTTTCTTTTTGCTCATGCCAGGCTAATAAACAATCCTAGAGGAGAGTCGGGCTCCGGCAAAACTACGATACGGTCACACCTTCTCTCATCGCTTCTTTCGTACACATCCACTCCTCTCTCAAATAAATTGTCTCTCGCTGCCTTTGTATTTGACACATTGACTACGACTAAGTCTGCCACCACTCCTACCGCCTCCAAGGCGGGGCTTTTTTATGAACTTCAGTATGACACGGCGTCCACGGTTCACCCAACCCTTATTGGAGGAAAGATTCTCGACCATAGGCTGGAGAGAAGCCGGGTGACATCCGTTCCTACTGGGGAGAGGAGTTTTCACGTTCTTTATTACCTTTTAGCTGGCACAACTGCAGATGAAAAGGCTCATTTGGGGTTGGACTCTCCAGGGCACGTTGTTAGCGGTGGCGACGGCAAGAGGACTTCAATAACTTCTGGGCAGAAGAGGTGGAGATACCTTGGTCACCCTACACAACTCAAGGTCGGTATCAATGACTCGGAGGGCTTCCAGCACTTCAAGACTGCTCTCAGAAGGCTCGAATTTCCTCGTACGGAAATCGCAGAGATTTGTCAGATACTTGCCAGTATACTTCATATCGGTCAGCTCGAATTCACCACCAGCCAATACACCACACCGACGGGTGACGAGAGCGGCGGATACTCACACGAAGGGGGCCAAATGGTCACGACGGTGAAGAATAAGGATGTTTTGGGAGTCATTGCTGCGTTCTTGGGCATCGGTACTCAGGATCTGGACACTAGTCTTGGGTATAAGACGAAAACTATACATCGCGAACGCGTCACTGTTATGCTGGACCCTAAGGGTGCCCGCGCAAACGCTGACGAACTCGCACGAACTCTATATTCACTTCTTGTTGCCTATGTTATTGAAAATATTAATCAAAAGGTGTGTGCTGTGGAGGATACGGTGGCGCATACGATATCGATAATTGACTTTCCTGGGTTTGCTCAATCCTCCTCGACCGGATCTACACTTGATCAACTTCTTAACAATGCGGCTACCGAGTCCCTCTACCACTTTTGTCTGCAGACCTTTTTCGAGCGTAAGGCAGAGATGTTGGAGAGCGAGGAGGTTACTGTTGCTGCCACGAGCTATTTTGACAACTCGGATGCTGTAAAAGGGCTATTGAAGCATGGTAATGGTCTACTGAGCATCCTTGATGACCAGACGAGAAGAGGCAGGACCGATGCCCAATTTATCGATAGCACACGAAAGCGTTTCGAGAAGAAAAATCCTGCCATCACAGTTGGTAACGCTACGGCTGTGGTGCCAGGTAGCAACTTCGCTACACACAATTCTGCAGCCTCGTTCAGCGTGAAGCACTTCGCGGGGGAAGTTGAATACCCGGTTGCTGGGCTGCTAGAGGAGAATGGAGAGGTTATTTCCGGTGACCTCATGAACCTCATCAATTCCACCAAGAGCGATTTTGTTAGGGAGTTGTTCGGCCAAGAAGTCCTCCGTACGGTGTCGCATCCAAAGGAGAAGACAGCCATCATGCAAGCTCAGGTCAGTTCGAAGCCGCTCAGGATGCCCAGTGTGATGCGGAAGAAAGGAGATAGGCCGAGCAGATTCGGCACCCGCAAGACCAGTGGTGTTGGCACTGATGAGTCTGAACCATTCGGGACTGAAGCGGGGGCTACCAAGGCGGGATCTTCGCAGCCTGGCAGCCCCGAGCAGGGGGCTGCCGCGCAATTCCTAGCATCTCTAGACACCGTCACTAAATCGCTAACCACAACAAACACGAACCCATACTTTATCTTTTGTCTCAAACCGAACGATCGCCGGATCGCAAATCAATTTGATAGCAAATGTGTCCGAACCCAGATACAAACATTCGGCATTGCAGAGATTAGTCAACGGCTACGGAACGCAGATTTTAGCATATTCTTGCCGTTCGGCGAATTCTTGGGCCTGGCAGAAGCCGAGACCATCGTCGTCGGTAGCGAAAAGGAGAAGGCTGAAGTCGTCCTAGACGAGAAGAGATGGCCGGGTAATGAAGCTAGAGTTGGAAGCACAGGGGTTTTCCTTAGTGAAAGGTGCTGGGCGGAAATTGCCAAAGTTGACGAGAAAGGAGCATTCGGCCGATATCCCTCGAGCGCAGAAGATGATGGGGACGGGCTCATGGCTGCAGGGGATAACCGTGCTGGAAGCTTTAGTGACTCAAAGGTTGGATTAATCTCGTCAAAAACTGGTGCGTACATTTACGGTGATTCGAAGCAGGGTGGGGGCGCCTTCGGAAGCCGTGATCTCGACGCTAAATCTGACGCCGGGGCTTCTGCCTTTAATTCCGGCGACATGTTCCAAAACTTCGAGACCAGAGAGCAGATGGCTGAGAAAGGGAACCAGAAGAAAATGGAGGAGGTCGATGACATTATTGTGTCTTCTAGTAGAAAGAGATGGGTAGCTGTAGTATATTTGCTAACTTTCTATATTCCCGACTTTCTTATCCGATGGATAGGTGGGATTAAGCGGAAGGATGTTCGCATGGCCTGGCGAGAGAAATTTGCTATTAACCTCATGATTTGGCTCAGCTGTTGTTTTGCGGTGTTCTTCATTGGTAAGCCTAACGAGGCAGGAGTTCACCAAACGTTGGGCGTTTTTGCTAATGAATCCCCTCAGTCTTTTTCCCAAACCTCATTTGTCCGAAACAAGCGGTCTTCAGCTCTGCTGAGCTTGCAGCGCATGATGGCAAACATACAGATGCCTATATCGCCATCCGGGGTCAGGTTTTCGACCTCAGTGCATTCGCTCCAGCTCATTACCCCTCAATCGTTCCTCAAAAGAGCATTCTCAAGTATGCTGGTTTGGATGCAACGAAGCTTTTCCCAGTGCAGGTATCTGCTCTCTGCCAGGGCAAGGACGGTTCAATCGACCCTACAGTACTACTCGACTATACACCAACCAACATTACAGGCTCTCCAAATCAGATTAGCACCACAGACCCGAACTCCAAGTACCATGATTTTAGGTATTTCACAAACGACTCCCGCCCAGATTGGTGGTTTGAGCAGTTGATATACCTCAAGTCCAACTTCAAAAAGGGAGATATCGGGTACACACGAAAGGGGGTCATGGCGATTGCAAAGAAGCAGCAGGGATCTATTGCTATTCTTAATAATAGGGTCTACGACTTCACGGCATATGTCAAAGGCGGACGACCAATCGTTACTCCACCTGGCGAAGATCCTCCGGACGTTGTCCAGAACGATTTTATGGACCAGCTTGTAATAGACCTATTTCAACGACGGCCGGGACAGGACATCACTAAATACTGGGACTCTCTCGCTATCGACGCTGGGATGCGCGCGCGTATGCTCCTCTGCCTGGACAACCTCTTCTACGTTGGAAAGGTGGATAGCCGGAACTCCGCGCAATGTCTATTTGCCCGCTACCTATTACTGGCTATATCGATTCTTCTCGTCAGTGTCATTGGGTTTAAGTTCTTCGCAGCTTTGCAATTTGGCAGGAAAAATCTTCCAGAGAACTTGGATAAGTTTATAATCTGTCAGATCCCTGCCTACACCGAGGACGAGGAATCGCTGCGTCGTGCCATTGATTCTGCCGCTAGGATGAATTATGATGACAAACGCAAGCTCCTCATGATTATCTGTGACGGCATGATTATTGGTCAGGGCAACGACAGGCCAACTCCGAGGATCATCTTGGACATTCTGGGGGTATCAGAGACTGTTGATCCCGAGCCTCTGAGCTTCGAAAGCTTGGGTGAAGGCATGAAGCAACATAATATGGGTAAAGTATATTCTGGTCTTTATGAAGTTCAGGGTCACATCGTTCCGTTCCTTGTGGTAGTGAAGGTCGGAAAACCGTCGGAAGCTTCTAGGTAACTTATTTAATCCCCCTCCCTTTTTTTTCTTTTTCATTGCTAATATATTCGCAAAGACCTGGAAACCGCGGCAAGCGCGATTCGCAGATGATTGTAATGCGTTTCTTGAACCGCGTTCACTACAATCTTCCAATGAGCCCATTAGAGCTTGAGATGCATCATCAAATACGGAATATCATTGGAGTCAACCCTTACTTCTACGAGTTTATGCTTCAGATCGATGCCGATACGGTAGTAGCTCAAGATTCGGCAACCCGTATGGTGGCTGCTTTCCTCCATGACACGAGACTCATTGGCTTGTGTGGAGAGACCGCATTATCAAATGCTAAGGCATCGTTCGTCACCATGATGCAGGTGTATGAATATTACATCTCGCACAACCTCTCTAAGGCATTCGAAAGCTTGTTCGGTAGCGTTACTTGTTTACCCGGCTGTTTTAGTATGTATCGTATACGTGCAGCCGAGACCGCGAAACCCCTCTTCGTCAGCCGCGAAATCGTCCAGGCGTATTCAGAAATTCGTGTGGATACTCTCCACATGAAGAATCTCCTTCATCTCGGCGAGGACCGATATCTTACGACTCTACTTCTAAAATACCATCCTAAATATAAGACGAAATATACATTCCATGCCCACGCCTGGACCATCGCTCCAGACAGTTGGAAGGTTTTCATGTCCCAACGCCGACGATGGATCAATTCAACCGTCCACAATCTGGTCGAGCTTATTCCTATGCAACAACTCTGTGGTTTCTGCTGCTTTAGCATGAGATTCGTCGTCTTTTTGGATCTGCTGAGCACAATCGTCGGCCCTGTCACTGTCGGATATATCGTCTACTTGATTTACCTCGTCTCCGCTGGCTCAGATATCATCCCGATCACGGCCTTTCTTTTGCTAGGAGCTATATACGGTCTGCAGGCGATAATCTTCATTCTAAGGAGGAAATGGGAGATGATTGGGTGGATGATCATTTATATACTTGCCATCCCTATCTTCTCTTTCGGTCTCCCGCTCTACTCTTTCTGGCACATGGATGACTTCTCATGGGGTAATACACGTATAGTAACTGGGGAGAAGGGCCGGAAGATCGTCATTTCTGACGAGGGCAAATTCGACCCGAATATGGTTCCTCGCAAGAAGTGGGAAGAATACCAAGCAGAACTGTGGGAAGCCCAAACACAACGTGACGACAAGTCCGAAGCCTCGGGGTACTCTTACGGAACGAAGTCATACGCTCCCGCGCAGTCTGAGTTTGGGTACGCGCCCTCCCGCCCAATGTCACAGCTCGACTTCCCGAGATTTGGATCACGAATGAGCCTTGCTGCATCGGATATGCTGGGGACTGGGACACAACGCGGCTCCACATATTTGCCATTAAACCAGGATGTAGAGATGGCAAATCTCGCTGGCCTCCCAAGCGATGACACTATCCTCGCTGAGATTAGGGAGATTTTAAAGACCGCGGACTTGATGACCGTTACAAAGAAGGATGTTAGGATAGAGTTGGAGAGGAGGTTCGGAGTCAGTTTGGATGCGAAACGGGCTTATATCAAATCAGGTATGAAATCCATGTCTTGCCGGTTCTCCAGTTACCTCATATGCTAACTAACTCTCCATAGCCACCGAAGCGCTTCTCTCCGGGCAACTATAGCGTATTGGCCAATCCGAAGAGAAAGGGTGGAGGCGGGAAATTCGAAATATCCAGACGTCTTTTGCATTACGGGAGTCATGAGTGTTATTATGATTATCGTCTTTCTTGTGGATTTCTTTTTATGGCCCGGACTTATCTCCTTAATATTTGGTGGCGCTTGCATGACGATGGACCAGTGTTGGTTGTACCCTAAAATTTGCTTAGTGAGCACTAATAAATCGTATGTTGCTGCGGATGTCAGTGTATCTTTGTGTTCGAAGTGGAATCCAGTCGTAGAGTAAGTACAGAGCGCATGATGAATGCAGCAAGGGGACGGGGTGTGAGTGCGGATGGGCGCATGGGCAATAAAGCGGCATGCGAGCAAACAGGGCGCTGCGTACTCCTTACAGGCCACCAATTTTAGATTGCGGATCTGGAGTCTGGATCGACAACGGACAGCGGGTGTACGAGTATGCCGGGCTGGGAGATGGGCGGTGACACAGACGCGGACGCAGCCAGGGACTGTGTCTGTGCCTGAGCTCTGGGGTGTGTCGAGAGCCTGGAAAGTTGGTTGCCGATCGTGGAGGGAGTTGTTCGGATTCCCAGTTTGTCTCGATCTCTTCCTTACGCTGGGAGCAGCACTGACAGTTGGCCAAATAGCTCAGGGCTTGATCGACTCCTAATTGCTGGACCCAACCGCCTCCTCGTCATGCTCACTACTACTGCAATCGTCGCGTTTCTCCTTCCCTGCGTGGTCCTAGCCACCACTTCCCCCAAGCGTGGTCTCATCTACATACCCTCAACCAAACACCCGGCCGACGACAAAATCTGGCTCAAACCCCCCTCTGACCTGACATGGTACTACAACTACCAATCCACACCCTCCCCCGCCTTCGCCGATTCGAACCTACAATTCGTCCCCCAGCTCTGGGGCGCCCCGTCCAGCGCCTCCGACACTGCCTTCCTCGACAGTATAAGAGCACAGATCAAAAGTGGAACAAACATAAGCTACGTACTAGGCTTCAACGAGCCCGATGCCTCCTCCGGTGGCGGCAGCGGAATCTCCCCCGACCTAGCAGCATCCACCTGGAACCGCGAGATTGCGCCCTTGCGGCAGCTAGGCGTCAAAGTTGGTGCCCCTGCCGTGACGGGCGCGCCGTCGGGCCTGCAGTGGCTGAAGGATTTCTTTACCGTGTGCAAGTGCGAAGCTGATTTTATACCGCTACATTGGTATGGGGAGTTTGAGGGACTGGCGAGCCGCGTGGGGGAGGTGAGGGCTGCATGGCCTGATAGGGAGATTTGGGTGACGGAGTTTGCGTTGGCGGGATCTGGGTTAGCAGAGACAGAGGCATTCTTTAATACGAGTTTGGAGTGGTTTGACCGCTTAGAGTTGGGTGCAACCTCCTCCGATGGTGTTGGATGTGTTTTGGCTAATAATTGGGGCTAGCTATGTGACGCGCTACTCGTACTTTGGCTCTTTCCGTAGCGACGCGTCAAACGTCGGGCCAAACGCGGCAATGTTAACCCAGGACGGGAAGCTGACGGACATTGGGAGTTGGTATCTCGGTGGAGTCGCGACGGGGAACAAACCCAAGACCAACAGTGCGGGTAAGGGGGGAGAGGTGGCTCTTGTTGCTGCTATTGTTGTTGCTGCGGGGCTAGGACTATGGGGAGTGCTATAGGAAAGAAAGGAGCGATGGCTAGATATATCGTGCTAGGCTTTTCCTTTTTTTTAAGCTCTCTACACTATATCTACAACTCTACCTCTAGAACAGGAAAAAATAATAATCAAACAAAGACACTGAATAAAAACATTAGCCACAGACCAGACACCACAACCAACAAGCCATCTATATTATACTGTGTTAAAGTACACTATCTGGTTGGTTATGGCAAAAAGACGGGCCCATTCCAAAAAAAAAATAAGTGAAATAAAGCAAAAAATAAAATGAAATCAGGGCCTTCCCCGGAGAACTTCGGATTAGGAAAATCGCCCAAACCCGCCCCTTGTGATCTCAAATGCCCTCTGCACTTCACCGTGGGTCACTGCTAGCACTCCACAGTTATAAGATGGCAGTTACATCCTGCAATTTTCTTGATAAAAATATGCTAAGGCCTAGATGGTTGGTCGTAGGTGCTTGTACTTGGGGTACTGTACAAGAAATATGTTGACTTGGTAAGATTATAAGAGGTATCCTTGTCGGTCTCTAGAAGGAGTTCATAAGCCGCAAACCTTGACGGGACGAGCATGACTCGTTTGGTGGTCCAGGCTTTTGGGGTTACCCGTTACAATATTACTTACCAAAGTTATATATACATATCTATGAGTTTTAGGCTAGGAAAGTTGGTTGGTTGACTTATAAGTATAATATCTACCCTTGTGATATATAGCAGGATGTAGACATCTGCTCTACAAATTCATCTCCTCTCTTTAAAATGTTATTATTTTCATTTGTGAAATTTTTCATCCATTGATTTTTTTATTTTAGCTTTGTTGCCATTTTGTCTTGAGAATATACAATACTGCATCCATGTCCTTCCCATTTCCGAGATATTGTGCGGTATGCATATAGCTAGAGCTGGCTTGAACTAGGTTCAAGTTCACAGAGATGACTTTTTTTTTTGGAGAGCATGCTTAGAACATGCTTGTCAGCAGGGGGGACAGAGAAAGACCTCCCACACGACTCGAACTCGCACCACCAGATCGGAAATTTGGTGGTGATAGGTATCCCACTAAAGACTGTCTATTGATTGGGAATGTTGGGCAGCAACAGGATCTGCGCTACCTGTTGTTCATCTAGCCAGCGAGGAATTTTAATTGAGATGGGTATTGTTGGTTCTTTGATGCTTAAGCATGCAAGAGCATATGCATATTGGGGATGGAAGTGAGATGCACTGGCCTGATAGTTACAAATGATAAAAAATGAAATTGTGAGATTCGCCACAAAACACGCGGTTGGCCGTGAAAGAAAGTTATGATGTCGCTGGCCCATTAATGGTGGATCGATAGTGCCAAACCCCGGGCTATACCTTGGCATCGTATCTTAACGCATCTGTATTTCACTAGTATCTGTGAACAGTATTTATTTATTCGAAAACGAAAACGTCTGTATTCACCGCATGCCTAGAATTTCTCGAAACAAGAATTTGCCGCTCATCCAATCTATAGAGCAGGAGATAGCGTAATATAAAAATCACTGGTTGAGAAATAGCAATCTCTCTCCACTGAAAGGATCTCTGAAATGAGAATTAGATCCGCCTTGATCCACGGTCTTGAGAGTCTCCTTTACTTCCATTAGAAGATCGGCTGCAAAGTTGGGAACTTCGAGGATTTCCTTCAGGAACTTGTGCTTGCTACGTCGTATGTATCCCTCGACTGATGCGCTGGCTAGCATCCTGCGGACTGGATGGTTGTTAGGCAGAAGGGCCGCTGAAGTGATATGCTGGGATGTGAGGATATAAGTATTGGTGTCTGGATCTCGGCGATGGTGGAACTGGCTGCTTTTGGGGGCTGGATTATCCAAGAGAATATCCCTGATATGGTCGGCCATCTGGGTTTCCATCCCAATAACCTCACACATGTCCGCAAGTCTCACAAACTCGATTGCAGCAGTAATGGACTCCTCCGGTTCCGGCTCGCTAAGACCGACTCGACCAAGATACAGCCATTGCACCAGCATTTCGAAGCTTCGTGGCGAAACGATGCCGTCTACCTCAGCCAAGGTTGTTGACTGATCCTGTCCTTCCCGAAACTCCCCCTCAAATGTCGCCGCGAAATATGGGGATTGCTCACAGAGGATGGCCTTTGAGAGCTCATATTCACGGCTCGCAGATCCGATTCGGACTTTGACTTGGGGACCAGAGAAAAGCGGGAGGCGGCTGCAACATGATGTTAGAAGGGATATATACGCCCTGAGGCCCAGCACAACTCACGAAGTGACGAAGTCTTGGTATGACATTTCAAGGGTAGAGTTTTCGGTCCGCATATCGATAGCTAGTGCGTCGGTCGAGCTGTTAGGCTTTCGATACGCGTTGTAGACCCGAAGATAAGGCAGAAAGCGGGGTAAGAACTGTAGGATAACGTGCGTAGCGTAACTAGATATTATTTCAATCGCGTGTCATCATCAATTGTTCTATGTTACGTGGTGATGCGGACGAGAGGCCTTTTTTATAAACCCCTGGGCTGCTGAGCTTCCAGTCTCCTTTTGCCACCGGCATGTATTAACCCCACGACACCAGCAAGAACTACACGGTGTGCAACTGGATATAGGAGGCGTTGAAACAGGAGGTTCTTTCATCGCGCCCGCGTCTCTTTGAAAGGACAAATAGGAACCATGCAATTTGTATCATCACTATTTGGTCAGCTGAAGCAGCGAGTGAAAGACCCTCTTTCACATATCCAAGTTGTAAACGCGCAGTCTCGCCGCCCAGATCATGGAATAATCGAATATCAATCTATCTACTTCAACAGGAGGCAACGACGAGTGGGCAATGTAATCCAGTCAGTTTCTCCACCTTACTCCTGCGCGCTATGGGGCTATCTGCACCACCGAAAGGCCTTTCAATAGTCCGTGTCTAGCTTAGGCATTTTCGTTTTAGGACCACAGACTGTACATTCTGGATGGAGGCCACTCTTGGTGGTGTGTCTCCCTCCTCTCTCCTCTCTACCCTAGAGAAAGAGATAAATGTGATTACAAGATACATGCCGTCGATCGCGTTTGCCGTGCCGCGGCGGAAACAATAGTTGGTCAACTTGTCTTTCATGGCAGTGTCTCTCCCAAGACGGCCAGGGTAGAAGATATAGGTCGAGTAGGGTTTGGGTTCGGTGTTCGACTTCACTCAGCCGTCCGCAGTCCAAACAGACTTCCGAAAGACCGGATGCTTAATTAAGCCGTTCCGGCTACCAATGCACTTTCACCGCCTTTATATCCTGACCCAGCAGGTCCATGGTGAAGAAGGACTCGGCGGATATGCAGCTATCGACGAAGATCGGGTCGTCACAGATCGCACGGGTCAAGATGCGGGAGACCAGGCAGAGGATGGGGAGAGTGTTTTCCCTAAAGAGGAAGGCCGTGCTGTGGCTGTTGAGTTAGTCAGGATTCGGAGTATCTCGTGAGGGCAATGTACGGTTTGGGATTGTTATTCAGCTGCAAGTAGACCCCCATGACAAGGAAGTCGCCCCTCCCCGCTTCGGATTCTATATGACCCACGGGTGCCCTCTTGACGGGGTGTTTTCTATTTCCGTTCCGCCCCTTCGAACTCGTCCAGTTCAGCAGCGTCACAGCCTTGCCGTGCCGGCCTTCTAGACTCGCCGATCTCGGCAGTGTAATACTTATCCGTATCCTCTGTCACTACGACACCTGTCCCGTGACTGTGACAACCGCTGTCCGAGCTGCTGCTCTCCTCCATCGGCGGCCCTGTCGTCACCCATCGCCAAAAAGACGTCGTCGCCGTAGTTGTGCACCGGGTTCTGTGATGGCGACGTCATGGCGGTGGGAAGAGATAGGATCCGTTGAGAGTTGGAGAGAAGAGTAAAACAGCGACCAAACCCGCCGAGCTCGGCGGAAGTAGTCAGTCATACCGGATATAATTTTTTTTATTCCTTTTTTTTTCTTGTGGGTGGGGCCTCACCAAACACGAAAATCCAGTCTCTGGTTGGTTTTCTAAAGTTAATTTTGGTTTTTAATTCCTTTTTGGAGAGTTTGGTGGGTGTTGTGCAAATAAATCGTTGATTGTGCGGGCGCGATCTGGGTGGTGGGGGGGTACATTATGGGTTTATACTATATATGTGCCATCAGCCCCGCTCTATTGGGGATAGTTTGTTTCATGTTCCCACCCTCACCAGTTGGTACCACAGGCTTCAGAAAATCTGCTATTGGTGGGGTATCCCCCAACGCGACGGGAGATTTCCCGGTTCGAGCTGGCGGAGCCTTTTCTTTCTCGCATGCGATCGGATTCTGTCGATCGGTCATGCCTCGTGGGTCTATATTTGTCGTGGCTATGAGATGTGCTGAAGACGGCCGGGCGGAGGTTCTGTAGGGACGGCGTCATTCTGCGCTGTGATTGGCGTGGCGCGGAGGGCGCAGGTGACTGTGCGATATGATGCCTCTGCTCTGTGCGGGGCATCGCAGGCACGTCGCTCGATGCTGAGCTCAGGTCTTTGCGCCTGGCGGGGCCGGATGTCGTGGTTGGGCGTGCGATACTCACCTTATCGTCGTCGCGGGGTGTGTTTAATTTTAGGCCTGCACTCACCACCCACCGCGCGGAGATGTTATGGGGTTATTGGCATCCCTAGTAAGCACGGTGAGGAGTTTCTCCAGCGCTGTGTGATGCCTTGGAGCCAGGGTTTTTATGGAGGTGGAGTTTTTTCCCCGCTATTAATGGCGTCGTTTTGTGCTCTTTGCTTTTAGTTTTGAGATTTTTAGAGGTTGGCGTCCTCATGTTGTCCGGGCTGTTTCCTGTCATTCTCGGTGCTCTGTCGTTTCTTCACCGGCGAAAGTACTCACTTTACCTGCGATTCTCGCCGTTGCTCATTGCCCGTTATGGTTGGAAAAGTTCGTTTTTAATCTTAATTCTTAAACCTGCGGCTTCGGTTTTCAGCAGAGATTCAGCTCGTTTCACTACCCCTGAGCTTGGGAACAAGAGGCGTGGATTGGCCTGGAGGCCCACCACTTAGGTGTGAAGATGCGGTTTCACCGGTGGCGACAACAGCGAGGCGCCGTGGTGGCATTGGTAGAGCTGGCCATATTGAACTGTGCGGTGAAGGTCGCGGAAGGGAGACCTTATGAGGGGCCGCGGATACTTGAGCGGTGGCAGGTTGTTAACTCGTCATCGACATCAACGACGAGGGAAGCGACAGAAATAACGACAGTGACACCCTCGACTCCGTCGAGCTCGTCCATATCGAGCTCGCATCTCACCACAAGCGCTCTCTTCTCATCGGTGTCGACGTCTTTGCCTCCATATTTGCCTTTCGGCTTGGCACCGAGTTCATCAGCCCTAACGACCTCCTCTTCATCATACCTTATTTCACCCACCACCGCATCCACTCCCACTTTGACATCAACGCCGATTAGGTTGACCTCAACACCTACTACATCAGCCTCAACGTCGACTCAACCCTTGAACTCGTTTACGTCAACACCATCCTCACCCACACTAACCTCAACCTTATCCTCAACATCACGGGCGTCAAATTCGTTTTTGTTTAGTTCATGCTCGGGATCCTATGTTGTTGACGAACGCCACACCATCACTACACAAACAGACTACGGTCTCACCATTACCATAAATGGCACGTCGACATTATTTCCGTCGATTCCAGATACCTACCTGCCACCCTGTAAGACAGACCACGCCGTTGGGATGGATATGGGTGGATACCGCGGGAACAAAAAGCCGTTGCCAAAAGTTGCCCGAACTGTCAAGGTCCCAGGCGTTACAGTTATCGTCGATCCGCCTAGTTTTCTCCAAGAGACCGCGACTGTTGATGCCCAGCCATCATTGAGTTACTCGGGCTCCCCACCAAAAACTACCCAACCTGCAGGCCCACAGACAGGAGACCAACCAACAGGGCTACCCACTCCCAAATTCACGGGGGGGTCCTCGGATAGCCCAAACCAACAAAGTGAGCTCACTGGCTCTAGTGCAGATAGCCCGGGGGTGCATGTGGCCGTAGCCCCAACCCTCTCTCAACTAACGGGTGACAACGCGCTACCTACGGCTGTCACGCCCAGCGGGATCGTCCTCTCTGTTGGCTCTTCCATCGCTGTGATAGGGGGAACCACATTCGAAATTGGGCCAGGGGCTACACCTACAGTGCAGGTAGTCGATGGTCAGACGGTTAGTATCGGACCTGAAGGGGTCAAACTGGCCGGTACAGCTGTCGTCCCTCAGCCCTCACAGGGACTCTCTGTAGCGGTAATTGACGGCACGACCTTCACGGCTGGGCCAGAGATTACGCCTACGGTAAAGGTCATCGACGGCCAAACGATCAGCATTGGACCTGCAGGTATCAGCCTTGTTTCAGCAGCACTAAGCCCGGTGACTCGCATGGGACCAGCGGCGCCATTAGCAGTTGTCACTGCTGGGGGGATAACATTCTCTGGATTCTCCTCGATCGCCATAATTGATGGCACGACGTTTACGACTGGACCTGGAGCCACACCAACTACCAAGGTCATTAGTAGCCAGACCATCAGTATTGGGCCGGGTGGCATTGGCTTTTCAACCATTACCATCCCACCGATAGGCGGGCCATTTTCTACAATCACTGCTGGGGAATTAACATTCCTCGAAGGCCCCTCCATAGCCATCATCGATGGTACGGCATTCGCGATTGGTCCCGGTGCAAAAACAACCAGCAAGGTCATCGACGGCCAGACTCTCAGCATAGGACCGGATGGAATTGGGTTAGTAACTATAATGGTGCGGCCTCTAGGCTCCAGCACGACTAGTGCTACGTCATCAAGGAAACCATCTATACTTAGGGCTCCTTCACAGACGGCGAAATCAACAAAGAAGAGTCTTGCAGTGTTTGATCGGGGAAACGGGAGAGGGGTTGTAGGGGTTCTAGTTGCCATTGGGGTTGTGGCTGTTTTGACATGGGCATGACGAACCACATGGTATTTTTATTTCAGTTCTTAGGCACGACCTCGGATGGTGTGATTGACGGACGGAAGCGATGGCGTTTTGGGCAATGAAAGGGGATTTTTTTCATTTTATTTTATGTCTGTTTAGCCTCCCCCTCCTCCCTCCCTCTATTATCTATTATACCCCGCTAACGCGACGTCGATCTTTTTTTTTTTTTAATTTTTTTTTTCAAGTATTTATTTTAAATCTCCCCTAACTTGAATTTTAAATAATTTTTTTTTTCGGCTTGGCTAAGCTTGTTTCTACAAGGGCTTTTGGGACCGGGGGAAATAAAATAAATAATAAAATAAAAACAGAATTTGGAAGTTATATATATATATATACATATGGCATGTTTTCTCGCGAGAAAGACAGCTGGACAAAATGGCCATGAGCCGCGGCGCAGACTCGACGAACGCAGTCGAACGGGCAAAACGGTTGCGTTCTGGATGAATGTGTGTTCGGTGACGTGCGTGACGTCATTACTCTGTCTGTCTGTCTCTGTCTGTCATGGCGAGTGACGTTTCCTCCGCTGTAAGTATATGTACGGAGTGCATTTTTGAGATTTGACCTCGGGCCGTGGTCAAGTTAACTAGTCCCAATGGGCATGACTAACTAAACTCTGTTGCAGGTCGGCGAGAGACTTATTTTGTTGTTGTGCAGAGTATATGGTAGGGAGGCGGAGTTGTACTAGTACATGCAACTTCTCGTTTGTTGGGGGTTAAGTGGCGTCATGCACAGACAGCCGGAGAGGGGGGGGTTTAAACGATTAGTTGCTGCGGTCGCTGTAACTTGACTTGTAGCCCGGTCTCGGGGGTTGATTGATGGATGGGCTCTGTGTCTGGTTCCGGATGGCTGGGTCTGTTCTTCACGAGGGCAAGAGGGGAAGAGGGGAAGAGGGGATATCTACCGATCGCGGATTGCGGGGGTTGGGTTGGCGGGAAAAGAAGACGAGTTTCTTTGTCGGTCTGCTACTGTGAACTTGACCGGATGCGATGGGATGGGATGGGGGGAACTTGGACTCACTCTGTATACAGAGTTATGTATATGTGTGCAGGCAGAGTTATGGATGATATTGTACAATATTGTACTGAAGATATACAAATTACATACTAAATATATATACTATATACACATGCATAACGCTGTGTGCTGTATTGCCGAACTCCGCCCCAGGCCAAGACACGGCAGAGATCGTGGGGCAAATGAGCGATCGCCAGCCCGACAAGTGGCTTGGATGGGCATTTGCTTGTACTTGCATATACATGTACATACATACCTTCGTGCGTATGGCTGGATGTATGTATATGTATGTACAACACCGCACTGGCTGAGTTGGGTTCTAATCCATGCCGACACCTGTCTGTCCGCCAGCGGATTGGGAGGGGAGGGGAGACTTGGGAAAACCTGTTCCAACCAGAGGAGCTGCCCCCCCACCACTGTCCCACCACTCGCATCGCTGTTTGCGCGGGCTTTCCCCTCGTATCCAGTGAGTGACCGCCTGGAGGCTGAGACAGCCAGGCCTGGCCGAATGCGCGAGCAGGATTGTTCCGTGCAAGGCTCCCGAGAATTGGGGAGAAAAAAAGAAACAAAAAACCAGAGAGGATAGATAGAAATACCCAGCCCTCCGCCCCCCCTTCCCGCTCCTCCCCCGCGATTTTTTGTACGACTCGAAGGACAACTCTCGTTTGTTTCCTCTATACCCCGACTTGATCGCTGCGTACTACGTACACCTACACTCGCTCTAGGTTTTCTCTAGCTGAGCTCCCCCAAAGATGCGGTTGGCGAGCCATGCGGTCGTCGAGGTTCTGTTGGTGGTGTTGATGGTGGCGGGCGTGTCTGCGCATGGTAAGGCTGCATTCTGCTGGGGGGGGGGCGGGCTTTGATGGCTAATATGGGGACGGAGTAGATATGCCGCATTACTCGAATACATCAACTATAACGTGCTCCGGCACCACAACTTTCTTCCCCGACGAGCCTGTGGTCACTAGTACCGTAATATCCTACATCACCGTCACGCTTGAGCCCTCGCAGGTTTACCACCCGACCTGGACGAACCCTCTACCGTTCTGTGAGACTGTGACCGCCTTAGCCTCTCCCGCCCCCCCTAGCGTTACCGCTCCAGTATCCACGGTAAAAACGGCGGCTACATCGACGGTCATCGCGACCAGCAAGCAGGCCGTGACAGTCATAATAACGCCGTCTCCACCGAATTTCTCAGCGACGCCGAAACCTCCGGTGCCAAACGAATCGCCATCAATTGAAACGCCACCGGTCGAATCGCCATCAACTGAAACACCACCGGTCAAACCGTCATCAACTTTCAAACCTGCTGTCGTGACCATTGGTAGTACCCCAATCACCTTGCCGTCCGTCGTCAGTAAAACGACCGTGGTCATAAGCGGGGTAACCATCACCGTGGGCCCCACAGAGGCCATCGCATCAGGGACCACTATTGAGATCCCAGCCCAACCGACAGAAAACCCTCCAGCGCCGTTTACGGGCGGGGCAGCGGGATTCCGGAAAGGTGCTGGTGCTTGGGCAGCATTGGCGGTGGGATTATTAGTGATGTGATTTTTTGATAGTCCAAGTGTTGTCTTTGTTGTTGTTGTTAGTGACGATGGTACGGGCGAAAAAAATCTCGAGCTTTCTTGGTGGTTGGCACACTCTTTTTATATCTCTTATTTTCCATCTCCTAATTATCCCCAATCCAAAGCCGTACTATGTACGTATCTAGTAACTAGTATCTAGTATCTATTGATCTATCTGTCGAGAATAATAAAAATATATATATATATATAATATTCTTTTTTTTTTTTTGTCGGGTCGGGTCGGGGTTATTTATGCGTGGTGTGTTGATGCCCAACATAGACAGCGTTTCTTAGCTGTTCGCGTCCAAGACGGTCCCCTAGGCCCTGCAGAAATGGCGGGTGGGCCAAGAAAGACTGAGAACCGGAGAAGAGGGGAACATTGATCAGCAAGGCAGATACTTGCTTTATTCATTGGTGAGAAGCTAAGGCGTCACGTATACAATCTGAGACTGATAAATGGGCAGAGTTAGACCTAGGAATGAAGGTCTCTGAGCAGGGCATTCATATTAAGGAACTCTGCGGTGCGCGAATAGCTGTGGGGCTACGATTGGCGCATCGCTCGTGGCAAGGGTTGGTTTCCACTGGCCCAAGTCTGTCTGACTTTGATGCTTGATCCAAGCAAGACAAGCTCAAGGTCGTTTGAGCTTACAAAGTCTAAACATGTCAGAGGCCGTGAGGTTTAGGTACTAGCGTACAAGCTTAGATAGCTTTGGGTATGGAAGGGGCCTTGATTAGGGTGGTTAGCAATAATTTTTTCTCTTTTTTTTTTTTCCTTTTTTTGGACTAAATGTACCCAGAGGGGACGGGTCGAGGTGAGGGTGTTTCTTACTGGTAATGCGATCCATACGATTAGAATTCATCGCTAAACTCTTGTACCTTTATATTCAGACGCCCTCGCAGAGATCGTATATCATCATTTCACTTAGACTACACTAGTGCAGTATAACGACGCTGTAGTAGGAAAGGCAGATTTTTCCTGCACACTCCTAAGGATGGATCACTCAAGCCGAGACTTCCTCTCATAGTTGCTGATGGCCACAAAACTCGCACAGGGATTGGAGGCTGTGCTAGCTCGTTCGATACCCTCTTGCACCTTGATCGCTATAGACTCCAGGGTTCCGGTTCGATATCTTCTTGCTCTGCTTGTACCGCTATGCCTTTTGCATTTGACTTTATTTCGGGTTGTTCGTACAGCTTTCGTATATCAAAACCGGAAATGGCAATGAGACGCTAGCCAAAGACCAGTTTGTCGAGCCATAGTACGACAGTAAACTGCTTTTTGCTCGCGGCAGCCTCGCCCGGTTGACGCCGCTTTAAATAGCGAGCTAGGTGATGGCTCACCCCAAGCTCGCGCGAACACATCTCACCATCACCTCTACCTCCATTTATTGCCCTATTCCTCTTACACGATTTGATATCTTCAAATCAGCCTCGCGAGAAGCCCGATGCTCGAGTCGTCATCTTCTAAATTTCTTTTTCCACCTCGTGCGTGGTTGAACTCGGTGGTTGGTGTGCTTGCCTGCTCCCAGAATGAGCGCTTGTTTGTTACAGAGCCTAGGATAGGAAAATGTTCTCTAAGTCACTGCTTCTTCTACTCTACAGAACATTTCTTTCTCCCTTGCTAATATCATATGTCTAGTATCCGAGAGAAGGTTGGGTGTGAGCCAAGGCTATGGAACCAGTATACAGACTAATTTTCTCCAGACCGCGCTCTGACTTGGCTTCGCCTGACCACCAAGATGGAAAAACAAAAACGAGCATATCGTATGATTCGTGAACTTCGGGCGCATGACTGCCTTGCGCTCCACATGCAGTCCACATCTTGCTATCTCTCGAATGGTGGTGTCCGGAACTTTTCTGCAAGCGGGCTGACTTCACAAATAAATCAACAGGTGTCCTCCTAGATCCTCAAAAGGGGTCACCCTCGTCCCTTGGGCATTTCTCTTCCGCTCTTCGAGACCACTCGGATGTGTACCAAAACCTTTTATTTCTAACAGTTCACATCTAGTTTGATCCTACATATTGAGAGATGTATACCACCCCACCGACCCTACTCCCCCGAGCTTTTCCAACAACAACCCATATCTTCCCCCTCAAAACCACCTACACTCCCCCAAGCATTTGCTCCACTGGGGACATAATCACCGCTTCCGTCTACACTTCCATCCTCTTCGGTCCCAGGATCACCTCCACCGCCCTCCATAAATACGGCGGGATCCACTACCTCGCATGGTACGCTGGAATCCCCTCCTGCCTCCCAAAGAAGTTCTACCCCGTCTTCTTCCAGTACGGTAGTTACGCCTCTTATTTCTCCCCCGGTGTGTGTCCAGAATCGTTCACTATTGATGGCGGGGTGGTGGATATGGGGCGTAATGAGAGTGCGGGGGTGTGTTGTCCAGTGGGGTATACGTATCGCTATAATTGGCGGGCGTGTACATTGGGTGATTGCCCGGAGTTGAGTTGGTGTTCGTCGGACTTACGGAGTTCGACGGTTGCGAAGTCGGAGTTGTTTTATACAAATGCGGGGGGGAATCAGTTCACGTCGATTTATAATACGTCCATTGGTCCAGGGGTCGTTTCTGCTCCGGCTATAAAAATCCGGTGGAAACCTTCTGATTTCGAGGACCCCCCGAAGGGTTCGATAAGCAATTCTACTAAGATAACACTCGCGGTGGTTATACCAATCGTGTGGCTTGGGATCGTGTTCGGGGTATTCCTTTTCTTCCGGAGACGAGTGAAGAGAAAGGCAGCCGCAGCCGCAGCAGCAACGAATACGGAGGAGGCACCGCCACCTCAAAATTCCCCCGAATCGAGAACAGACATGGAGACCCCGGAGCCGGAAGTACGAGCAAAGACTCCACCCTCTGGGAAGGACAGAGATAAGGATCAGGACAAGGACGAGGGCCCATTAGTGGCTGTGGCGGCGTTGGAGATGGTAGAACCGACTCTCCGTCTGGGGAATTTATTTTCCGAGATGTAATGACAAGAACAAATGTCATGTATTAAGTATTTCCTCGAAAAAATTCAACGAAAAAAAATCTTCAGAAGGGCAAGAATGGACAAAAAGTTCATCGCAGAACCATTGAAATAAGTATTTATTTATTTATTTATTTTTTTTTTTTTACGAGTATAGTTCGATGTGCGTCAATGAAGTGCAACCCCCCCCCTCTTATATATATATTGCATGAGGAGATTTTTTAATAGCAGTCATGTGTTGAGTTTTTTTTTTTTTTTTTTTTTTTTATCAAAGAAATTTTTTTTTTAGGGGCCGCAAAACACACAACTCAACTTAACTTTATGAGGCCCCCCCCAGTATGTATGTAACCAGCGAAAAAGTGTTTTTCCGCATACAACAACAAATAAAATAAATAAATAAATAAATAAATAAATAAATCCAAAGGACTTTTTCTTCTTCTTCTTCTCCACCTGTTACGTTACAGCAAGCCCTTCCACAGAAAGCAGCGAGAATTTTGGAAGCAAAAAAAAAAAAAAAAAAAAAAAGAACTCAAATTTTTTTTTCTTTTTTTTGCATTATCAGTTTTTTCTACTTGAGCTGTTAACTTGTCGGGATGGGTTTTGAAGGAAAAAAAAGAGAAAATAGCCATATCCTAGCCTACCAATGCCTCTCTCTCTCTCTCTCTCCTCAACTTATGTTGCCCCCCCCTTTTTTTTTATTTTTTTTTTGACAAAGTTGATATTTCATGTAGTAAAGTAATACTTTTTTTTTTTTTTTTAAAATGTCAATCTGGCTTAATAGTGTCTGTCTGGAGCTATGTTATCTCTCTCTCTCTATACCCTCTGCGGGGAGACTGGGGAAATGGGTTGTATGGGGGAGAGAGAGACTGTAGATTTAGCTTTGGGAAGTGGTTCTATTGATCTTTGCGAGATAGTGTTCTGCAGAATAACTTTCACCCTTGTTTGGGTGTGTCGATAAATTTGTTTGTTTTTTTTTTTTTTTTTTTTTTTTTTTTTTTTCTTTTTTTTCTTTTTCTTTTTCTTTATGACTGTGATGTCAAGATGATGAGGATGTGTATAGTCTCAAGTGGGTTGGAAAATTCCAAAGATGATGGTGGTACAAGACTTGGTTTTTTTTTTTTTTTTTTTTTCTGAACAGTACCCCGTAGTGGATGGGAAGATGGAATATATATATACATATTAGGGTGGAGAGGGGTGCTGATTTGGGCTCTCTTCGGTTTTGTACTCGTGAGGTGCTGAGCGATGAGGCAGCGCTTAGGGTCACCTGTAGCAGCAGAACGTCATGGTGGAAACACCTCAAAAAACAGCAGCAACAACTGCCATTTTCGGAGGCCTTTTCATTATGAATACCATATAATATATATATACTCTTCTTTTTTTTTTTTTTCTGTTTTTTCCCTTTGAGACCCCATGCAAAAAACAACCAATTTATTCCCCCGTCCGTTCTACAAGTGTATATATATTTTTTTCTTCCGTTTTTTTTTGTGTCGTTTCGCCCATCCCATGAGGGGGGTGGATCGTAACAGCGCTTGGGTAAGTAAAAAAAAAAAAACCGCGCAAGATGGATGGCAGCAGACGGGGGGGGGGGTGGAGATGCGCCGGCTGTCGGAAGGGAGGGGGTTAGGGGGAAACGTTTAGCATAGTTTTGTGTTTTGTGTAACTATGTGTTTTGTGTTTTGTGTAACTATGTGTTTTGTGTTTTGTGTCGTGTGTTTTGTGTCGTGTGTTTTGTGTGTGGGGTTTTTTTTTTTTTTTGCTTTCGCGGCGGCTGTTTAGGGAGGGGGGGCGCGCGTTAACGCGATTCACGTAGAGAGATATGAGAACGCGAGACGCCCTTTTTTTTTTTGTGTGCATCTGGATTGAATCGAATTGAATCGGATCGCGGGGTTTGGAGAAGGGAGAGTGGAGGAGAAGTGGAGAGGTGAAGGGGGGGTGTGTTTTTGGAGAGAGCGGGTATTTAACCTTTCTTTTTTGTTTTTTTCTTTCTTTCTTTCTTTCTTTCTTCTCCTGCCTCTTTATGCACGTATGTATCGCGGGGGTTGGTTTTGTCTTTTCCGAGGCAAGACGGGTTTTTGGTCTGTTTTTGCTTGGTTTCTTGGTTTCTTGCTTGGTTTCTTGATCTGGGCGTGTGCGCGAACGCGCGGCAGTGATTTTTTGTTTTTGGGGGGAGGGGAGGCCAGCCGTCTATATAATAAGTATGGAGGGGAAGATGGCATCGTCGATTGTGTCAACGGGAATCAATTTGTTTTTCGTTTTTTTTTGGTTGATTGATTGATTGATTGATTGATTGATTTCCTCTAGAGAGGGTATCTTTCTCTTTATTTTATTTTTATTTTATTTTTCAAACAGTCTCGCAATGGACATTACTCTCACCTTCGGTCTCCCGCACGTCAATAAGCGGTTTCCTCATAAGCGGAGGCCTTTCCTCGAGCAAGTCAGGCCCTCGTCGCGGAGAACCTCAGCCTTAAGCAGAGGAACCTTCCGCGACCCGGTCCCAGTTCCTCACTACTTGCCCCCATACCCTGACCACCGCAGCTACCACGGCTCCCACGGGAGGTCCCGGCTGGTCTGCGGAACCGACGCTCCGCTGCACAGGTACAGAGGCGACAGCGGCGTCTACGCCCATCCGGACACGTACAGCGACGGCAGCGACGGCAGCGACTTCCACGTCCCTCGGAGCACGTACAGCGGTGTCTACGTCCCTCGGGACACGTGCGTCCGGCACACGTACAGCGACGGGAGCGACTACACCAGATCTAGCTCCACCTCGTACGGCGGCCGTGAAAATTTCATCTCGGGGCGACGACCTCTAACCGGCGTGTGGTATAGTGGATATTGATATGCAGGTGGTGCTAGAGATTTTTTCATTTTTTCAATTTTTTTTTTTATTCAATGTTGCGGTGCAAGCGTGCGGGGTATCAGTTGATGGAAATTCGTGCTTGGCTGGTCAAGCATCTCCACCCCTTTCTTTTTTTTTTTTTTGATTTCGGGGAAAAAAAAAAGATTGGAGGTGGGGTGGATGGATGGAGTGGAGTGGAGTGGATGAACAAAGGGGTGGTGGTGATGAGGAAAGACCAAAGGGAGGGGCCGGGAGGGGATGATGCTGTTTATCCGCGCGTGCTCGCTGCTCCTGCTAGTTTTGTTTTTTTTTCGAATATACAGACTGAAGTCCCGTGTTTTGTGGCAGATGTTACAGGTGTGTGCAGTTAGCGGGTGTGTGCTTGACTAGGTGAGTGAGGCGAGAGAGGCGTCGTGATATATGAGCCCTGGCCTCGTATCAACCAACCCCTCTTTCCTGGCTAGGCTGTATATCTTTGCTGGGTTCGGGCCTTGTATAAGATAGGACGCGGGCCGGGATATATATAAGCTCTTGTAACGGGCTGGCTACGAATCGATGGGCGAGAGTGCTTGCTCAATTGATGCTGGATACATGAAAAGGGAGGAGAAACGAGACATTTCTGAGCCACAAACCGCTTCTGGGCGGTAGTGGCTCCATCACATTCGCCATGGCGCTGCAATAACAGCAAGGTTTACTCAGTCTTTTCAGCCGGTGCCACGGATTTCTTCTTCACGTATTCGTAGGCGTCCTCGGCATGATGGCCCTCGAAGTTGTAAAGTGGTTTCTTAGTAGCCTTCTTGTTCATCAGGATATAGCGCTTGAACCACCATGGAAGTGCCACGAAGAGTTGATAGCGCATATGCGTGCGGGTTGGTACGGCAACTATGAGGAGAGGGCCGGAATTAGTAAAAAAAAAAAAAAAGCAACCTGGGAAATCGCTGGTGGATGCTTACAGATGTAATCGAGTTCTTCGAGTGTGCGTTGTTTGGTCTCGGGGACAAAGAGGAAGATTAAAACGAATGCGGTGACGTTGAGGCCCCTATAAGTTGTGAAGGGTTAGTTAGCTATTGGCTCGCCAATCGCGCAAAAAGACCGTTTAAGAACGGTAGCTGTAGGGTGTCACTTACGCGTAGAACCCAAAAGCTCCTTGAGGCGTGAGGGCATTTAGCATTCGTGGGAAAGTTATGGATAAGGCCGCTGCCCAAAATAAACACGTCGCTACCGCCCAACTCATACCGACTTCACGGTGGGAAAGCGGGAACACCTCAGCTGAGTAGGTGTACGGCACTGGGCCCTCGCCGGGGGAGTAGAACGCGGCGAACAGGAATACAAACATGGCGATCAAGCCTAGGTGTGCGGGGTTCTCCTCTGGGATGTAGGAGCAGAAGCCTGCGGCCAGTAGGGTCCAGGCCATCTGCGGGAAGGTAAATAGGAGCAACGTGCGGCGTCCATAGGTATCGATGGTCCAAATGGCAGGCCAAGCAAAGACAAAATTCACGAGACCAAAGCCAAACGAAGCTAGTAGCGCCGTTCTCTGGCTAGCGCCGGCATTGACAAAGATTGTGGAGGAGTAGAAAGCGATGATGTTGACTTTTTCCCCCCACCCCCTCAAATGTTAGCCCTTGGACTCTTTTTGTTTTGGTTGGAAAAGGGTAAGGACGTACTTCCGCACATCTGCTGAGCAATCATGACGGTCCACGAAGCTAGTGTAGCGCGGCGAACGCGGGGGATGGTAAATAGCTCGATAAACCGTGTGAAGTAATTGCCTGTTTTGGCGGTTATGTTGCTCTCCTCTACTAGTACGGCGTGTATGTAGTACAAGTCGCGGGCAGCCTGGAGATGCGTATTTCTGAGGCGACAGAGGGATTTGTATGCTTTCTCATAGCGTCCTTTTTTTATATACCAACGGGGTGACTCTGTCTCACTCCATATCGTTTAGTGTGGAAGAGGAATGAAACTTGTGGACAGGGGTGGGAGGGGAGAGGTGTCAGGTGAAGGAAAGAGGGGAAACCCTACCGGGACAAAGGTAAATCCCAATCAGCAACGGTACCGCTGGAATAAACGCAGATCCAAACTGCAACCGCCATGCAATCTTCCCTACTTGATAGACGGCCAGGTTTGCAGCAAACCCCAAGAATATCCCGAAGGCCGTCCACATCTGCCAACACATGACCAGTCCCCCCCGAATATTCGCAGGGACGTTCTCGGCGGCGAATATTGGTACCGTTGAGGCTTTGCAGCCCATGCCAATGCCAAGGAGGAGACGGGTGACGAAGAGCTGCTGCCAGCTCTGCGAAACCCCGCTGCCAATGACCGGGAAGAGACAAAAGATGGCCGAGACGAAGATGGTGCCGCGCCGGCCAAAGAAGAAGTTAAGAGGGTCGGAAGCCCAACACCCTCTATACGCCTGATGGTCAGCACAGGGCCAACACACAAACAACGGCGACTAGACCACTCACAGGAATGCAGAAGAGATGTACGGTGCCGCATTCACAAGTCCAATCAGCCAGCTGTTCCTCTCCGCGTTTGGCACTCCCTTGGGCGTATCCGGGATGCCGAATTCCTGCGGAAACGACAGATTCGCGCCATTCGACCCCGTTTGGTCCCAGCCCCTACACGCCGTTAGGGTTGAGAGAGGAAAATAACTTAGTTCTGCAGGGCCACACCTACTGTACCGCAGCGCCTATCGAACACGTAATAACGGTGAAATACAACGCCCAGGGCTGCTTCCACTTCCTTGTGACCTCCTCTCGGAGCGCGATGCGCTCCTCGGGCTCTAGCTCCTCGATCGTCTCAAAGCCGGCGGGGTCCTGGGCGACGAGTGCGCCCTTGCGGAGGAGGGGCTGGATGTCGGTCATGTTGTGCTCGCGGGCAAACTCATCGACGTTTGCGAGGAGGGTGGCGCGCGGGATGCCATTGAGGGGATTAGGGATGAGGCCGGAGACGTTTTTGCTGAGGCTTACCGAGTGGCGGTGGGAGGATGGCGGGCTTGAATGCCGAGAGTGGCGTTAGTGGGGTTTGATATTGCTTGCTACTGGGCTTAGAAGGGGAGGATTTACGCATGTTCAATCTCCTCCTCCTCCTTCTTGTGATCTGGCACGACGGGATCCATTTTGTCGCCCCCTTTGGCTGCGTTCTCCTTTTTTGGGGAAACTCTCCCTGTCTCGTGGCCGTCGTTACCTGTTGGTGGATTCCAATCGCTGGCCAGTCTCGACGAGCGGAGGTGGGGATTTCTCCTTGTATCGAGGTGTGATTCGCGCTAGGAGGAACCGGGGGGGAAGAAGGGAGAATAAGATTGTGCAACTAGGAGTCGCAGTGACGTCTGCGACGGAACGAGAGGGAGGAGGAAATAGATATATAGGGCCCATGGAGCGGCGCACTCGCACCCCGCCTCCGGGATAATAGGGTAGGTAGACTACCACTACTACATGTGGGGTTCCACCAAATGAGAATATAACTTCCCCCGGCTTCGCGCGTGTGTGTATGTGCATGATTGCGTGCGTGACTGCATACGGGAGTGGGCCTGGTCTCCATCTGCGTTGATAGTTATTGTGCTAGTAGGCCAATGCCAGCCTTATCCGGCCTGGGAGAAGGGAACAGAACAGGGAGAGAGGCCGGCCTGCCTTGCCAAACAGCCTCGCTGCGATGGGTTGCGTTGCATGTCACACACAACATGATACACTCGCACCTGCCAAGATGTAACGGCGGGAACGGATCTTCTCCTCGTTCGGCGGGATGGGCGTTGAGCTGCAGCAGCGCCATGTATGTGGCGTCAGGGATTGTTTATTGATGGTGCGTCCTAGTTGAGGGCGGATTAGCGGCTAGCCTGTGAGTCGCGGAGTCGTTTTTCGATGGGGAATATTGATTATTGATTGTCCACGTTCGGTGCCGGTCTGCGCCAACCAGCGGCAGGGGATCACAGAGAGGCTGATGCGGGAATTAGAAACGGTCGATGCACATTGCACCTTCCTTCCTCTTTGGTCCAGCCTGGGCTTGGGTAGATGGGGTTACAGCTATCCATCCATCAATCACTGGCCCGGGAATGCAGACGACGCCGCATGAGACAGCACGCGTGTGCATCGTATGCATCGTACGTACTCTGCACAAGTCCAATATATACATAATACATGCTATCTAGTGCGCGACCGGCAAGGCATTCTCACGCCGCGATGGGAGTGCGTGCGTGGCGTATTTCGCTTGTTCTGAGTGAGAGGCGTTTTTGTGCGGCTCTGAGGGCAGACAGACCCTCGCATCTCCTTCTGCTGGGGCTGCCAGCTGCCAGATTCGGGCTTCACGAGGAGCCCGGCTAAGGGACAGATCAAATGCCGATCGACGCCATATCTTCCGGCCACTCCGGCGAGGTTGACGTTAGGTACGGTACAATACGTGGCGGTCGCTGCGAGGACGGGGCGTGCCTTATTAGCTTGGCGATCGTTTCTTGCTTCGGGTTGGGACAGGCTGAGGTGAGGTAAGAGATGAGGTGAGGGGACGTGTTAGTGTGACGGTGCGAAACTGCGAAACAACAGCATTTCGGCAATTCTGTCTAGACAACCGCGACTGGCGTCATAGGCCCTGAACTCAAGTTGATCCTCCTTTCATTCTTCGCCTTCAGACATCGCACATGGAGCTCACTGCTAAACCCGGTGCGCGTCTATCCTCAATTCCCTCACTAAGAGCCTGGTGACTGGCGATTGTATGGGGGGTTAGCTTCAGAGGCATTGGAAGTGAGTAAAATGATTCATGTTTGCGATTTGCTTGTCGTTCTGCCCCTATCAGCAGAACGACACCATGTAAACTCTGCCGATGCGCGCAAACTAGAACCTAAGTGGAGGGCGGTTATTGGGCGCCAGAGTTGCGCTCTCCGTTCAGCGGTATTTGTTGCAGTATGCGTGTAGGATAGATGTCTTGATTGCTTGCATAGTTCTAAAGTTACAAGTTGAGACGGGCGCGAGAAAAGACTTTCGCCCGCTAAGAACCCGGGACGGCAGTATAGGGGCAGCGCGGCGCAATTTTGCTGACCCCTGTTTGCTCCCACGGAAAAAGTCTCGGTCCGCTACCACGATTTACGTGTGGATATCCAACGGTATTTACGACACTCTCCCCCTTCTCTTTCCCCTCATTCTATGTTTCCTCTTCCTCCGTTAACCAGTCTCAACTCCCAGCCATATTCCGGAGTCTCCTTTGCTCGGCTCAACAATCTTGCATGCAGACTACCCGAGGATTGCGTCGCGAGTTGCTGTAGGCTAGCCGGCCTCTGCCGCCCGTGATTGCACGCAATAAGCACCAGCTGAGCATGAGTTGGGTTTACTCGCTGGCCCGAATGTGACTAGTGTTGCGCTGTGCTGGGGGAGGAAGGCCAACCTCCAAGTTTGAGCTCTGATTCGAACTCATACTCAGGCTATTGGACTGGTAGGTGGCTGACGCTGGAGAGGAATGGGCTTGTTGAGGGTGTTGGTGTGTGATCTCACCGCAGTTCAATAGTCAAAACACAATTTCGATAACCATCCTCAATGATTAAGCTGGAAGGCTGGCTTCCCCGCGGTATGGCTGCGGAGACAGCGCTTAGTCTAGCTTTTCTTGACTGCGCTCTGGCCCAGAGCGGATTTTGTTGAAAGGTGCGGTGCTCGACCGCGACGGATAGGGCCAGGCCTCATGCAACTAATTGACACGTAGTGCTAGTAGCGAATGGGTTGATTTCATAAACGCAAGTGGTGCGATTGGGTAGAGAGAAGGTAGGTAACCAGCAGTCACAGCGTAGTCGCAAAGTTAGGGTACCAGACCGCGGGCAGAAAGTGACTCGATTGGACCATCTATTGATTCTAGCTACCCTCTGTGCCGTTTGTATATAAACGGCCGGAGACCTGATACCATGGCCCGAGACCAATATGAATTGATCCTGCACATCATGCTTGCAGCATGTGCAATGGGTTGGACCCCTATACCCTGAGAGTGCTCTTTCGAGCGTTCTATGCCTTGAGGCATTATGCTTAGATCTGTCTCTTAGCAGTGTTCGAGCGATGTGCTATGGCAATGCTATGGACGTCGACAATGCATAACACAACAATAAGTACTATGGCGTGACAAAAGTTTTAGTAGATATAGCGGGCTCAGGAAGGTGGGAAAAAAAAACCTCCCCATCTGGCTATCTGCACACACCCACCATACCTCCAAAATAGAGGGACCAGTTGATGCGGAATTCTCCTTATACCGGCTATATGCCGGGCTTGCCCCAAGCTGCGCTATATTCCCAGGGATGCTCCTCATTTACTGGGATGGCTTTACATTCCCGGGGGCGGCTCCCGACAATACTGATGGGTCTGGAGTTCCTGGCTCCCCCCTTGATATGTAAAAGTATGTGTAATCCGAGGGATTTAATCATCACGATAGGAAATTTCTCCTCCAGCCTCAAGCCATAGTCCTAGTGCAAGAACTATTTGGCAAAACTGATCGAATTCCTTGGTCTTGGTCAAGTCAAACAGACCGCAATCAGTCAGTGCTAGAAATGTGTTGATGTTCATCGTATCCTCTACTTTTCCAGTCTTGAGAAACTGATAGTATTCTGGCAAGCACGTAGTTAGGATTAGACCGGCCTTGCGGTCGGCGATATAGATGACGGGGAATCTGAAGGGGGATAAAAATTTAATTGGTTTTGTTATATTTCATAAGAGTTTTGGGTTCATACATAGTTGAAGTCTTGTGAGTTGGATCAGGTATGCCCCTCCGGTGAATCATTCCAATGATCTGAGAAGCGAATTGAGCGTACTCATTGTCTCCTAGCTTCGGCAGTTTTTTTGCCTAGATAGGACAGTCAGTATACGGTGTCATATTTCCCCTCGAGCCTAGTGCAAAGGTTACCTCAACACTTGCATATGCAATTTCTGGCTCCTTTCGCACTGAACTACCACTGCATTCAGACTGTGCTTCATGGATTATAGTTCCATCGTTTTTGGTCGTACAGCTGGTGCGGGGTGTTGAAATTTCAAAGGTATCCTGTACAAAGGATGGCGATAAGATGATTTTCGTTTGAGGCAGACAGAACCAGAGGCCTTGTAACAGATTTAAGATCACAGCGTTTGCACGGGGTTCG
Organism: Geoglossum cookeanum; assembly: GCA_021527025.2. NCBI lineage: Eukaryota > Fungi > Ascomycota > Geoglossomycetes > Geoglossales > Geoglossaceae > Geoglossum > Geoglossum cookeanum. Next base: position 351,137 of record JAJDFF020000002.1, read on the forward strand.
CCCTTAGGTTCATGCATCTGAGCAACTTCTGCATCTGAGGTATTTGTCTCCAACGTAAGCCCAGACGAGTCCACATCGAGCCGTTCAAGCGTATTTGAATCGCCTTTATCGCCAATAGTACTATTTGGCGTTTCTATGCTAGTACTCAACCCCAGTGCCTTTGTCTGGCTCCTCGACTGGCGGGTTGGAATGGACTCCTCTTGCTCTGAAACGAGGTGCTTGAGATTTACCAAAAAGTTCGCAAAGACGCCAGTACCAGCTAAATCATAACGAGGAGCCTCCCTAAGTTTAAGTGTTCCTGATGTCGATAGAAAATCTTTTGCTTTTTGGAATTCTTTGAAGCCCTGTAGGAGACTATCGGATTGGTTTCGTATATAAGACACGGTCACACGCTAAGTTTATATTCGAGCATAAGATAATACTCGGGCGTGTTAACACGCTTCCAACAATAACCACGTCAAATCTTATCAAAAGCCTCTTGAGACCTTGATTGGTTTATCGGTAGATATACTGGAAAAAACAATACAGCTGATAAATGATTTAATTACCTTCAAAAGCCTACTGTGTAGACCGATGGAGGATATGTATCGAGGCAAATCTCGCATAGAAACATTACTAAGCACTCTCTCTACGCTTACTGACATCAACCTCAAGTCACCAACCTCTGGTCATCAACTTCCGAACTTTCTATCACTATGACACTATCGCCAATCGATCGTCTCATTGCATTAACGGAAGATGGTGCGGGACTAAATATAGATGATTTCAGACTTCGTTTTGAGACTGGACCCTATCTTGTGATGGAAGCCTCCCCCATTGTCCTCAAGTTTCTGGCCGGGCCGGTAGAAAGTTCTGAGCTCTCGTCCATACTCGAAACCCTAAAGCGGACTAGAGGTGGCAGCTTATTGGGCTACGACTTAGGTACCCCAGGCGAATCACTACCTGACCTTTTAGCGGGCTGGATATCTGATGTGGAAGATTATTTCGTGGAGGGTGGTCTGACGGAGGGTGATCTCGAGCCCTTTGAATTTAACGAGTTAGATACCTATAACCCTGCAGAGAGGTCTGCTAGAGCTGATATCTCGGTTGTCCCTATAGTCAACCATCCCCAAAATACATGCCCAACCGAATCGATGCCGTTCCCAGCCTTACTCTGGGGATCTCCTACGGCAACTCCGCCTTTTGTTGGGGAATCTTGTTGGAGAGACGCTCACATGATGTCCTGTCCGCTGCGGAGGTACTGGCGGCAATTACATTAGCAAGAATTCCGTTTAAGCGTGACAACTCCTTCAGCGAATTTCCTGTAGGAAGCTCCAGCAGTTGGGTCCCTAGTGGTGTCGCTAACCATGAGAGCCAAAAGGTCCATATCTTGGTTATCGGTGACCAGAACGTGCGAATCTTGCATGCCACGCTCTCTCGGTCCTGGCTACGTTTCATCGCCGGCAAGAGTACAGGTTCTAACGTCCCTAGAGTCACATTTACTATGTCAGATCCTGTTTCGTTGCTTGACTTATGTAACAGGGAACCCATGGCAAAGCTCATAACGACGATGTTGTGCGGATGGGGGCCTGGCACCAATAAGAACTCACTGGGAATCTCTTGACTTTGGTGGTCACTAAGCCTTTATAGAGATACAACATGTTCCCTCCCAAGGCGTCCTTGCCGCGGCATATGGTGTCCGTGCTCTTTCGAGGGATTCCCGTCAGACATTGATTTACTTTTCCTTCAGGGGTGCGGCTATTTAGTGGTCTTGTAGAGAGAGGCTTAGCGTGCGTGTTCTATTTCTTTTGTATTAAATCGTCCGCTGCTTTAATATTCACATAATTTTGTTTGCCTAATATTTGCTAGGAAATTGATATCGCAGCACTATTATGAAACAGCGTGCCTATTTTTGTGAGTCTCGGCTTATTTACAGGTGCCATGGGGGGCTTTATACAACACTGATGGGAACTCTATTCTAAACCCCTTTCCTGCCTCGACGAGGAAATTGCAGCGACAGGCAGAAGTGCGCCCCCGGGATATGCGATACCCCAGGGTCTATGCAGCAACGGGACCACACCCCCATCAACCCGCCATCTAACACCATAGATCTCAGGTTTGGTCCCAAGTAGACGGTTAGTATCGCCAGTAGCAATGTAGCCGCCAAGTGGCCCCGTTAGCTTGGTAGCGATACTGTTGGATAGTGATGTCGTCATGAGCAAGTAGCGACGGACCATTGTCGCGGCAATAGGATTGCCGGAGCTGAGCTGAGACCTACACGAGCATTAAGGTTCGTGATATGAACCTTCTCACCCGTGGTGGCCTCCGATGGTATGGTGGCCTTCTGGGCCGTGGTGGCCTCCCAGGCCGTGGCGGCCTCTGAAGCCATGGAAGCCTCCGGAGGACGTCTATATGTGGAGGCAGTGCCTCGTAGCTAGAATTAGTAGAATTGAATTGAATTAAATCTATCGTCTACTCTAAAGCCTTAGCTACCGCTCAACCTGTCTCTCGCAACCGCTCTTATCCAACAGATACATCCGTATCCCTGATTACTTAACCGGCTAGGATGGATAGACGTAGAAGCCGTAGAAAAGCAATAGCAAGTACCTAGAAGCTGACCGAGCAGAGCGAGGCAGAAAGTGTAAGTAAGATATTTAAAAAGTATTGGAAGAGCTGGTTAGCTCATACCTGCGAGAGCATTGGCGCGCACGTCCTTTTGACCCCTTTTATCGCGACCTTGTTTTCACTTCACAGTTTCCAGCTATGGCCCATTGCCTAGAACATGAGGCGGGAATTACGCCCTTTGACTTTTCTTTATATATAGATAGCTACGAAGAACGCTAGCAGCATGCCTGCCTGCAGCCAGACTTTTTTTTTTTTTTCTTCTTTATGATGAGGCCCAGCCCATAAGAATATATCTATCTAGCCTTTGAGTCGCAGAACGGTAGACGAATCTGAATATATCGTTCCCACAGTTCCGCCAAAAAGGCCTTGGAGAGAGAGATCTAGTCGTCGGGAACCCTTTCGGTAGGGAACTATCGTCAAAGCTTGGGGGTGATGAGGAGAGAGGGTATGAACGGTGTGGGCTTCGCTCTCGTGTAGTAAATATAGTAGTTGCTTTTAAATAGAAGGCTCGCTCGGTGCTGCTGTCTGTCGCATATCCCGGGGCGTAGACTAGTGCTGAAAATACGCGTGTTCTTTAAGAGCAGTACAACCATCCGCCCCGCTAGGAAGCCCCCCCCCCCCCCGAACCACATTACATTCTTGCAGCGCAACTCGACTGCATAATAATAATAATAATAATAATAATAATAATAATACTCATCAGTAGATAATGATGGCCCCGGCGTGTTTGTCGCCGTGCTACCAAAAAAAAAAAAAAAAAAAAAAAACTAGTCCAAGTCAGGGGGCTCATTCAATAACCACACGTCCTCTCTTATCCAGCAGACAGGAAGGAAGGATAGATATCCCCGCCTTTTCCTCTGATATGCGATATACAAATACCCCCACCCACCCCCCCCCCCCCCCCCCCCCCCCCCCACCCCCCAAAACAAAAAAAAAAAAAAAAAAAAAACCCACACCAACCCCTCTTTTTGGGGGATGTGAAAACCCAAGTTCTCCTTCTCGTACCTCCGCTCGGAAGCTACTTATCATATTACCCCGGCCCCGGGCCGCACAGCTCGATTCCTGGAGAAGCGCCTTATCGGTTTCGTGTTGTGTGTGTGCGTCGTCGTCGTCGTCGTCGTCGTCGTCGTCGTCGGCAGCCGGGATAATTAATCAGGTTGTGGCAACCGGAGGACGGAGAACTGCATGTCAACCCCACCACTACCACCACCACCACCACCACCACCACGGGGCTGTCGAGATGGATAGTCTTTCCTTGCGCAAACCCCAGGGATGCGTTCCAGCTTCAAACCCCCTCGTGGATGATTTTTGGCCCGTCCTGGTTCTGGGTCGCACATGGCCTTCCCTTTCTTTCTCTCCACCCCGACTAGATAACCCCTCCTGTTGTTTGCCATGCAGGCCTGCTGCACCACCAGGCAAGAGCTTTCTTTTCTTTCACCACCTCCACGCCATGCAGATAGATAAATAAAACAAAAACAAAAAAAAAACAAGGCCTATTATCCAAAAGCAGACGAGACAGCGGGGGGGGTGGGGGGTTCTTGGCTATTTTTTCTACATTTGGATCGTAATCGTATCGTAATCGTATCTGTAGATCGGATCGTGCTTGCCGCTTACTTTGTTTTTTTTATTTAATTTTTTCTTTTCGCTCGAGACTTGTGGCTTAGAGTTTTTTGCTTCGCCCCGGGGTTTTCTATTTATTCCCACGCGAACAAGTAAAGAGCTAGCTAGTTGCTAAGGAACAAAAGGGTTTTTTTTTTTGGTGGACGGACTGCACAAACTTAAAAAGTATAATTAGATGTGTGAAATGCGGGGGGCTGGATGGAGGATTTTAATTCGAGATATGACTGCAGATTGTAAATGTACTGTACTGTACTGTACTGTACTTGTACAATAAATAATAGTACGAGTATGTATATGTATGTATGTATGTATGTATGTATGTATGTAGACTTGGGAAGGGTGGGGGTAAAAGTCTCTGCCCAGCGACCGCGCAACCGAATGTGTGTGGGTTGGGTTGGGTTGGGCTTGGTTGGGCTGGGTTGGGTTGGGTTGCTGGGCTGGGCAGCGGGACTTACTTATTACCCTTGCTTCCCAGCTCCAGCTGAAGAAGAAGTTGTTTCCCTGTTTCTGTCGGTTAGGGCTGGTCAAATAGCCGAAAAGCCTTGGGTAAACCGGGTGTGCACGCACGCACGCACGCACGCACGCACTCACTCACTCACTCACAGGTATATTTTGTTTGATTGTCGGGTACTTGGATATACATTATAGATGGATATGGATATGGATATGGATCTGGATAGGGATAGGATACGGGATGGGGACGCTGCTGTTATTATTCTATTCTATTTATTCCAACGTATCTTATATCTTAGTTTATCTATCCATCTAGTTAGCCACTAGTAAAAGAAAAGCTGAATAGCAAGTCATCATAATAACTATAATTATCATGAAGTGGCGGCGGAGTCTTGCACACCCGAGACCCCATTCAGCCCCAACCCAACAAAAACAACAACAACGCCTTGTTCAGTCGGTCTCTCTGCACTGCCATAAGCCACAAGTAGAGTACATATACATACATACATGCATTAGCTCGAGAAAGAAACTCTGAGCTTCGCAACTCTTGGTGCGATTAGGTTTGTGGTGGCGTCCGGTTTGATCCGGGAGAGCGGCAGTCCAAGACTGACCAAGAAAAACCAAGAAAACGCCCGAGCTGCGCCGACCGAGACAAGCTTCTCTTGGGTGTGCGTGTGTGTGTGTACCATAGTATGTGTGCGCGCATGTTTCGCCCCCCTCTTTCCGATATTCCGGGCGGCCGATCTCGTCGTCTTTTGTTGTCCCTGCCGCAATTGACGCATTGCAGAATGGGGATGCAAGAGAGAGAGAGAGTGTGTGTGTGTGTGTGTGTGCGTGTGTGTATATGTGTATATGTGTAATAAGAATGCTATGTACCCGACGGCATTGTATTTGGAATTTTGGGGCCGGTAACGTAGCAGCAGCAGGTCGGAGCAAAAAGCAAGAGAGGGAAAGAAGAAGCTTTGGCTTTGGCGGTGGCGGTCGTCGCACGGTTTCATGCGCAGGAACGAACGGTGCGGGGGCGTTTTGGCGCGTGCAGCGAGCGAGCCAGTGAAGTGACAAGTACTGTGTAGAGTTACGTGTCCCCCCGCCTATACTAGTAGTAGTAGTAGTCTAGTTACATAGTTTTGGTCTGTGAAAAACGGGGCTGGGTGGGTTCCATTCCTTTCCTCACACTGCGCATGCGTGCGTGCGTGCAGAAGAACAACTGTGCGACGTGAACGCACAGAAGAAAGAAAAACAAAACAAACAAAACGAACGCGCGGCAAGAGACAGGACAGACAGCGCATCCCATCCAGATTGACCGTGCAGCCAGCCAGTCTGCCTCTCTCTGTCTCTGTCTCTGTCTCTGTCTCTCTCTCTCTCTCTCCAGCCCCATCGATGATGCGGCGGCAGTCTCCGCTTCGCTGGGCTGTTGTTTCCGGAGCGCGGACTAGGGCGGACTGGGGGGCCCGACTTCGGCTCCCCACCCGCCGTCGGACACGCATCCGCACCGCACCCGGGCCCCAACTGACTTGACACACTGACAGACAGACAGACATCCACACGGACCTGCCCTGCCCTGACCTGATCTGACTGCTCACGGATCACGGATCACGGATGCCTGGGCGCGCTGGTGCGGCTCTCTTCCTGAACTGGCCGTCGACTTCTGCTCTTCACGCCTAAATTAGTCGTAGCACGGAAGTCTATCTGTCCATACATAGCATACATAGTCATACTAGTAAGTAGTCCGAGATTCTACCAGCGCAGCCTGCCTGCCGCGCATGCTCCCGTACTACATACAGCGACAAACAGCGAGAACGACAGCATCCATTCCCACAAAGTGGGACGCGTAACTTCTCCGCGCCAGCACGAACATGGGGGGGGGGGGGGGGAATGCTGAATTTGTGATGTCTTTGCTGGTGGGGTAAGGCTACCCGCCCGGTTCGTTCACTTTGTCAATCAATCCACAATCAAAAAATTTCCGCAATCAAATATCTATCCCACAGTTCAGTCAGCCCATTCCACGGCACATTGCAATTTGCACATGCTCCATGCTCCATGCTCCATGCTCCATGCTCCATGCTCCCTTGCTCCCTTGCGCTACATACGTAGTGCAGCAACAGCAGCAGCAGAAGCAGCAGCAATAGTAGTAGTACCAAACTACTATGGAATGTAGTACGCACACGACAACAACACCCCCGTATTATCTATCCTGTATCCAGCCTAGTTTCTACCCGCCCATCGCCTTCCCGGGAAGAAAAACAAAACGAACGCGTAGTCCCAGCCCCCGCCAAGCCCCGCCCACCGCTCCATCATCGCCCAGCCGCTTCCGTGTGATTTCCCTTTCCCGACCGGGCCCTGAGGCGCTGTGAATGCCTTAGCGGCCGTGGAATTGTTTCGTTCCTTCAGCTCCTGTGGGCCCCCCCCGGTTCCTCCTATCCCCGGGTAGTGAAGATGTGCGGAGGGGAGGGGGGGTTATAAGCTCCGCCGGCCGTCCTGTCGAGGCTTTTTTTTTTTTTAAATCCCCCCCTTCATCCTACCTGTCTCCATCTACACGCAACACGCAACACCAACACTCCTCTCTCTGCTCTCTTCTACCGACAACTAGACGCTCGTTTTCTTAGAGAAACATCAACCCCATTCTACCATGTACTTCCGAAGCACTCTCGTTTGCGCCCTCGTGGCTGCAACCTCCACCGTCTTCGCTGCGCCTGAGCCCGAAAAGGTCGAAGCCCGCAACTTCCCCGGCGGTCCCTTCCCAAGTGACTTCGGACATGCCATCGCCTCATTAGTCCCTACGAGCGTCTGGGCCGACCCGAGCGCTGTCTCGTCCGCCGTCTCCGCCATCCACGCCGGAAACTACCCTTCGTGGTATACTTCGTTGCCGTCCGACGCAAAGAGCTACCTCAGTAGCTGGGAGGACAAATGGTCGAGTGGCTCCTGGCCGACCGACTGGGCGTCTGATTGGTCTTCTGGCTCGTGGCCAACTGATTGGTCGTCTGGCTCCTGGGACTCTTCGGCTTGGTCGAGTGCCACTGCCTACCCAACCGCGAGTGTCACGAATGGCACGACGAACAAGATCTTGCCGACTGCTTCGGCTCCATTTATTACCGCCAACTTCGCTGCCCGACCGACCGCTATGATCGGTGCCAGCTTTGCCGGCGTCGTTGGTGTGTTGGGCGCCGCCCTCGTCTTGTAGATGGGATATTGAGATGATGGATGAGTGACGGAAGGGCAGGGAAACGAAAACTGAATCACTGGTATCGTGGTGGGACGGGCGTTGTGTAATTAGAGCACTGCTGCTGCGTCACAGGATATGATGGTTCTCTATAATGTCCGCATTTTTTTTCCTTTCTCTTTCGTCATGGTGTCCCCTCTATAGGGGATATCCAGTCGGCTGGGTTTTTTCTTTTGGGAGTCTGCATCCTATTATCAACCCTAAGCTCGTCCTACTCGAAGGTCTGATTTTTTTTTCATAACACCAGGCTTTAGACTTAGGTTTTAATCAACGGAATTATTTTTGTGTTTTTTTTGAAAAATTTTAGGGGTCATGAGTTCAGATTCTATAGTTTTCCCGTTGGGCTAGTGTTGAAATGTTTATAAAGGGCGGCAGTCCATTCCGTACACTGATTTCGACGCCGATCTGTATCTGCTGACACTCCACCTCCCCAAATAATTCAATAGGCTGTATGTATCTAATAATATCCACCTATCTACTCCCTAAGCGCTAGGGTCGTATCTCACCTTATCAAGACCCGCCTAACCAAGTACATATGTACTCGGGGTCAAGGGTAAGTATTTGGCCCGTGCACATCACTATTGGGATGGAGGGGGCCAGAGACTTATCCCCACACCCTAGTACATAGAAGCCGAGTAGCCAGTCACGTTACATGTGGATGTCTTTGAAAGACCCCAGCATGTACGTCTATCTAGGTTGCTACACCGGTAGACAGCATAACTCCTCCCGGGGTAATTTACATATACTACTGGGTTAAACATCACTGTGGAGTGCACTCGCGCGCCCTGGGGGGGGTCGTGCTGGAGACGGTGTGTGTAATATAGGCAGCTCTTGGTCATGAGTGTGCATAGCTGCTAGCGGGGTGGCTGGGACGGTCATATGAATCAATCAATCGTGGTGTGCTCTCGCTGTCGTCTGAGTGGTCGCTCGACGCCTAGGTCCGGTACTACTACACGCTCTTATGTCGTAGCCCTATGATGGTGCGGCCACTCCTGCTTACCGATATCTAGTTGGGAACTCAACCTAATCTGCTGACGTGGATTTGGGAGGTCGGGTGAGGCGTAGCCTTCATAGAATATATCGACTGAGATTTATAAAACTAATGCACGATTGGGGTATGAAGAATACAAGCATTGGTGGAGCGTGGGGCTGCTGTAGGTGCTGGTTTCTATTATTCTAGTAGGTAGAGTGCTATAGCACCAGTACTTACACATGCCTCTACAGTGCCTCCGAAGAAGACATGAACTACACACTAGATAAAATTGAGCCATTGTCCGTAGAGCTGTTTATCCTGAGCAGAGAACATGTTGTGTTGGAAGCGTGTTAACACGCTCGAGCATTACTCTATGCTCATAGATAAACTTAGCGTGTGACCGTGTTTATATCGGCACACACACATTCTATTAGCTAGCCTCAATTCAATTACATCTACCTACTCCGTCCATCGTTCCAACAGGTTGCCGCAATGGAGCCCTACGCAATTAGCATAGGGGCCTAGCCCCCAAAAACCGGGAGTATAGCGATACCGGCGCCCAACAACTGAGCCTACTTCACTCTTGGATCAAAGTCACCCCATTCCCAAGACAAAACAAGAAAGGGCTGTGTTGTGCCTTATGACTCAGGTATGACGTCCCAAAAATTCCCCCATACCTCTGGCCATCTCTTCAACAGCTCCTTCTCCCACCAGCCCAAAATATCTTCCGGCATGGTCCTGGGAAAGCCAGCCGGCAAGAGTATGCCGCGTGGCTCTGCCTCCCAGTAGATCTGTCTCTGTACTTCCGAGGGGTCCGAGAAGGGATCCGGTGGGTTGGCAGTATCACGGGTTTCGACCACACACCTCCACGCATGCCTCTCTTCCGTCTCCTCTAGCAAGGCTTCCGCCCGATACTCATTCCTGGGGCCTAACCCAACTGCCCGCTTCAAACTGCCTATTGGGCCGACCCTTTCAACGATTCCTGGGCCTCCTAGATTAATCCGTGTTCGCACAGAGGCGTGAATGTGTTCCCCCGTGTTTCGGAGAGCCGGGGTTGTGTCGGATATGGCACCGGTGAAGGGTTCGGCCTGACGGTATTGACCAGGAGTACGGACGCTGTGGTCGCCGGCGATAGCGTACATGGGGGAATTGTGGCTAGTATCGATCTTGCCTTTTCCGGATTGTTAGGGGGATCTAGTCCGCGGCGACGAGAGATGAGGGGTCGCTCACCAAATGACCATATAGTCGGCTGATCCGAGTGACCAAACTGCTCCTCCTTCATCCTAGTGGCTTCCCACTGCCCAAACACATAGTCCTCGTCAAAGTCCAACATACCGTCTAACTGGCTCAACATCCAAGCCAATGTGATATCAGCAAGGTGTTGATCATCCATGCCCCCGCCGATATTAGAATGTACACCCGGGAACCAGGTCTGCTTTAGTACCTATTGCAGGCGGTGTTAGCAAGCATCCAAACTGTCCCTGGATTGACTCGAGCGGAAGTGGGGGACACCTACAGTCTTCGAACCTGGCGGCAACTCCCACAAAGCCGGCGGAAACGACCACCTCATCTCATCGAGCGCAAGTGCCTGAAATGCGTACTCAATGTGGATATTGTCCAGCTTGGTATCGTAGAAGAGCAGCTCTTTGTTTGAGGGGAACGGGAGATGCAGTTTGTCAATCCATGAAACAGTCGGAATCCCCAACGACCCAACCGTATCCCACACTGCGACTGCTTTAATCGGTATATTTGGCCTCGTCAGACCCAGCTCCACCAGCTTGTCATGATATAGCTTCTTTCCAGCCGGGTCCCCCATGCTCGGCTTTCCCTTAAAGGGCCTATCTGGGAAAGGCGATTTATACCTTGACCCTAGCTGCGCATTTTCATAGTCCTTGAAGATCTCGTAGAAATAATCCATTCCCTTGCGCGTCAGGAGGCCAACATACCCGATAAACCCGGCTATGCTCCGCGCGGTGAAGGCGCCTCGAGAAAACCCAAGCAGAAATATCTCGTCCTTCGCGGGGTTGCTGGGTGAGGGTTCGCGATAGTTGTTTGCAACGAAGGCATAGGCTTCGCGGATATGCTCAGACAGACCCAGGCCGGTGCCCCCGCCGACAAAACGATCCCAGAGACCAATGCCAGTACCCACTCCGGCTTGATAGTACTTTATTTGCGAGATATACTCATCACCGCCAGCCCCAGTGCCGAGGCCGCCCGGCCGCTTCTTGACGCCCTCAGGTTTGAGAGCCCGCACAAAGCGGGTCACATTGGAGGGGACTTGGAGAATGCCGGTTTTGGGGTCGTAGCCGTTGTCAGAGTCCATCCATGTTCCTGCGTCGGGCACAAAGTTCGACTCAGCCAATCACGAGGGGATAACGAGATGCGACTTTACAGTGACCTACCATCGCAACAAACGATGATTCTCTTCTGGTGGGTGTGCGACATCCTGCCCCGAGTCTCGAGCTGGCGCCTCGCCAAGGTCGTGGCTTGATCTACAGGAAACCGGAAAACACAGGCAGCAGCCCGAACGGCAGCGAGAGCGCAGGCAAAACTCCGGAGCAGGTAGGAAGTAGAGCTTGCCAGGGCAGCGGGCGGGAGAGCGGGGCTGAGGGCGAGAACAGCATTCATTTAAAGCGCAGGCATTTAGTTGGCGCGGGGCACAGCTAAGCTGATCACCCCGCGCGTTGGGCTGCATGGTTTGGCCAATGCAGTTTGCGTCTGCGGGCTGTACAGTGTCCGCAGTGGCTGGCTGGAGGTCTGAGGATGAGCGCGCGGGAGAGTCGTGGCGTGGGCAGCCGACCACACAGAACCCCTGGTCACGAAGGATCAGCCACGCAAGGGAGATTTTGTTTTTCTGCCCTTACACATGACCGTCGAGAGTAATTGGGCAGGTATTCTGGTGTGCTCGACATCTACACTGTAATCCTATTATTCGAACCTATATGGTCCGTGCTGTCGCGCAAGACCCTCGTCTTCCATCATAATACAACCCGCCGAAATACCATGGGACTGACGGATCTACTGTAGGTCTTTGGCCCAAGTACACTTAGGCAAGTCTGGGCTTACAGGTCCTGCCGCTTGCTGGCATCGCGCAGATCTGGGTTTGTAATTTTCCGGGATTGCTCAAACCACTGAATCTAGCGTGGGCCATCATCTTCTGGCCGAGCGGGGTGTCTTGGCCAGCGGGGATCAAGTCTTCTGGGAATACAGGGTGCCGCGTTAGATATAACTGCCTGGGGTTTTCGCTTGGGTGGGGTAGGTCGTTGCTTACCGGGCCCGCTCATGTGGCTCCAGTTATCACCACGGTGGGCAGTGTTGAGTTCGTCCTTCGAGAGAGCATTTGAGTCTGAGACTATGTCGCAGAATTTCGTGTTCTTAATATGGAAAACAGCGTGCTTTGCTGTACCGAAATAAAGCTTCGGGTGGTCTTGGTCATGGACTCCATTGCTCGCCCAGTCACCACCCTCGCTTTTGTCAAACTTAGTCGCGAAGGCGAATAGCCAGGCAAAGCGGATTCTAACACCAACTCACTTTATGGTACTTTGAATATTTCTATAGTCTATTGGGATGCGGGGCCCATGTCGCTCCATGAGGAGTTCATCTCTGTAGAACTTGTAGTCTATAGGATCCCTTCTCCAGATTATAGTGGCATCTTCCCAATCACTTATCGGGGTATAGTTAGTTAGTAACTGGTAGAGAGGGGGTTCCACAACGCACTAGTCATGGCCGGTGGCTATATAACCGTCTTTCTTAAAAAATACAGAGTACGTGACGCGGAATTCCGGAAATTGTGTAGTATTGCCGCAGCATTTTGAAACAGTGAAATACGTGGGAAACCTAGAATCACGATACCATAGAGGCCCATTAATGGATACGTTCTCTAGGATAACGAAAGGCAGATAACCTAGAGGCCTTTTGTGGGTGGCGTAGAACTTACGGGCTAGATTCCTTGTTGATGGCTCCGGGCCACGGGCATCCATTTGGATCGCGTCCCCTAGACGAATCCAGGGTCGGATAGAAATACAGTTTCGCCGGGGGGACGATATCGTCGTTTGGGCCCTGCGTAGCCCAGCCAGGGTAACATGGCCAGTGACCGCACTCGGCGCCGATATGCCAAAGTCTACCCGACATAGTCAGCTCAAGGGTGCAATCCAGAAGCCATACGAATTTCAGAAGACGCACGGCCGAGCTGACAAAGCTAAGCCGTTCCCACCCTGATCGTAATCATCATGAATCTGTTCCCAAGTCCAGCCGGTGTTTGCAGTAGCTGTTGCGATAAGTCGCACGAGAGCCAAGCCAAGCAACAGGAACCGTTGCATGTTGTACACGTTAGAGTATGGAACAATAGCTGAATAGCTGGAACAAATGCTCGAGATTGATGGCCTGCAGTAGTTTCGAGGGGCTCCAGAGAGAGTAATTTATACATGGTGCTAGTAAGAGAGACTTGGTGGTGCGGAACCGTGTAGAGATCCTTTACAAGCCTTAGGGTTAGATTGAAGTGGTTTACCTTGGCTTTGAACGTACATATTATTGCTCGAGCGACCTAATCACGAGAGGGGTTAAACTCCGTTAGTGGAGGATAGACTTCGCAGTCTGATTGCCATTTAATTTCGCCGTTACACAACGGGGCGAATAGGCAGGCTCGGTGATGAAGCCAACATCTTGGCATTCCTAAACCCACCTACTTCCTGGTGACAACCACCAAGCGACAAAACTTAATACGATGTAAATTGCTTCAGTATCAATACAATTTCTGCAACACATATTTAGAGTGACCCCGAACTGTCGACGCAGGGTGTGTCCGAACCATTTTGGGGTGTGCGGGTAGTCTACCGACCGCCTAGCTTTGGGCTTGAATCGGGGGTACGCGGTACCATCGAAAATAGAAATCGCTGCACTTACCTCTCCTGAGTTGCTACTATAGAACTTGGTTCGCGGTTAGCATTCTCTTGATTCCTTGAGTGCTTTGAGCGTACTTGGATTGTGGTGTGAGCTGTGGTATGCGGTGGTACTTTCCCAGCCTCATGAGCCTTCTGATTCTACTCGATTACCAACATAACATACTTAATAGTTAGTCTGCAGAGTTCTCGGTCAGGGTGTTAATGGAGGTTTATAAAGAAGGCCTCATAGTCCAGTCCTGAAATTTTTAGAAGATAAGCGGGATAAAATCGCTCTACCCAATAATGAGAACGGAGTTTGAGGCAGACTTAGTCCTGTAATAAACGAAGAAACAAGTAGGGTGGGAGGATAGCTTTAGTGGGATAGATAAAGCTGACGGCGTTGAGAGCAATTCGTAGGGAGTAAAGATTCTGGTAGAAGCCAGATAGGATGTATGCGATCAATGGTCGTGGAGCAGGAACGAAGGTGAACGAGGAATAGGATGGGTTTCTATTTCCGCTCAGGCGGCTTTCGGAGAGTGGGGTAGGGTGCAGCCATGGTAAACTAATGGCGATCGATCGTCTGTTCTCCTGGTTCTGAGATGTTGGTTTAGACAATGTAAGTCCTACCGAGGAAAATACCGGGTGACTTCCGTCAGCGGACAAAGCAGCCCCTTCCCATCAGCCAGGAACAGTACGCAGGCACAAAAAGAAGGGAGGGGCCACGTAGCATACTCTCCCCCCTCTCTCCTTTTAATTCCCTAATCCCTAATCCACTACCTTGTCCCCGTCTTCCAAAGACAAGCTGCTTTGCCGGACATCTCTTACCCTTACAACGTTTATTAACCACTTTGCCATGTTGGTCATCGCTGATGGGCGTCGGGAGGATGTGGGGTTAATTCAAATCCCTTACACCTATTCTGCATTCACCCGCCCCCCTCGCTGTGCTAACTATTTATAATCTTCCATTGCCACCCCAAAGTCTCAGGATCTGTTGCGGGCGCAAGCGTTTAACAATTACGCTATTCAATCCCACCAGGAGACGCGCCCTCTCTGATCGGGAGAGCTGGGCCCCCGTTTTGCATGCCACCTCGACGATGCGCCGAGGACGGAAAGAACCAGGGGCCAATTCAAGCATAGTCGCCCATAGTGCTCCAGGAATTTTTAGCCCTTCGTTGCTGCGAAGACCGTCATGACCGGTTGGTGGCGTGTGCCAATTTGGCCATTCCGGCGCTCTACAGGACGTGCTTGAAAACTCGACCAAGAGGTTGACGGTGACCTCCCTAGTGCAGGGGGCTGGCGTTAGGTTCTGCCCAACAATGAGATCGAGTCCTTCCAGCTAGAATCAAACCCTGCTTGGAAATTAACTCAAACCCTACTAGGTTTGGAAGCATGCCAAACAAAACACGCACAAACTAGAGGCCAATTCCACGAGTATGGCGGGCTGCGCCGTGAGTTCACGATCCTGCGGCCGATCCCCTGGGTGGCTTCCAAACAGGACGAGAGGGTATTTGTCTTGCATAACAAAGTGCAAGCCCCTTCCAGACCCACGCCTCCCAGCTGATGCAGATGTGAAAACCGAGCGTTTAGTCTGCTTCAATACTCCGGGTAATGGAACAACGGTTGCATCTCTGGATCGCCGGTGGGCATCTCCCGCCGGATCCGGGAGTCCTTGCCCTACGGCCAGCGGCCTCCGATTCCCAGGGAATCAAGCTGGGGCCCCGCCCGCATCTGGTCGCGGCCCGTTGTTCCGCTCTCATAGCCAGGCAGCGTGAAGATTTAGGCCGTTTTCATATCGACGTTCGAACACGCTAAGGGGCTAGCACGCATCTGCAAAATCGGCGGTGCGCGTTGAGGATCTGGACCCCTCGTTCCCACTGTATAGCATGAGAGTGGTCGGAGGACTCGGGTACTGTGGAGGGTATCGGTGCCGGCGAGTAGTATGCTCAATGCTCTCGTTCGTGTGCCTACATGCTACGGAAAAGCGAGCGGCAACGAGGTGGGTTGGCGCGGGCAGCTTACCAATAAGGCAGGCGGGGTGAGGCTGAACGTTTATATCGGAATATACGCCTAACGTGAGTACATGGAATCACACTCTTTATCTTTCCGTTTCGTTGACGAGAAGTTGCGTGTAGGCGTTGATGTTCTCATTGCCTAGCCACTCCGATCGATCTTCTCCAATGGGGTAAACCACATCCGAGAAGTAGGGGCTGGAAAGAACCCCGAGCCAATTGAGAGTTTGTGGAGGACATTCACAGGGTCCAACACTGTCCTCGGAGACAATAACGAAATTGGACATGGCAAGGTTTTTAGGGGGTGCATCATCTACTGGTAGATATGGCAACAAGGTCTAGGGCAATTATGGCAATCTCATGAATTTGCGTACTGTGCATGCAATTGTTATTCATTTTTTATTGAAATCTTATTTTTAAGCAGTTTATATATTACAGAATGTCTAAGCAAAGATCTGAGACCATAGCCCCAGAATTGGTTTTAGGGGTTGTGATGTGATTGTGGCGACTGCCGGAGGTTTTCGCCTCACAGCAACTTCACACTATCCTCGCCCTTTGATGCTGCCCGCGCAGAGGTATACTCGCCATCTTTAGAGCCCTCAAGAGTTGCATGAATCAGAAGTTCACGATCCATGATGCAGGTACTGGCACTGAGGCTGTTATTGGGGGGCTAACGTATTCCACCGTGTAGTTGCCGGACCCCGCGAAGTTGCCGCGAAGCGAAAACCTCCGGCACCCCACCACAACC